>JARLTB010000449.1:0-360142 GCA_030141615.1 Unio pictorum | reverse complement strand
CATGCTGAAAAAAATGGTGGGAACCGGTTTTAAAGTATGGTGACGTACTATCCAATGGTGCGCAGCCAATAAACCAAGTATTAACCAAATCCAAGCGGGGTAAAGGGTTTCAACAGCTTTTATCTAAGCCCAACTGATCCATAACATGAAAAACAAAAAAGTCCGTTTTTCATCAAAAGTCATGCTGAAAAAAATGGTGGGAACCGGTTTTAAAGTATGGTGACGTACTATCCAATGGTGCGCAGCCAATAAACCAAGTATTAACCAAATCCAAGCGGGGTAAAGGGTTTCAACAGCTTTTATCTAAGCCCAACTGATCCATAACATGAAAAACAAAAAAGTCCGTTTTTCATCAAAAGTCATGCTGAAAAAAATGGTGGGAACCGGTTTTAAAGTATGGTGACGTACTATCCAATGGTGCGCAGCCAATAAACCAAGTATTAACCAAATCCAAGCGGGGTAAAGGGTTTCAACAGCTTTTATCTAAGCCCAACTGATCCATAACATGAAAAACAAAAAAGTCCGTTTTTCATCAAAAGTCATGCTGAAAAAAATGGTGGGAACCGGTTTTAAAGTATGGTGACGTACTATCCAATGGTGCTGCAGCCAATAAACCAAGTATTAACCAAATCCAAGCGGGGTAAAGGGTTTCAACAGCTTTTATCTAAGCCCAACTGATCCATAACATGAAAAACAAAAAAGTCCGTTTTTCATCAAAAGTCATGCTGAAAAAAATGGTGGGAACCGGTTTTAAAGTATGGTGACGTACTATCCAATGGTGCGCAGCCAATAAACCAAGTATTAACCAAATCCAAGCGGGGTAAAGGGTTTCAACAGCTTTTATCTAAGCCCAACTGATCCATAACATGAAAAACAAAAAAGTCCGTTTTTCATCAAAAGTCATGCTGAAAAAAATGGTGGGAACCGGTTTTAAAGTATGGTGACGTACTATCCAATGGTGCGCAGCCAATAAACCAAGTATTAACCAAATCCAAGCGGGGTAAAGGGTTTCAACAGCTTTTATCTAAGCCCAACTGATCCATAACATGAAAAACAAAAAAGTCCGTTTTTCATCAAAAGTCATGCTGAAAAAAATGGTGGGAACCGGTTTTAAAGTATGGTGACGTACTATCCAATGGTGCGCAGCCAATAAACCAAGTATTAACCAAATCCAAGCGGGGTAAAGGGTTTCAACAGCTTTTATCTAAGCCCAACTGATCCATAACATGAAAAACAAAAAAGTCCGTTTTTCATCAAAAGTCATGCTGAAAAAAATGGTGGGAACCGGTTTTAAAGTATGGTGACGTACTATCCAATGGTGCGCAGCCAATAAACCAAGTATTAACCAAATCCAAGCGGGGTAAAGGGTTTCAACAGCTTTTATCTAAGCCCAACTGATCCATAACATGAAAAACAAAAAAGTCCGTTTTTCATCAAAAGTCATGCTGAAAAAAATGGTGGGAACCGGTTTTAAAGTATGGTGACGTACTATCCAATGGTGCGCAGCCAATAAACCAAGTATTAACCAAATCCAAGCGGGGTAAAGGGTTTCAACAGCTTTTATCTAAGCCCAACTGATCCATAACATGAAAAACAAAAAAGTCCGTTTTTCATCAAAAGTCATGCTGAAAAAAATGGTGGGAACCGGTTTTAAAGTATGGTGACGTACTATCCAATGGTGCGCAGCCAATAAACCAAGTATTAACCAAATCCAAGCGGGGTAAAGGGTTTCAACAGCTTTTATCTAAGCCCAACTGATCCATAACATGAAAAACAAAAAAGTCCGTTTTTCATCAAAAGTCATGCTGAAAAAAATGGTGGGAACCGGTTTTAAAGTATGGTGACGTACTATCCAATGGTGCGCAGCCAATAAACCAAGTATTAACCAAATCCAAGCGGGGTAAAGGGTTTCAACAGCTTTTATCTAAGCCCAACTGATCCATAACATGAAAAACAAAAAAGTCCGTTTTTCATCAAAAGTCATGCTGAAAAAAATGGTGGGAACCGGTTTTAAAGTATGGTGACGTACTATCCAATGGTGCGCAGCCAATAAACCAAGTATTAACCAAATCCAAGCGGGGTAAAGGGTTTCAACAGCTTTTATCTAAGCCCAACTGATCCATAACATGAAAAACAAAAAAGTCCGTTTTTCATCAAAAGTCATGCTGAAAAAAATGGTGGGAACCGGTTTTAAAGTATGGTGACGTACTATCCAATGGTGCGCAGCCAATAAACCAAGTATTAACCAAATCCAAGCGGGGTAAAGGGTTTCAACAGCTTTTATCTAAGCCCAACTGATCCATAACATGAAAAACAAAAAAGTCCGTTTTTCATCAAAAGTCATGCTGAAAAAAATGGTGGGAACCGGTTTTAAAGTATGGTGACGTACTATCCAATGGTGCGCAGCCAATAAACCAAGTATTAACCAAATCCAAGCGGGGTAAAGGGTTTCAACAGCTTTTATCTAAGCCCAACTGATCCATAACATGAAAAACAAAAAAGTCCGTTTTTCATCAAAAGTCATGCTGAAAAAAATGGTGGGAACCGGTTTTAAAGTATGGTGACGTACTATCCAATGGTGCGCAGCCAATAAACCAAGTATTAACCAAATCCAAGCGGGGTAAAGGGTTTCAACAGCTTTTATCTAAGCCCAACTGATCCATAACATGAAAAACAAAAAAGTCCGTTTTTCATCAAAAGTCATGCTGAAAAAAATGGTGGGAACCGGTTTTAAAGTATGGTGACGTACTATCCAATGGTGCGCAGCCAATAAACCAAGTATTAACCAAATCCAAGCGGGGTAAAGGGTTTCAACAGCTTTTATCTAAGCCCAACTGATCCATAACATGAAAAACAAAAAAGTCCGTTTTTCATCAAAAGTCATGCTGAAAAAAATGGTGGGAACCGGTTTTAAAGTATGGTGACGTACTATCCAATGGTGCGCAGCCAATAAACCAAGTATTAACCAAATCCAAGCGGGGTAAAGGGTTTCAACAGCTTTTATCTAAGCCCAACTGATCCATAACATGAAAAACAAAAAAGTCCGTTTTTCATCAAAAGTCATGCTGAAAAAAATGGTGGGAACCGGTTTTAAAGTATGGTGACGTACTATCCAATGGTGCGCAGCCAATAAACCAAGTATTAACCAAATCCAAGCGGGGTAAAGGGTTTCAACAGCTTTTATCTAAGCCCAACTGATCCATAACATGAAAAACAAAAAAGTCCGTTTTTCATCAAAAGTCATGCTGAAAAAAATGGTGGGAACCGGTTTTAAAGTATGGTGACGTACTATCCAATGGTGCGCAGCCAATAAACCAAGTATTAACCAAATCCAAGCGGGGTAAAGGGTTTCAACAGCTTTTATCTAAGCCCAACTGATCCATAACATGAAAAACAAAAAAGTCCGTTTTTCATCAAAAGTCATGCTGAAAAAAATGGTGGGAACCGGTTTTAAAGTATGGTGACGTACTATCCAATGGTGCGCAGCCAATAAACCAAGTATTAACCAAATCCAAGCGGGGTAAAGGGTTTCAACAGCTTTTATCTAAGCCCAACTGATCCATAACATGAAAAACAAAAAAGTCCGTTTTTCATCAAAAGTCATGCTGAAAAAAATGGTGGGAACCGGTTTTAAAGTATGGTGACGTACTATCCAATGGTGCGCAGCCAATAAACCAAGTATTAACCAAATCCAAGCGGGGTAAAGGGTTTCAACAGCTTTTATCTAAGCCCAACTGATCCATAACATGAAAAACAAAAAAGTCCGTTTTTCATCAAAAGTCATGCTGAAAAAAATGGTGGGAACCGGTTTTAAAGTATGGTGACGTACTATCCAATGGTGCGCAGCCAATAAACCAAGTATTAACCAAATCCAAGCGGGGTAAAGGGTTTCAACAGCTTTTATCTAAGCCCAACTGATCCATAACATGAAAAACAAAAAAGTCCGTTTTTCATCAAAAGTCATGCTGAAAAAAATGGTGGGAACCGGTTTTAAAGTATGGTGACGTACTATCCAATGGTGCGCAGCCAATAAACCAAGTATTAACCAAATCCAAGCGGGGTAAAGGGTTTCAACAGCTTTTATCTAAGCCCAACTGATCCATAACATGAAAAACAAAAAAGTCCGTTTTTCATCAAAAGTCATGCTGAAAAAAATGGTGGGAACCGGTTTTAAAGTATGGTGACGTACTATCCAATGGTGCGCAGCCAATAAACCAAGTATTAACCAAATCCAAGCGGGGTAAAGGGTTTCAACAGCTTTTATCTAAGCCCAACTGATCCATAACATGAAAAACAAAAAAGTCCGTTTTTCATCAAAAGTCATGCTGAAAAAAATGGTGGGAACCGGTTTTAAAGTATGGTGACGTACTATCCAATGGTGCGCAGCCAATAAACCAAGTATTAACCAAATCCAAGCGGGGTAAAGGGTTTCAACAGCTTTTATCTAAGCCCAACTGATCCATAACATGAAAAACAAAAAAGTCCGTTTTTCATCAAAAGTCATGCTGAAAAAAATGGTGGGAACCGGTTTTAAAGTATGGTGACGTACTATCCAATGGTGCGCAGCCAATAAACCAAGTATTAACCAAATCCAAGCGGGGTAAAGGGTTTCAACAGCTTTTATCTAAGCCCAACTGATCCATAACATGAAAAACAAAAAAGTCCGTTTTTCATCAAAAGTCATGCTGAAAAAAATGGTGGGAACCGGTTTTAAAGTATGGTGACGTACTATCCAATGGTGCGCAGCCAATAAACCAAGTATTAACCAAATCCAAGCGGGGTAAAGGGTTTCAACAGCTTTTATCTAAGCCCAACTGATCCATAACATGAAAAACAAAAAAGTCCGTTTTTCATCAAAAGTCATGCTGAAAAAAATGGTGGGAACCGGTTTTAAAGTATGGTGACGTACTATCCAATGGTGCGCAGCCAATAAACCAAGTATTAACCAAATCCAAGCGGGGTAAAGGGTTTCAACAGCTTTTATCTAAGCCCAACTGATCCATAACATGAAAAACAAAAAAGTCCGTTTTTCATCAAAAGTCATGCTGAAAAAAATGGTGGGAACCGGTTTTAAAGTATGGTGACGTACTATCCAATGGTGCGCAGCCAATAAACCAAGTATTAACCAAATCCAAGCGGGGTAAAGGGTTTCAACAGCTTTTATCTAAGCCCAACTGATCCATAACATGAAAAACAAAAAAGTCCGTTTTTCATCAAAAGTCATGCTGAAAAAAATGGTGGGAACCGGTTTTAAAGTATGGTGACGTACTATCCAATGGTGCGCAGCCAATAAACCAAGTATTAACCAAATCCAAGCGGGGTAAAGGGTTTCAACAGCTTTTATCTAAGCCCAACTGATCCATAACATGAAAAACAAAAAAGTCCGTTTTTCATCAAAAGTCATGCTGAAAAAAATGGTGGGAACCGGTTTTAAAGTATGGTGACGTACTATCCAATGGTGCGCAGCCAATAAACCAAGTATTAACCAAATCCAAGCGGGGTAAAGGGTTTCAACAGCTTTTATCTAAGCCCAACTGATCCATAACATGAAAAACAAAAAAGTCCGTTTTTCATCAAAAGTCATGCTGAAAAAAATGGTGGGAACCGGTTTTAAAGTATGGTGACGTACTATCCAATGGTGCGCAGCCAATAAACCAAGTATTAACCAAATCCAAGCGGGGTAAAGGGTTTCAACAGCTTTTATCTAAGCCCAACTGATCCATAACATGAAAAACAAAAAAGTCCGTTTTTCATCAAAAGTCATGCTGAAAAAAATGGTGGGAACCGGTTTTAAAGTATGGTGACGTACTATCCAATGGTGCGCAGCCAATAAACCAAGTATTAACCAAATCCAAGCGGGGTAAAGGGTTTCAACAGCTTTTATCTAAGCCCAACTGATCCATAACATGAAAAACAAAAAAGTCCGTTTTTCATCAAAAGTCATGCTGAAAAAAATGGTGGGAACCGGTTTTAAAGTATGGTGACGTACTATCCAATGGTGCGCAGCCAATAAACCAAGTATTAACCAAATCCAAGCGGGGTAAAGGGTTTCAACAGCTTTTATCTAAGCCCAACTGATCCATAACATGAAAAACAAAAAAGTCCGTTTTTCATCAAAAGTCATGCTGAAAAAAATGGTGGGAACCGGTTTTAAAGTATGGTGACGTACTATCCAATGGTGCGCAGCCAATAAACCAAGTATTAACCAAATCCAAGCGGGGTAAAGGGTTTCAACAGCTTTTATCTAAGCCCAACTGATCCATAACATGAAAAACAAAAAAGTCCGTTTTTCATCAAAAGTCATGCTGAAAAAAATGGTGGGAACCGGTTTTAAAGTATGGTGACGTACTATCCAATGGTGCGCAGCCAATAAACCAAGTATTAACCAAATCCAAGCGGGGTAAAGGGTTTCAACAGCTTTTATCTAAGCCCAACTGATCCATAACATGAAAAACAAAAAAGTCCGTTTTTCATCAAAAGTCATGCTGAAAAAAATGGTGGGAACCGGTTTTAAAGTATGGTGACGTACTATCCAATGGTGCGCAGCCAATAAACCAAGTATTAACCAAATCCAAGCGGGGTAAAGGGTTTCAACAGCTTTTATCTAAGCCCAACTGATCCATAACATGAAAAACAAAAAAGTCCGTTTTTCATCAAAAGTCATGCTGAAAAAAATGGTGGGAACCGGTTTTAAAGTATGGTGACGTACTATCCAATGGTGCGCAGCCAATAAACCAAGTATTAACCAAATCCAAGCGGGGTAAAGGGTTTCAACAGCTTTTATCTAAGCCCAACTGATCCATAACATGAAAAACAAAAAAGTCCGTTTTTCATCAAAAGTCATGCTGAAAAAAATGGTGGGAACCGGTTTTAAAGTATGGTGACGTACTATCCAATGGTGCGCAGCCAATAAACCAAGTATTAACCAAATCCAAGCGGGGTAAAGGGTTTCAACAGCTTTTATCTAAGCCCAACTGATCCATAACATGAAAAACAAAAAAGTCCGTTTTTCATCAAAAGTCATGCTGAAAAAAATGGTGGGAACCGGTTTTAAAGTATGGTGACGTACTATCCAATGGTGCGCAGCCAATAAACCAAGTATTAACCAAATCCAAGCGGGGTAAAGGGTTTCAACAGCTTTTATCTAAGCCCAACTGATCCATAACATGAAAAACAAAAAAGTCCGTTTTTCATCAAAAGTCATGCTGAAAAAAATGGTGGGAACCGGTTTTAAAGTATGGTGACGTACTATCCAATGGTGCGCAGCCAATAAACCAAGTATTAACCAAATCCAAGCGGGGTAAAGGGTTTCAACAGCTTTTATCTAAGCCCAACTGATCCATAACATGAAAAACAAAAAAGTCCGTTTTTCATCAAAAGTCATGCTGAAAAAAATGGTGGGAACCGGTTTTAAAGTATGGTGACGTACTATCCAATGGTGCGCAGCCAATAAACCAAGTATTAACCAAATCCAAGCGGGGTAAAGGGTTTCAACAGCTTTTATCTAAGCCCAACTGATCCATAACATGAAAAACAAAAAAGTCCGTTTTTCATCAAAAGTCATGCTGAAAAAAATGGTGGGAACCGGTTTTAAAGTATGGTGACGTACTATCCAATGGTGCGCAGCCAATAAACCAAGTATTAACCAAATCCAAGCGGGGTAAAGGGTTTCAACAGCTTTTATCTAAGCCCAACTGATCCATAACATGAAAAACAAAAAAGTCCGTTTTTCATCAAAAGTCATGCTGAAAAAAATGGTGGGAACCGGTTTTAAAGTATGGTGACGTACTATCCAATGGTGCGCAGCCAATAAACCAAGTATTAACCAAATCCAAGCGGGGTAAAGGGTTTCAACAGCTTTTATCTAAGCCCAACTGATCCATAACATGAAAAACAAAAAAGTCCGTTTTTCATCAAAAGTCATGCTGAAAAAAATGGTGGGAACCGGTTTTAAAGTATGGTGACGTACTATCCAATGGTGCGCAGCCAATAAACCAAGTATTAACCAAATCCAAGCGGGGTAAAGGGTTTCAACAGCTTTTATCTAAGCCCAACTGATCCATAACATGAAAAACAAAAAAGTCCGTTTTTCATCAAAAGTCATGCTGAAAAAAATGGTGGGAACCGGTTTTAAAGTATGGTGACGTACTATCCAATGGTGCGCAGCCAATAAACCAAGTATTAACCAAATCCAAGCGGGGTAAAGGGTTTCAACAGCTTTTATCTAAGCCCAACTGATCCATAACATGAAAAACAAAAAAGTCCGTTTTTCATCAAAAGTCATGCTGAAAAAAATGGTGGGAACCGGTTTTAAAGTATGGTGACGTACTATCCAATGGTGCGCAGCCAATAAACCAAGTATTAACCAAATCCAAGCGGGGTAAAGGGTTTCAACAGCTTTTATCTAAGCCCAACTGATCCATAACATGAAAAACAAAAAAGTCCGTTTTTCATCAAAAGTCATGCTGAAAAAAATGGTGGGAACCGGTTTTAAAGTATGGTGACGTACTATCCAATGGTGCGCAGCCAATAAACCAAGTATTAACCAAATCCAAGCGGGGTAAAGGGTTTCAACAGCTTTTATCTAAGCCCAACTGATCCATAACATGAAAAACAAAAAAGTCCGTTTTTCATCAAAAGTCATGCTGAAAAAAATGGTGGGAACCGGTTTTAAAGTATGGTGACGTACTATCCAATGGTGCGCAGCCAATAAACCAAGTATTAACCAAATCCAAGCGGGGTAAAGGGTTTCAACAGCTTTTATCTAAGCCCAACTGATCCATAACATGAAAAACAAAAAAGTCCGTTTTTCATCAAAAGTCATGCTGAAAAAAATGGTGGGAACCGGTTTTAAAGTATGGTGACGTACTATCCAATGGTGCGCAGCCAATAAACCAAGTATTAACCAAATCCAAGCGGGGTAAAGGGTTTCAACAGCTTTTATCTAAGCCCAACTGATCCATAACATGAAAAACAAAAAAGTCCGTTTTTCATCAAAAGTCATGCTGAAAAAAATGGTGGGAACCGGTTTTAAAGTATGGTGACGTACTATCCAATGGTGCGCAGCCAATAAACCAAGTATTAACCAAATCCAAGCGGGGTAAAGGGTTTCAACAGCTTTTATCTAAGCCCAACTGATCCATAACATGAAAAACAAAAAAGTCCGTTTTTCATCAAAAGTCATGCTGAAAAAAATGGTGGGAACCGGTTTTAAAGTATGGTGACGTACTATCCAATGGTGCGCAGCCAATAAACCAAGTATTAACCAAATCCAAGCGGGGTAAAGGGTTTCAACAGCTTTTATCTAAGCCCAACTGATCCATAACATGAAAAACAAAAAAGTCCGTTTTTCATCAAAAGTCATGCTGAAAAAAATGGTGGGAACCGGTTTTAAAGTATGGTGACGTACTATCCAATGGTGCGCAGCCAATAAACCAAGTATTAACCAAATCCAAGCGGGGTAAAGGGTTTCAACAGCTTTTATCTAAGCCCAACTGATCCATAACATGAAAAACAAAAAAGTCCGTTTTTCATCAAAAGTCATGCTGAAAAAAATGGTGGGAACCGGTTTTAAAGTATGGTGACGTACTATCCAATGGTGCGCAGCCAATAAACCAAGTATTAACCAAATCCAAGCGGGGTAAAGGGTTTCAACAGCTTTTATCTAAGCCCAACTGATCCATAACATGAAAAACAAAAAAGTCCGTTTTTCATCAAAAGTCATGCTGAAAAAAATGGTGGGAACCGGTTTTAAAGTATGGTGACGTACTATCCAATGGTGCGCAGCCAATAAACCAAGTATTAACCAAATCCAAGCGGGGTAAAGGGTTTCAACAGCTTTTATCTAAGCCCAACTGATCCATAACATGAAAAACAAAAAAGTCCGTTTTTCATCAAAAGTCATGCTGAAAAAAATGGTGGGAACCGGTTTTAAAGTATGGTGACGTACTATCCAATGGTGCGCAGCCAATAAACCAAGTATTAACCAAATCCAAGCGGGGTAAAGGGTTTCAACAGCTTTTATCTAAGCCCAACTGATCCATAACATGAAAAACAAAAAAGTCCGTTTTTCATCAAAAGTCATGCTGAAAAAAATGGTGGGAACCGGTTTTAAAGTATGGTGACGTACTATCCAATGGTGCGCAGCCAATAAACCAAGTATTAACCAAATCCAAGCGGGGTAAAGGGTTTCAACAGCTTTTATCTAAGCCCAACTGATCCATAACATGAAAAACAAAAAAGTCCGTTTTTCATCAAAAGTCATGCTGAAAAAAATGGTGGGAACCGGTTTTAAAGTATGGTGACGTACTATCCAATGGTGCGCAGCCAATAAACCAAGTATTAACCAAATCCAAGCGGGGTAAAGGGTTTCAACAGCTTTTATCTAAGCCCAACTGATCCATAACATGAAAAACAAAAAAGTCCGTTTTTCATCAAAAGTCATGCTGAAAAAAATGGTGGGAACCGGTTTTAAAGTATGGTGACGTACTATCCAATGGTGCGCAGCCAATAAACCAAGTATTAACCAAATCCAAGCGGGGTAAAGGGTTTCAACAGCTTTTATCTAAGCCCAACTGATCCATAACATGAAAAACAAAAAAGTCCGTTTTTCATCAAAAGTCATGCTGAAAAAAATGGTGGGAACCGGTTTTAAAGTATGGTGACGTACTATCCAATGGTGCGCAGCCAATAAACCAAGTATTAACCAAATCCAAGCGGGGTAAAGGGTTTCAACAGCTTTTATCTAAGCCCAACTGATCCATAACATGAAAAACAAAAAAGTCCGTTTTTCATCAAAAGTCATGCTGAAAAAAATGGTGGGAACCGGTTTTAAAGTATGGTGACGTACTATCCAATGGTGCGCAGCCAATAAACCAAGTATTAACCAAATCCAAGCGGGGTAAAGGGTTTCAACAGCTTTTATCTAAGCCCAACTGATCCATAACATGAAAAACAAAAAAGTCCGTTTTTCATCAAAAGTCATGCTGAAAAAAATGGTGGGAACCGGTTTTAAAGTATGGTGACGTACTATCCAATGGTGCGCAGCCAATAAACCAAGTATTAACCAAATCCAAGCGGGGTAAAGGGTTTCAACAGCTTTTATCTAAGCCCAACTGATCCATAACATGAAAAACAAAAAAGTCCGTTTTTCATCAAAAGTCATGCTGAAAAAAATGGTGGGAACCGGTTTTAAAGTATGGTGACGTACTATCCAATGGTGCGCAGCCAATAAACCAAGTATTAACCAAATCCAAGCGGGGTAAAGGGTTTCAACAGCTTTTATCTAAGCCCAACTGATCCATAACATGAAAAACAAAAAAGTCCGTTTTTCATCAAAAGTCATGCTGAAAAAAATGGTGGGAACCGGTTTTAAAGTATGGTGACGTACTATCCAATGGTGCGCAGCCAATAAACCAAGTATTAACCAAATCCAAGCGGGGTAAAGGGTTTCAACAGCTTTTATCTAAGCCCAACTGATCCATAACATGAAAAACAAAAAAGTCCGTTTTTCATCAAAAGTCATGCTGAAAAAAATGGTGGGAACCGGTTTTAAAGTATGGTGACGTACTATCCAATGGTGCGCAGCCAATAAACCAAGTATTAACCAAATCCAAGCGGGGTAAAGGGTTTCAACAGCTTTTATCTAAGCCCAACTGATCCATAACATGAAAAACAAAAAAGTCCGTTTTTCATCAAAAGTCATGCTGAAAAAAATGGTGGGAACCGGTTTTAAAGTATGGTGACGTACTATCCAATGGTGCGCAGCCAATAAACCAAGTATTAACCAAATCCAAGCGGGGTAAAGGGTTTCAACAGCTTTTATCTAAGCCCAACTGATCCATAACATGAAAAACAAAAAAGTCCGTTTTTCATCAAAAGTCATGCTGAAAAAAATGGTGGGAACCGGTTTTAAAGTATGGTGACGTACTATCCAATGGTGCGCAGCCAATAAACCAAGTATTAACCAAATCCAAGCGGGGTAAAGGGTTTCAACAGCTTTTATCTAAGCCCAACTGATCCATAACATGAAAAACAAAAAAGTCCGTTTTTCATCAAAAGTCATGCTGAAAAAAATGGTGGGAACCGGTTTTAAAGTATGGTGACGTACTATCCAATGGTGCGCAGCCAATAAACCAAGTATTAACCAAATCCAAGCGGGGTAAAGGGTTTCAACAGCTTTTATCTAAGCCCAACTGATCCATAACATGAAAAACAAAAAAGTCCGTTTTTCATCAAAAGTCATGCTGAAAAAAATGGTGGGAACCGGTTTTAAAGTATGGTGACGTACTATCCAATGGTGCGCAGCCAATAAACCAAGTATTAACCAAATCCAAGCGGGGTAAAGGGTTTCAACAGCTTTTATCTAAGCCCAACTGATCCATAACATGAAAAACAAAAAAGTCCGTTTTTCATCAAAAGTCATGCTGAAAAAAATGGTGGGAACCGGTTTTAAAGTATGGTGACGTACTATCCAATGGTGCGCAGCCAATAAACCAAGTATTAACCAAATCCAAGCGGGGTAAAGGGTTTCAACAGCTTTTATCTAAGCCCAACTGATCCATAACATGAAAAACAAAAAAGTCCGTTTTTCATCAAAAGTCATGCTGAAAAAAATGGTGGGAACCGGTTTTAAAGTATGGTGACGTACTATCCAATGGTGCGCAGCCAATAAACCAAGTATTAACCAAATCCAAGCGGGGTAAAGGGTTTCAACAGCTTTTATCTAAGCCCAACTGATCCATAACATGAAAAACAAAAAAGTCCGTTTTTCATCAAAAGTCATGCTGAAAAAAATGGTGGGAACCGGTTTTAAAGTATGGTGACGTACTATCCAATGGTGCGCAGCCAATAAACCAAGTATTAACCAAATCCAAGCGGGGTAAAGGGTTTCAACAGCTTTTATCTAAGCCCAACTGATCCATAACATGAAAAACAAAAAAGTCCGTTTTTCATCAAAAGTCATGCTGAAAAAAATGGTGGGAACCGGTTTTAAAGTATGGTGACGTACTATCCAATGGTGCGCAGCCAATAAACCAAGTATTAACCAAATCCAAGCGGGGTAAAGGGTTTCAACAGCTTTTATCTAAGCCCAACTGATCCATAACATGAAAAACAAAAAAGTCCGTTTTTCATCAAAAGTCATGCTGAAAAAAATGGTGGGAACCGGTTTTAAAGTATGGTGACGTACTATCCAATGGTGCGCAGCCAATAAACCAAGTATTAACCAAATCCAAGCGGGGTAAAGGGTTTCAACAGCTTTTATCTAAGCCCAACTGATCCATAACATGAAAAACAAAAAAGTCCGTTTTTCATCAAAAGTCATGCTGAAAAAAATGGTGGGAACCGGTTTTAAAGTATGGTGACGTACTATCCAATGGTGCGCAGCCAATAAACCAAGTATTAACCAAATCCAAGCGGGGTAAAGGGTTTCAACAGCTTTTATCTAAGCCCAACTGATCCATAACATGAAAAACAAAAAAGTCCGTTTTTCATCAAAAGTCATGCTGAAAAAAATGGTGGGAACCGGTTTTAAAGTATGGTGACGTACTATCCAATGGTGCGCAGCCAATAAACCAAGTATTAACCAAATCCAAGCGGGGTAAAGGGTTTCAACAGCTTTTATCTAAGCCCAACTGATCCATAACATGAAAAACAAAAAAGTCCGTTTTTCATCAAAAGTCATGCTGAAAAAAATGGTGGGAACCGGTTTTAAAGTATGGTGACGTACTATCCAATGGTGCGCAGCCAATAAACCAAGTATTAACCAAATCCAAGCGGGGTAAAGGGTTTCAACAGCTTTTATCTAAGCCCAACTGATCCATAACATGAAAAACAAAAAAGTCCGTTTTTCATCAAAAGTCATGCTGAAAAAAATGGTGGGAACCGGTTTTAAAGTATGGTGACGTACTATCCAATGGTGCGCAGCCAATAAACCAAGTATTAACCAAATCCAAGCGGGGTAAAGGGTTTCAACAGCTTTTATCTAAGCCCAACTGATCCATAACATGAAAAACAAAAAAGTCCGTTTTTCATCAAAAGTCATGCTGAAAAAAATGGTGGGAACCGGTTTTAAAGTATGGTGACGTACTATCCAATGGTGCGCAGCCAATAAACCAAGTATTAACCAAATCCAAGCGGGGTAAAGGGTTTCAACAGCTTTTATCTAAGCCCAACTGATCCATAACATGAAAAACAAAAAAGTCCGTTTTTCATCAAAAGTCATGCTGAAAAAAATGGTGGGAACCGGTTTTAAAGTATGGTGACGTACTATCCAATGGTGCGCAGCCAATAAACCAAGTATTAACCAAATCCAAGCGGGGTAAAGGGTTTCAACAGCTTTTATCTAAGCCCAACTGATCCATAACATGAAAAACAAAAAAGGCCGTTTTTCATCAAAAGTCATGCTGAAAAAAATGGTGGGAACCGGTTTTAAAGTATGGTGACGTACTATCCAATGGTGCGCAGCCAATAAACCAAGTATTAACCAAATCCAAGCGGGGTAAAGGGTTTCAACAGCTTTTATCTAAGCCCAACTGATCCATAACATGAAAAACAAAAAAGTCCGTTTTTCATCAAAAGTCATGCTGAAAAAAATGGTGGGAACCGGTTTTAAAGTATGGTGACGTACTATCCAATGGTGCGCAGCCAATAAACCAAGTATTAACCAAATCCAAGCGGGGTAAAGGGTTTCAACAGCTTTTATCTAAGCCCAACTGATCCATAACATGAAAAACAAAAAAGTCCGTTTTTCATCAAAAGTCATGCTGAAAAAAATGGTGGGAACCGGTTTTAAAGTATGGTGACGTACTATCCAATGGTGCGCAGCCAATAAACCAAGTATTAACCAAATCCAAGCGGGGTAAAGGGTTTCAACAGCTTTTATCTAAGCCCAACTGATCCATAACATGAAAAACAAAAAAGTCCGTTTTTCATCAAAAGTCATGCTGAAAAAAATGGTGGGAACCGGTTTTAAAGTATGGTGACGTACTATCCAATGGTGCGCAGCCAATAAACCAAGTATTAACCAAATCCAAGCGGGGTAAAGGGTTTCAACAGCTTTTATCTAAGCCCAACTGATCCATAACATGAAAAACAAAAAAGTCCGTTTTTCATCAAAAGTCATGCTGAAAAAAATGGTGGGAACCGGTTTTAAAGTATGGTGACGTACTATCCAATGGTGCGCAGCCAATAAACCAAGTATTAACCAAATCCAAGCGGGGTAAAGGGTTTCAACAGCTTTTATCTAAGCCCAACTGATCCATAACATGAAAAACAAAAAAGTCCGTTTTTCATCAAAAGTCATGCTGAAAAAAATGGTGGGAACCGGTTTTAAAGTATGGTGACGTACTATCCAATGGTGCGCAGCCAATAAACCAAGTATTAACCAAATCCAAGCGGGGTAAAGGGTTTCAACAGCTTTTATCTAAGCCCAACTGATCCATAACATGAAAAACAAAAAAGTCCGTTTTTCATCAAAAGTCATGCTGAAAAAAATGGTGGGAACCGGTTTTAAAGTATGGTGACGTACTATCCAATGGTGCGCAGCCAATAAACCAAGTATTAACCAAATCCAAGCGGGGTAAAGGGTTTCAACATCTTTTATCTAAGCCCAACTGATCCATAACATGAAAAACAAAAAAGTCCGTTTTTCATCAAAAGTCATGCTGAAAAAAATGGTGGGAACCGGTTTTAAAGTATGGTGACGTACTATCCAATGGTGCGCAGCCAATAAACCAAGTATTAACCAAATCCAAGCGGGGTAAAGGGTTTCAACAGCTTTTATCTAAGCCCAACTGATCCATAACATGAAAAACAAAAAAGTCCGTTTTTCATCAAAAGTAGCAGCAGAATGGGTGAACAGACCAGGTTTTCAAGCAAAAATAAGGCTTCTACGGAAACGAAATTATTTAAAAAAATGCAGAGTGTGTGAACAGACAAACTTTTTTAGGCGTCAATTTACTAAACTGAGGCTTCCCAAAATTGCTTATATAAGCCCCAATTTACTAAACTGAGGCTTCCTTGAAAATACTTAATTAATTTTTAATAATAATTTGAGCAAAGAATAAAAAAAAAAAGACGCCATTTAGTTGACGTTCACCTCCTCTGCTGC
Source organism: Unio pictorum (assembly GCA_030141615.1). Lineage (NCBI taxonomy): Eukaryota > Metazoa > Mollusca > Bivalvia > Unionida > Unionidae > Unio > Unio pictorum. The sequence goes on along the minus strand of JARLTB010000449.1, from coordinate 344,031 downwards.
TAATGCGCTAACTAAATATTTGATCAAGTCCGACACGATATCTTGTCCGAGGGTCTGATAAATTTATCGTCACAAATCCGTGTGGGATTGACTGAGCGCGGCTAAAGAAATTTTTAAATTGATTATGATCCATATCACCACCGCACCAAGTTTGCCAAATATTTCTAAGAGTATGAGTATCAACTCCGTTAAATACACACAGTATATTGCAGTTATCTCGGATCACTTTTGGTATTTGAGTGTAACGTTGAGTGACATATATCACATCTGTGTTTTTGTGACGCCCCCGGGAAAATATTCTAGCAGGATTTTTTTGATTATCTAACATGATATCATCATATACGACTAAATTGTTAATACTTCCGTCGATGGAGTCAATACTAGGTGCCTCTTCGATATCGGTTATAAACTCAATAACACCATCACCGTTAATTTCTCGCGCGGCATCATTAAAATCCTTTAACACTTCATAACATCGCTGATCATCTACACTCGGAGCAATCATATACAACTTATCCCACTTCATCCATCTCGTTATCAAATTAAGTAGCAATTGTGTTTTACCACTTCCAGATGGTCCGATGATAATCGCGCGAATAGAATTTGGTAACATTGCATGGTGTCTAATAGGTTCCCGTCGTCTCGTAGCTGAATAATCAATTACATTCATGCTGTTTATATATAAATTATGGATCTATATTGTGTGAAGTGTAGGACGCGTACTGGCACAAATGACTTGACGACGATTACAACGAAAAATAATCTATCAGCGCTTTCTGGTAAATGCGTACAATGTAGTACGAAAAAATTTAGATTTACTTCCACGAAACCTTTAAAAAAAAACGAGGAGGTGATATTGCAGCCAAGTTAGCAAAACTCCCTGGAACACCGTGGGCAAAGTATCCAGGAGAAAAGCACCTTCCAGGATATAGCTACTGTGGACCGGGGACACGATTAGATATCAGACTTGATGATCAAAATCAGCCCCGACCCGGCGAGTATCCAATAAACGCTATTGATAAGGCGTGTCATGCTCATGATGTCGCTTATAAAAGCAGCAATCTTCAACACAGACATCTCGCAGATGTAAAATTAATTCATGCGTTAAATGCTATTCCTGATAAATCCTTCAAAGAAAAATTGGCTTCGTGGTTGGTAAAATCTGCTATGAAGGGTAAATTGATGTTAGGTGCTGGTAATTGAAAATGCTAGCATTTTAATATGGAATCTATTTACTATTCTCCGAGGGGATACTGGAGAGGTTACGCAGCAATCAATAAACTAGCTAGTGCATCAAAGGTGAAAAAAATACAGCGGCAAACTGGTTATCTAAACAGGCAATATGGCAAATTTATCTACCTGCGCCTAAACAAATTAACTATTCGCATTTTGATGTTACAACACCTAATGAAGTTCATCAAGCTGATATACTATTTCTGCCGCATGACAACGGTTACAAATACGCGTTAACGTTAGTTGATATTGCAAGTCGATACAAAGAAGCAGAACCGTTAAAAGCAAAATCATCTACTGAAGTAGCTTCTGCATTTGAAAAAATTTATCGACGAGGTCCTCTGCGCTGGCCAAATCTGTTACAAGTTGATCCTGGCAAGGAATTTCAAGGTGTTGTTACATCTACGATGAAACATCATAATGTCGCCATCAGACGAGGACACACTGCGCTACATCGCGATCAGGCAATTGTTGAACGGTTTAATAAAACCCTTGCTGAGCGGTTATTCGGATATCAATACGCAAAAGAATTCATCCAGGATAAACGATCCCGTGAATGGGTCAAGAGATTACCAGCTGTGATTACCGCAATCAATAATGAGATTACTAGAACAATTAATATGAAACCTGTCAACGCTATTAAGAAGGCGTCTATCAAAATGGAAATCCAAGGAATTTCACAAAAAGAACCAATTCTTGGTAGTAATGTCATTGTAAGGTACTTATATGAACCAGGAGAGCTTGAGGGTGGTAAAAAAAGAGCTACCGATCCTATTTGGAGTGTCACTACGCATAGGATATTCGGTATAACACGATCAACTGGTAGACCTCCAATCTATAGACTGGATTCAACTGCTCCTCAGCGAGGATTTACTCGACAACAACTACAAGTGATCCCCGAAGATACTCAATTGCCACCGCGTGGTCTTAACTAGCACCTAAGGTGCTGGCACCTCTGCGTCTGTTGCACTCAAGACAAGTCAACCTCACATTGTTTCTGACATGACCGAGATTGTTATCTTTTCTATCTACGGTGAATTGGCGAGGATCTTTATCCGACCAATTCCAACTCATTATACAATTACAACTCGCGCAGTGATTATTCTGTTGCTGTTTCAGCGTCTTAATTAATTCAGCATCGATGTCAAATTCTCTTTTATTTTTTTTATCCTGTTGTTTATAACCAGAGAGTTTTTTTCTGATTATATTATCATCGGTGTGTATATTACTTAATGTATTGTCATTATCATTAACCACAATTCTTCGAAGTTGGTTTATTCGCCGTACTCTGGATACTGCGAGATAAACTAAATTTGACCACTCAATATGATTATCTACTATCCAAAGAGTTGTGTCTGTGATAGTTAATCCCTGTGAAGAGTGTATTGTTGCTGCATAACCTAACGTCCATGGGGATTTATCAGCACCTAATGCATCTTTAACGACGCTGATATCAACCAGCACAATATCATTTAATACTAAATTCTGCTTTTGTTGTTGTCCAGGAATGTCAACGTCGATATTCTGCTTTCGTGTATCCTTAGGTCTATAACAGAGTGGTACTGGAAGTGTTGCAAATTTTTTTTTATGTAGCGCAAACAACTTCATCTGAAGTGCGTCTCTGACTATTTTTCTACTCGCGATTATTAAATCATTTGGCCTCCACATTTCCCAAAAATCATTCATGGGAGTTTCTGAAATTATTTCACGCGCTATTTCACATTGGATTTTATCCGGTTGTAATCTAATTAGCGCTTTGAATTCTCGTAATTGTTCATCAAGTGATCTATGGTCGGTATTAATCTCTTCATAATAATCTACAAATCCTTTTAGCCATTCATGTGGAGATCCACCAACAAATGGCTGCGGTTGGCCGTGATCCCCGCACATGACGACTTTTGTATTTTTCAATAACAACCATTCAAGAAATATCTGTAATACTGTCAACGATACCGTGCATATTTCATCCCAGATTATTATTTCAGGAATAAATTTATCGCCCATTCGATCAGGAGTCCATGTATCGCCTTTCCATCGAAAGAAGCTGTGATAAGTACAGGCTTTTACCCCCCGCGCTATCATCTCTCTGGCGAGTCTGTGAGTTGGTGTTAACACAACCATGGTTGACCGACGAAATAATTCGATTGCACGAGTTGTCTTTCCTGATCCACCACAGCCGTTTAAATAAACTGTCTTGTATCTACAAATCGGATCGGATACAGGTGGTGCAGTAGAAAATTCTGTAGAAACGCTAGCGTTTCCAATTTCACAACAAATATATTTATCATCCATAGCAACGTCTGCGGATTTACAATACTCATGTAGTGTTTCTTTTTTAAACCTCCAATTTCCCCACGCTTCCTTAGGATCTGTGAATTTAGCTACATCTGATTTGTATTTCTCATGGATATACATCGAATCAGTAGCTACTCTAACCGCGGTATCGGGAAATCTGTTTATCATCGAGAATAGATTAATACAAGAATAGGCTAGCATAGAACTTCTCAAATGTGTGTACTGACAACTATATCCATCACAGTAGGTAACAACCGTACCTAATTTCTCACCATTGGATCGAAAAGCATCCCTACGGGTTACAAATTTTCCTTTTTTTATTAAATCGGTTATGATAAAATCGTATTCTTCATTGTCTAAGATCAATCTCGAAGAATATTTTGCATTGTCAAATCTTCCACCTTGAGTGAATTTACCGATTATTCTTCGTCCGAGCTCTTTAGCCTCTCTATTCCTACCTTCGAATAACCTCTTAGACCAATCCATAAGTGTTTCACAATCTCCCAATTGTTTTCGTTGTTCGTTAATTATTTTTTCTAGATCGGGTTTTGGTAACCAAACATCTTTCTGCGCGTTATAGCATATAATAGCTTCGCTGACAATTAATGATGTTAACATACCACAATCGATCATATATCGCAATAGCACAATTGGCATCCACGCTTTTTCATACATATGTCTACCAAGCCAAAGATAACTACACGGATGTAACCCTGTAGCTAATTCGAATGATATCACACGAGCGAACCCGGTTAAATCAAAATTAGAACTGCTAGCAGTTCCAGGCAATGGACCATTAATCGCAACACGAGTCATTTCATGTGTGGGATGTCCAAATCGTTTAAAATATTCAGAGCATTCTCCATATCCGAGAAAACTTCCAGGATAACACGCGGATATATCAATTGAAATCATACCATCACGTGAGTATTTCGTATTCCACAATCCTCCATGACCCAATTCGACGCAACTCAACTTCACGTCATTGAGAAAATCACTTCGTGTTGGACGCCATGAGTTTTTTTCTCTTGCAAAGTGAGCTACCACTGATGGAATTGTGAAGCTATCCGTAAGTAGTTTTTCATGGAAACTCTCCGGTGAAAATTCATTAGCGATTTTTCTCATTCTAGTATCTAATTCTTCAGTTCGATATAATTCACCATTTGGTTTTACAAACTGATCAAATCCTATTTCCGGATCCTCATTACTCCTGAGTAACCACATTGACACAGGGTCGTCTTTGGTTAATGTGTGAATAGCATCAAATAATTTCTCTTCATAGAAACCATCCCTAGAAAATTCTTTAGGGATATATCGAACAGTTCTTTCTCGTGGAAATATATTTACCGCGGGTGTCCACGCGTGTTTGTTATGATCGATAATTTCAATTGGAGCTCCTCGCGATTGATATTTCGGTTCGTATAATACTTCTCCGGTTATCGTCGCTACCGATATTGGAAATTTTAATAATGCTTCTAATTTAGCTATATCGGAAATCGTTGCCCCGCGTTGTTTCACCGTTAGTTCCCATTCGGTTATTTTGTTTCGTCGTTGTTCAGTTAATTTGTTTCCCCGGGATGCATTTGTGAAGTGTTCTATTAACCGTGTTGCTACACAATTTAATGGTGACGACTCCGTCAAATCACCTTGTGATTTCGACGATGAAAACATCGGAGCTAGTTTTGCAATACTTGGCTTATCATTTAGCTGATATATTCCGTAAACAACTGCTGTTACAGGATAAGATTTCTCATAGTATGGTTTGTCAATTCCAGTTAGAATTCCTGGTTTGGAATCTCTACTCACAATAACAGTTTTTTTATCCTTAAGGATTGGGTCAAATTTATCTCTGATAATCCATTCACCTTCCTCTTCGATAATAAATTTTATTCTAAAAATATACCTCCGTTGAGATTTCCCGCCAAGGTGTGAAAGTATCACAGCTGCTCTTATATCATTCATAGTAGCATCAATTATGGGTATATTGACATCTTCATCAATAATTCGAAATGTCGACCACGTATGAGATGCTCCATCACGCTTAAACTCATTAAAACAGTCGCTGATTTTACTCAATAGTGGTTTATCATCTACTAGACTTTTAGGTATATCAGAGATTCTATCGAGATTAAATCTAGCATTTTTCCAAGGAGTAATTTTCGATAATCTCTTGAACTCCTTCATATTATAATTAAAACAAGTATTTAAATAAAAAAAATTTATATAATGAATCATTGCAAATGGCTTATGATTGGATCAAAGACTCCGTGTAACAAATCATGCAGAAATGAATTCTGTGGGTATCATATGCAGAGTGTGAGAAACGGTTCGGAGGGGCCTCTACCATGTTTGCATTGTGGGGTAGGTGTAAGAGGCAAGTCGCAGTTATGCGTAAATTGCGGGGGTAAGCGTTATAGAGAGTTAAAACGTTATTATGACAAGCGAAGAATCAAAAATCCTGACGACGTCAATGACAACGTCAATGGCAAAATCATAAAAACTACGGATGACTATATAAAAAGATTTGCTAATGTTATAATTCAGCCAATTAACGAATTAGACAAATAGATATATTATATATACAAATGAGCCAAGAATTTCAAAGACATCCTGTTATTGAAAATTATGAAGCTTCTCGTGATGGTGTTGTTAGACACTGTAGAAATCTATTGGGTGGGATAATGGTATGGGGTATTTGATATTTAAAGCTGGAGGGAAAATGTATCTCAATCACCGTTTCGTCTTCGAAGTGTATAACGGATCAATCAAAGATGGTTTTGTTATTGATCATATTGATTCCGATACTAAGAATAACAAATTGAACAACCTTCAAGCTATTTCTCAATGTGAAAACACAAAACGAGGAAGAACTGGGAAATACCCGAAAAATGCTAGATCCGTAAAGTCAATTAATACTGACAACACGGAGATAGTATTTCAATCAATGTCAGAAGCTGGTAGGCATTTCGATATTTACCCCTCCTCAGTACAAAAAGTAGCAGAGGGAATTTATAAGACCGCTTTTTCAAAGCGTTTTAAAAACAAAATTCAGTTTTCTTACGTATAATACGTAAATGGAAATCTTACGGATTTCACGGGAGATAACTCCGTTAGGTATAACGCGTGTGACAAATCATCAATGACAGAGTTACGGATCTTAAACATGGAAACGCTAGCGTTTCTAACATTGATTTTGATTGGTTGTTATAATTACATAAATCTGAACAAAACACAATCAATTTTGTCTTTTTTCAAGTATTAACAGAACTGTTTTATAGACACGTCGTATTTAAACATTTTTTTTAATGTCTGTTTCAAGTATTATGCGTGTTTTCAACATTGTCAGTGATCGCTAATAAACAAACAAATAATTACAATCACTACACCTCTTTTATATCACCTCGTCGTAATGAGTGTATATATACAAATTCGTCTTTATTATAATTGGGCATTTAGCCGAAATTCAAGTGTAAACAAAACCACACCGTCACACGTGGTATGAACGTTATTATTGACATTCAAAACCAAAGTTTCGATTTTGCGGTTTTGTTTACACTTGAATGTAGAATAGCCCGCGTCATCCATTGTCATTGTATCACCTATAATCTATTGTTGTACCGTCCTATGTGTATATAATCGCCTACCACACTAGATCAGGGGTTATTGTGCCGTCGTCATCCATTGTCATTGAAAATCAATTCATTCACTTATAATCTATTGTTGTACTGTCCTATGTGTATATATAACCGCCTACCACACTAGATCAGGGGTTATTGTGCCGTCGTCATTCATTATATTGTATATAATCATAATCACCTATAATCGCATTAAGCTTCTGGGTATATTAAGATGCTCAACACCTTAGTGTATCCAGAATTCATTTTGAAAATACTTTGTATTTTTAATTCTAAAGAATTTTCATACTTTGTATTTAAACAAATATATTTTTATATATATATGAATATTGAAAATCTTAAATTGATTATTATTGAAATCAACAAACTTAAGGATCAAAATATAAAATTATGTTCAGGGTTAGATTGTGATCAAATTATGACCGATTTCGAGGATATACAATTTGCAGAACAGACGGGGAAATACGTCCTAGCGAAAAAATATTTTTTAACTAAAAAGATCCAAAAGCTTATACGTGAGAGCTTAGTCAATACGGAAGATATTAGTGTATTCGTACCATTATGTAACATCGTTGAACGTGTACGAAAGCAATTAGGCTTAGAATATGAACAAAAAAGGATTATTAATTGTAAAGTGAGACAATTAAAAATACTAATGGAAAACTCTCAAGGAGATTTTGAGGGTGATGAGCCCCACGCGTAGAGAGCCTCCTTTGTTTGTATAACCGTACGGTATACATGTCACACACACTACCTGTGTAAACGAGGAAGTAAAATTATGTGTGACTCAGTACAATAACAAGGAAGTATTAAAATGCTTTGCATTTTTAGGTTAGTGATTTCTTTCGAAATGATTTGCATTTCTAAAATCCTTTGGATTTTTAATTGACAATTAGTGATACTCTTTTAATAATGATAGGACAATCATTAACTACACGGAACACTAAAGAAAGACTTGAAGCTCTTAAGAAAATATTACCCCTTCGTGATCGTATACGTGAAAAACTTCAACAACGGCAATTATTTCAGACTGACTTCACAGAGGATACAGAACAACTCTTCAAACCTATTGTTAGTGCAACTGAGGGTGTGAAAACAGCAACTGAACGGGCGATATACGGAGATGTCCCTAAAGAAGGTCCTAGAACAGAGAAGCCTCTTCTCCCTGTGTTGGAGAAAATAGCAAAACGAACTAAACAAACAAAACAAGCTGTACAAATACTTCCAGGTGAAATCGCAGGGGAGATGGAACTACAACGACAGCAAGAACGAGAAGAACGAGAAGAACTACAACGACAGCATGAACAAGAAGAAGAAGAAGAACAAGAAGAACAACAACAAGAAGCTGTTCCAAGGGGGGACTATAATCCTGAAAATATATTTACAGTTGATGCGTTAAATAAAATCAGAAGTATCCCAACACTCTATGGTTTAGCTAAATTTACCAACGACAACATTAAAAAAGCGAAGAGAGATGAGTATTTAATAGACGACACGTCTAAAGATTTTATAAACAGTAAACACCTTTGGGCAAATAAGGTGTTTTTAGCAAACAGCGGGGAAAACAAAATCAACAAAAAAATAAAATCTAATTATGACCAATTTCTAGCTATGGTAAAGGGGATCACAGTAGCACCACCAGCATACACAGCAGACCCAATCCCTGATGAAATACAAATAATGGCAGAGGCTGATTCCCAGAGTAAAACTCCAAAGGGTGCAACTGGTATCACTAAAAAATCCAAAGAATTTTCAAAAACAGGTAGTGGTTTAGTTGGAAACTCTAGTGTAACATGTCCTGGTAATATTCTCGGTGATATATCACGATTAGAAGTACTCGTAGGTGGAAAACGAGCCGGGAATAACTCACCAGAAATAATCAATGAAGCAGCTGATATCTGTAGGAGGTTATTTCAAGGTGGTATCATGGATATTGCAACATATAGAGATTTCATTGAGGAGTTAGCCGAAAATTCTTTGGATGGAAATTCTTCGAATTTCTACGGTTATCATAGCGATTAGATAATTGGAAATGCTAGCATTTCTATATAGAGAATGATCATACACTACAACCATGATAAACCAACTAGTGTCTACGTGGTAAACTCACGATTGCCAAAATACCGAGTATACTATGGAGATGGTCTCGGTAATACTATAATGGGATTATTTTCAAGAATGGCTCCAAAAGTGGCTCCGCTAGTAAAACAATTATCGATGAAAGCAATTGATGTTATCCGAGATAAGGGTATTAACACTATTGGTGATCTTGCCGGGAAGGCATTTTCAGCCGCTAAGGATAAACTAACAGCGCTAGTTCGACGTAGAAATTTTTCAAAACCAGGAATGACTTCACTACCATCTACTGCAGTAATGCCTACACAGGTTAGTAAAATAATAAATAACGCCGTGGATAAAAAACTACAGTCATTAATGACCCCGTCATACACGATGACTCCGTCATTGCAGGATAATATAACAGCAAATATGATAGCGGGAAGCGGCTTTAAAAGTACTAAAGCATTTTCTAATTCAAAGAATTTCCGACGTCGGTGAATAATATTTTCTCAAAAATCATCACTAGAATTGCTAGCATTTCTTATACTTGTATTAGAAACACTTGTGTTAGAAACGCTTGCGTTTCTGGTTATATTTATTTGGACAGGATTTCCAATTGTTATAGTTATTGAAATACTTGTATTTTCTGAATTTTCGATGGTTTCAGTAGAAATACTTGTATTAGAAACACTAATGTTTCCACTTGAATTTCCTATACTAGTGTTAGAAACACTAGTGTTAGAAACACTAATGTTTCTGGTTATTTGAATAGGATTCTCAGTTGTTATAGTTATTGAAATATTTGTATTTTCGATTTGATCTTCGTTATCTAGATTTGTTTTCATCAGCAACATTATTGATATACCCAACTAAATAATTAATTTAACATAATATTATTTTTTTTTATTTTCAATTCTGTATTTTGCATCGATTTTGAGTGATTTCACCTCTCAGAAATGCTAGCGTTTCCGATTTCTAATTTAGACCATCGGATATATAATAAAAAATGTTCAAACAAAACCCGGACACAGCCTTTGATATGGAAGCCCCAGTACTTAAAGATGATTCTGTACGTGATTATCAATATTTTGCTTATCACGCAGTGCAACCTAATCTTCGCGGGAGAATTGAACTTCAAGTTCATGATACCAGTAAATACTTTTTACCCGCGGAAGCCTTTATTGAAGTCGAAGGTGAACTCGTAACAGATGTTGTAGCTAATACACCATATGCAGATGGTACTCAAGTCGGTTTTGTTAACAATGGCATCATGGCGTTATTTGAAAGTGCTAGATATCTCATTGATGGAAAAGAAATCGAAGCTATTGAACGCGAGGTTGATATTGCAACGGGGATAATCGGGTTAGCGAGATATTCTGATGACTATACTAGATCAGCTGGTCCATCTATGATGTTCGCGAAGGATATTAATGATCACGCTGGGAAAGATCAATTTATTATAAGACGCCCACAGAATCGTGCTGATCCTAATCCTGTTGATTTTGAGGTTACTATAGGTGGTGTTGCTTTTGGTATTGAGAATATGATTATAACTAACGATCCCAATTACAACCTAGGATTTGCAACAAGAGTAGCAATGTTGCAAGGAGAGCATCGACGGTTTTCATGTGCGATTCCGCTCCATCACATATTTGGATTTTGTAGAAACGTCAGAAAAGTTATCTATGGGGTAAAACATACTATAGCGCTAATGAGAAGGAGTACTGATAATCATGCAATCTGGCGTGATGCTGGCGCCGCTGCGGGTAAAGTCATTTTATCAAAACTATCACTGTGGATGCCAGTGTTGACTCCGTCGTTGTCAACAGAACCGCGGTTACTGTCATTTATGGATCAAGGGGGGAAGCGATTATTAAGTTGGCTGTCAACGTCCACAGATACCATGGATTCTAATATTGATGGTACACTTACATGGCATCTAGCATCAAAACAGGGTATTACAGCTCCACGGCATATTTTTATTGCGCTACAGAATACTGAGCGAATAAATAATCAAGAACGTTCCCATATGATATTTGATCAAATTGGGTGTAGTGAAGTCTCGCTGAGAATAAACGGACAGCAAGAACCATCAGAGGATATACAACTTGATTATGAAACCAATCATATTGCAAGAGTTTATCATCGGTTGCTGTCGTATATGGGACGCGATCAAAATGTCGATACTGGTCTACAAATTTCACAGTTGGATTTTAGAAGTTTATATCCGATTTATTACTTTTCGTTGGAACATCTCGACTTGATGAGACAGTCCGTCGTTGATATACACTTCCGAGCTCGTGTACATCCTGGTGCTATTGCTAATTATAGAGCGGTTGCTGTCATTCTCAGTGATAAGTCAATGATACTCGAAGGTGTTGGTGGACGAATGAGACTGGTAGATGCACCAGTGGAAAATCTTTAGAAATTCTACGAATTTTCATTGAATCGCTTGCGATTTAGAATCAATCTATTTTGTATAATGTCGTATAGTAATATCAATGTTACGTTGACACCTGGTCAGATAAAAAAATTACAATCCAAATCAGCTAAGCAATGCGGAACCACAATAACGCTGAAACCTAATCAAATGAATGGCGGAGGGAATAAACTATCGCTGACGAAAACTCAGGTTAATCATTTTAATAAAGCGCTGAAAGAAAAAAAGGGAGTTCAGGTTACTCTTTCTACGAGCGCGATTAAAAATATGGAAAAAACTGGTGGTATATTCCCGCTGTTAGGGTTGATTCCAGGGTTGATTGCCGCAGCGGCCCCAGCGGTGGCGAAGGCGGCAGCGTTAGGAGCCGTTGGTACCGCGGCAGGAATGGCACTAAAGAAAGCAACAGGCGGATCCGTCCGCGCTGGTAAAAAAAAAGGAAAGGGTCTAAGACTACCAGGAACCCCGTATTCATGGTACAGCGGAAAGGGTCTTCGAATTCCAGGAACGATATAGTTCGGGAACCTGTGGTTCCTATGTCCAATTTTGATTTAATTGATGCCGCTAAAAAACTAGCGATAAAAAACTTCAGAGGTGTTTTTATGAGAGATCAGTTACCGACACAACCAAATGATGTTGAAACCGGTATTATTAATCTAGATAACAGCGATGGACCTGGAACACATTGGGTTTGTTACGCGATTGATCCTCGTGGGATTGTTTATTTCGATTCATATGGATTAGCGCCCCCAAAAGAATTTATGCGTTATATTAAGAAATTTAAAAGATTTCCAATTTTTTATTCTACACTACCAACACAAACGTTGAATGACCCACCAATATGCGGTCGAGAAGTATTAAATGTCCTTAATGCTATTTCGAAAGAATCTTTAAAACCACCTCATGTAGTGGTAAATGAGTATACTAGCGGTCGTTGGATTGAAAATCCATAGGATTAGAAATCCATAGGATTTAAATGATAAAAAGATTTCTATAATAATGATTGATATTTGGGGACGACCTTTATCATCGCTGAAAAAACCTGATAGTGGAGTTGAAACTGTTGATAACAAGGATGTTAAAAAACTAATCGAAGATGAAATAGCTGAAATGTTGAATCTAGCAAATGTTGATCCTGGTGAAATACTTGTTTTTCAAGATCGTCAGGGTAAGTTGAAAAGTAGTAATATCTCTCTTAATGATATTTTGGTTAAACAACGAGACGCAGCAGAGGATACTATCGCGTTATTTTCTGATGGGGGTAAACTCAAACCAGGTGTACTTGTTTCAACAATTACGGATAAATTAGCAACATATGATAACACAGTGAATTCATTAAAATCACTAAGCGATAAATATGACGATCATATAATTGTATTTGATCAGTTTAGTGAAACACAAAGAAATACAATTGACCAAATTGACAAACCCATACTAGAATTTTTTGGAAATCCACCAGTAACCACACCAAAACTCACCGTAATAAAAAATGCTATATTGGAACTAACAACTCTTCAATCCGAATATGAAAAACACACGAAACTATTTATGACGTTTCGTAAAAACCTCATGGACAAGTTTATTGGGAGCCCATTTGATAAAATTGAAATAACACTTCCCGATATTAAAAAATCCATCGATGAACTTAAAACATTCAACAGCGCAATAAGGGATGATGCAACGAGAATGATAAGCGTTGTTGAAAAAGTAAAAATTCCTCATGATAAATCTATCGTCAGCAACGTAGTACACACGATGCAACATGGATCATTTACGTGGACTCCCACAAACAACATCTTAAACATAACCGCAGCAGTCAAGGGTATTTATCGATTAATAATAGTATCACCGAATCAGTTTAATATATCATCAAGTAGTTCATCTGGAGTCAATAATACGATATCAACGATCATCAACAAGGATACAACTGAACAATTCACGATAACAAATACAGATGGAAATCTAGCCAAGGTTTCAGTAACGTGGTACGTAGAATTCGTAGTTGATTTAAGTAAACAATTAAATTGATTTAAAAATTCTTTCAGAATTTTGAATTGAAAATGCTAGCGCTTTTAAAATAAAATGACTCCATCATCGAATCAGTATCGCTATGATCAAGTCAAAGAGTTTCAAACTAAACTCAATTCTCTCTGTGAGGAGTATCAAATAAAAATAAAAAAATACCAACGAAGAATAACCGCAGTTGATATCACCGTATACTCAGTGTCGGGAGTAATCACTGCTGCTGGGATAATACTATCTTCGGTTACAATGATTGCTCCGGTTGTAGTTCCAATAGTTATTTCTTCGATAGCTACAATTGCGGGTATATTAACCGGGATCACAAAAAAATTATCATCGTGTAGCCAGAGTAAACTACATAATTACGTAATTAAATTTCATATTGCATCTGCCGGTTACTCACAATTATCCTCGTTGATATCATCGTCACTCGATGACACAACAATATCAGATAGCGAATTTTCAACGATGGCTCAATTGTATAAATCAACAATGCTGAAATTAGAGCAGAATAATAATAATAATAATGTCGTCGCAAGAACTACTTCAACAAATAGTAACAAATACAACACCGGTGAAAACAAGCACAATATCAGTAACCTCAACGCGTCCTGAATTCAGTGTGAATTTTCCGATTCCCGTTCCCGTGAGCGAGATCGCGCTAGCAAAACTACGAGTGTATCATAGCTGGCCCAATATCAGATCGGTAGCATTTGGTGGTCAACAACCAAATAATTCCTTGGTGTTCGCGTGGAAAAATCGTGAAGACGGAACCCCAGACTGGAACGTTGTCTCGTTACCAACTGGGTCATATCAAATCGAACAGATCAACGCTGAATTTCAACGAAGAATAAAATCTCTCACTGGAAAAGAATCAAAAATCGCTATAACGGTTCACGAGCCGACGTTATCATCTGCGATCGAGATTAATTCCCCTGGGTATGTTGTAGATATTTATCAAAGTTCTATAAGATCAGTGTTAGGATGGCCTGAACTACCACCTGAACGAGAAACTGTTGATATACCAGAACCTGTAAAATCCGATTATGTCACAGACAAGATGAAACCTGATAATCCAATAAAAAGTTATCAAGATTATTCTCCCAACAAATTTATAGGATACGACAACAAAAATAATATGATATTTTACACCAACTTAATCAAAGAAAACTTAACAGCGATGAATAATGATTTTTCATTATTGTTAATATCCATCAAATCCGGCTCTCTCACCAAAAACGAGTTTATTAGTGTAGTACAAACAGGTAACAAAATCATCAACGATATGGAAACATTTCATACGCAAATTATTCAACAAGTATTAATGAGTGAAATTTATAAAGAAGTGTTTGCGGTAGAATTCAATATCCCAAAAGAGGATATTCAAACATCTAAAATCCCTGGGTATAAACCCGACGAATTAAAAAAATATCTCAGTTATGCCATCGATATTGGGTTTAAGAAAATCCATGACGATTGGAAGAAATTATCACGACAAAAAACAAATATTTTGACGTTTAATAACGACCAAGATGGCGGTGGGAGACATATCGCTCCGAACAACGTAAATATATCCTCGGTGATATCATTAAATTTAGTATGTGACGTTATCGAAGGAAACTATCAAATAAATCTTGAGCAAACAAATCAAGCTCAGCAGGGATATATTTTATATTCATTTGCACCAACGGCTCCTCCAGGATTTCTAATTATTGAAGACCCAACTAATCTAGTCTATATGCGATGTCATAATAATTTGTTAACGAGAATTAATTTCAAACTCACTGACCAATCTAATAATTTAATTGATCTACGAGGTGAAGTTTTGCAAATTAGTTTGTTTGTACAGTCCTGAAAGGATTTTCGTCTTAAAGACTTTCATCGTAAAAAAATTGTTAGCGCATTAGCAGCAGAGGAGGTGAACGTCAACTAAATGGCGTCTTTTTTTTTATTCTTTGCTCAAATTATTATTAAAAATTAATTAAGTATTTTCAAGGAAGCCTCAGTTTAGTAAATTGGGGCTTATATAAGCAATTTTGGGAAGCCTCAGTTTAGTAAATTGACGCCTAAAAAAGTTTGTCTGTTCACACACTCTGCATTTTTTTAAAAAATTTCGTTTCCGTAGAAGCCTTATTTTTGCTTGAAAACCTGGTCTGTTCACCCATTCTGCTGCTAAAGTCATGCTGAAAAAAATGGTGGGAACCGGTTTTAAAGTATGGTGACGTACTATCCAATGGTGCGCAGCCAATAAACCAAGTATTAACCAAATCCAAGCGGGGTAAAGGGTTTCAACAGCTTTTATCTAAGCCCAACTGATCCATAACATGAAAAACAAAAAAGTCCGTTTTTCATCAAAAGTCATGCTGAAAAAAATGGTGGGAACCGGTTTTAAAGTATGGTGACGTACTATCCAATGGTGCGCAGCCAATAAACCAAGTATTAACCAAATCCAAGCGGGGTAAAGGGTTTCAACAGCTTTTATCTAAGCCCAACTGATCCATAACATGAAAAACAAAAAAGTCCGTTTTTCATCAAAAGTCATGCTGAAAAAAATGGTGGGAACCGGTTTTAAAGTATGGTGACGTACTATCCAATGGTGCGCAGCCAATAAACCAAGTATTAACCAAATCCAAGCGGGGTAAAGGGTTTCAACAGCTTTTATCTAAGCCCAACTGATCCATAACATGAAAAACAAAAAAGTCCGTTTTTCATCAAAAGTCATGCTGAAAAAAATGGTGGGAACCGGTTTTAAAGTATGGTGACGTACTATCCAATGGTGCGCAGCCAATAAACCAAGTATTAACCAAATCCAAGCGGGGTAAAGGGTTTCAACAGCTTTTATCTAAGCCCAACTGATCCATAACATGAAAAACAAAAAAGTCCGTTTTTCATCAAAAGTCATGCTGAAAAAAATGGTGGGAACCGGTTTTAAAGTATGGTGACGTACTATCCAATGGTGCGCAGCCAATAAACCAAGTATTAACCAAATCCAAGCGGGGTAAAGGGTTTCAACAGCTTTTATCTAAGCCCAACTGATCCATAACATGAAAAACAAAAAAGTCCGTTTTTCATCAAAAGTCATGCTGAAAAAAATGGTGGGAACCGGTTTTAAAGTATGGTGACGTACTATCCAATGGTGCGCAGCCAATAAACCAAGTATTAACCAAATCCAAGCGGGGTAAAGGGTTTCAACAGCTTTTATCTAAGCCCAACTGATCCATAACATGAAAAACAAAAAAGTCCGTTTTTCATCAAAAGTCATGCTGAAAAAAATGGTGGGAACCGGTTTTAAAGTATGGTGACGTACTATCCAATGGTGCGCAGCCAATAAACCAAGTATTAACCAAATCCAAGCGGGGTAAAGGGTTTCAACAGCTTTTATCTAAGCCCAACTGATCCATAACATGAAAAACAAAAAAGTCCGTTTTTCATCAAAAGTCATGCTGAAAAAAATGGTGGGAACCGGTTTTAAAGTATGGTGACGTACTATCCAATGGTGCGCAGCCAATAAACCAAGTATTAACCAAATCCAAGCGGGGTAAAGGGTTTCAACAGCTTTTATCTAAGCCCAACTGATCCATAACATGAAAAACAAAAAAGTCCGTTTTTCATCAAAAGTCATGCTGAAAAAAATGGTGGGAACCGGTTTTAAAGTATGGTGACGTACTATCCAATGGTGCGCAGCCAATAAACCAAGTATTAACCAAATCCAAGCGGGGTAAAGGGTTTCAACAGCTTTTATCTAAGCCCAACTGATCCATAACATGAAAAACAAAAAAGTCCGTTTTTCATCAAAAGTCATGCTGAAAAAAATGGTGGGAACCGGTTTTAAAGTATGGTGACGTACTATCCAATGGTGCGCAGCCAATAAACCAAGTATTAACCAAATCCAAGCGGGGTAAAGGGTTTCAACAGCTTTTATCTAAGCCCAACTGATCCATAACATGAAAAACAAAAAAGTCCGTTTTTCATCAAAAGTCATGCTGAAAAAAATGGTGGGAACCGGTTTTAAAGTATGGTGACGTACTATCCAATGGTGCGCAGCCAATAAACCAAGTATTAACCAAATCCAAGCGGGGTAAAGGGTTTCAACAGCTTTTATCTAAGCCCAACTGATCCATAACATGAAAAACAAAAAAGTCCGTTTTTCATCAAAAGTCATGCTGAAAAAAATGGTGGGAACCGGTTTTAAAGTATGGTGACGTACTATCCAATGGTGCGCAGCCAATAAACCAAGTATTAACCAAATCCAAGCGGGGTAAAGGGTTTCAACAGCTTTTATCTAAGCCCAACTGATCCATAACATGAAAAACAAAAAAGTCCGTTTTTCATCAAAAGTCATGCTGAAAAAAATGGTGGGAACCGGTTTTAAAGTATGGTGACGTACTATCCAATGGTGCGCAGCCAATAAACCAAGTATTAACCAAATCCAAGCGGGGTAAAGGGTTTCAACAGCTTTTATCTAAGCCCAACTGATCCATAACATGAAAAACAAAAAAGTCCGTTTTTCATCAAAAGTCATGCTGAAAAAAATGGTGGGAACCGGTTTTAAAGTATGGTGACGTACTATCCAATGGTGCGCAGCCAATAAACCAAGTATTAACCAAATCCAAGCGGGGTAAAGGGTTTCAACAGCTTTTATCTAAGCCCAACTGATCCATAACATGAAAAACAAAAAAGTCCGTTTTTCATCAAAAGTCATGCTGAAAAAAATGGTGGGAACCGGTTTTAAAGTATGGTGACGTACTATCCAATGGTGCGCAGCCAATAAACCAAGTATTAACCAAATCCAAGCGGGGTAAAGGGTTTCAACAGCTTTTATCTAAGCCCAACTGATCCATAACATGAAAAACAAAAAAGTCCGTTTTTCATCAAAAGTCATGCTGAAAAAAATGGTGGGAACCGGTTTTAAAGTATGGTGACGTACTATCCAATGGTGCGCAGCCAATAAACCAAGTATTAACCAAATCCAAGCGGGGTAAAGGGTTTCAACAGCTTTTATCTAAGCCCAACTGATCCATAACATGAAAAACAAAAAAGTCCGTTTTTCATCAAAAGTCATGCTGAAAAAAATGGTGGGAACCGGTTTTAAAGTATGGTGACGTACTATCCAATGGTGCGCAGCCAATAAACCAAGTATTAACCAAATCCAAGCGGGGTAAAGGGTTTCAACAGCTTTTATCTAAGCCCAACTGATCCATAACATGAAAAACAAAAAAGTCCGTTTTTCATCAAAAGTCATGCTGAAAAAAATGGTGGGAACCGGTTTTAAAGTATGGTGACGTACTATCCAATGGTGCGCAGCCAATAAACCAAGTATTAACCAAATCCAAGCGGGGTAAAGGGTTTCAACAGCTTTTATCTAAGCCCAACTGATCCATAACATGAAAAACAAAAAAGTCCGTTTTTCATCAAAAGTCATGCTGAAAAAAATGGTGGGAACCGGTTTTAAAGTATGGTGACGTACTATCCAATGGTGCGCAGCCAATAAACCAAGTATTAACCAAATCCAAGCGGGGTAAAGGGTTTCAACAGCTTTTATCTAAGCCCAACTGATCCATAACATGAAAAACAAAAAAGTCCGTTTTTCATCAAAAGTCATGCTGAAAAAAATGGTGGGAACCGGTTTTAAAGTATGGTGACGTACTATCCAATGGTGCGCAGCCAATAAACCAAGTATTAACCAAATCCAAGCGGGGTAAAGGGTTTCAACAGCTTTTATCTAAGCCCAACTGATCCATAACATGAAAAACAAAAAAGTCCGTTTTTCATCAAAAGTCATGCTGAAAAAAATGGTGGGAACCGGTTTTAAAGTATGGTGACGTACTATCCAATGGTGCGCAGCCAATAAACCAAGTATTAACCAAATCCAAGCGGGGTAAAGGGTTTCAACAGCTTTTATCTAAGCCCAACTGATCCATAACATGAAAAACAAAAAAGTCCGTTTTTCATCAAAAGTCATGCTGAAAAAAATGGTGGGAACCGGTTTTAAAGTATGGTGACGTACTATCCAATGGTGCGCAGCCAATAAACCAAGTATTAACCAAATCCAAGCGGGGTAAAGGGTTTCAACAGCTTTTATCTAAGCCCAACTGATCCATAACATGAAAAACAAAAAAGTCCGTTTTTCATCAAAAGTCATGCTGAAAAAAATGGTGGGAACCGGTTTTAAAGTATGGTGACGTACTATCCAATGGTGCGCAGCCAATAAACCAAGTATTAACCAAATCCAAGCGGGGTAAAGGGTTTCAACAGCTTTTATCTAAGCCCAACTGATCCATAACATGAAAAACAAAAAAGTCCGTTTTTCATCAAAAGTCATGCTGAAAAAAATGGTGGGAACCGGTTTTAAAGTATGGTGACGTACTATCCAATGGTGCGCAGCCAATAAACCAAGTATTAACCAAATCCAAGCGGGGTAAAGGGTTTCAACAGCTTTTATCTAAGCCCAACTGATCCATAACATGAAAAACAAAAAAGTCCGTTTTTCATCAAAAGTCATGCTGAAAAAAATGGTGGGAACCGGTTTTAAAGTATGGTGACGTACTATCCAATGGTGCGCAGCCAATAAACCAAGTATTAACCAAATCCAAGCGGGGTAAAGGGTTTCAACAGCTTTTATCTAAGCCCAACTGATCCATAACATGAAAAACAAAAAAGTCCGTTTTTCATCAAAAGTCATGCTGAAAAAAATGGTGGGAACCGGTTTTAAAGTATGGTGACGTACTATCCAATGGTGCGCAGCCAATAAACCAAGTATTAACCAAATCCAAGCGGGGTAAAGGGTTTCAACAGCTTTTATCTAAGCCCAACTGATCCATAACATGAAAAACAAAAAAGTCCGTTTTTCATCAAAAGTCATGCTGAAAAAAATGGTGGGAACCGGTTTTAAAGTATGGTGACGTACTATCCAATGGTGCGCAGCCAATAAACCAAGTATTAACCAAATCCAAGCGGGGTAAAGGGTTTCAACAGCTTTTATCTAAGCCCAACTGATCCATAACATGAAAAACAAAAAAGTCCGTTTTTCATCAAAAGTCATGCTGAAAAAAATGGTGGGAACCGGTTTTAAAGTATGGTGACGTACTATCCAATGGTGCGCAGCCAATAAACCAAGTATTAACCAAATCCAAGCGGGGTAAAGGGTTTCAACAGCTTTTATCTAAGCCCAACTGATCCATAACATGAAAAACAAAAAAGTCCGTTTTTCATCAAAAGTCATGCTGAAAAAAATGGTGGGAACCGGTTTTAAAGTATGGTGACGTACTATCCAATGGTGCGCAGCCAATAAACCAAGTATTAACCAAATCCAAGCGGGGTAAAGGGTTTCAACAGCTTTTATCTAAGCCCAACTGATCCATAACATGAAAAACAAAAAAGTCCGTTTTTCATCAAAAGTCATGCTGAAAAAAATGGTGGGAACCGGTTTTAAAGTATGGTGACGTACTATCCAATGGTGCGCAGCCAATAAACCAAGTATTAACCAAATCCAAGCGGGGTAAAGGGTTTCAACAGCTTTTATCTAAGCCCAACTGATCCATAACATGAAAAACAAAAAAGTCCGTTTTTCATCAAAAGTCATGCTGAAAAAAATGGTGGGAACCGGTTTTAAAGTATGGTGACGTACTATCCAATGGTGCGCAGCCAATAAACCAAGTATTAACCAAATCCAAGCGGGGTAAAGGGTTTCAACAGCTTTTATCTAAGCCCAACTGATCCATAACATGAAAAACAAAAAAGTCCGTTTTTCATCAAAAGTCATGCTGAAAAAAATGGTGGGAACCGGTTTTAAAGTATGGTGACGTACTATCCAATGGTGCGCAGCCAATAAACCAAGTATTAACCAAATCCAAGCGGGGTAAAGGGTTTCAACAGCTTTTATCTAAGCCCAACTGATCCATAACATGAAAAACAAAAAAGTCCGTTTTTCATCAAAAGTCATGCTGAAAAAAATGGTGGGAACCGGTTTTAAAGTATGGTGACGTACTATCCAATGGTGCGCAGCCAATAAACCAAGTATTAACCAAATCCAAGCGGGGTAAAGGGTTTCAACAGCTTTTATCTAAGCCCAACTGATCCATAACATGAAAAACAAAAAAGTCCGTTTTTCATCAAAAGTCATGCTGAAAAAAATGGTGGGAACCGGTTTTAAAGTATGGTGACGTACTATCCAATGGTGCGCAGCCAATAAACCAAGTATTAACCAAATCCAAGCGGGGTAAAGGGTTTCAACAGCTTTTATCTAAGCCCAACTGATCCATAACATGAAAAACAAAAAAGTCCGTTTTTCATCAAAAGTCATGCTGAAAAAAATGGTGGGAACCGGTTTTAAAGTATGGTGACGTACTATCCAATGGTGCGCAGCCAATAAACCAAGTATTAACCAAATCCAAGCGGGGTAAAGGGTTTCAACAGCTTTTATCTAAGCCCAACTGATCCATAACATGAAAAACAAAAAAGTCCGTTTTTCATCAAAAGTCATGCTGAAAAAAATGGTGGGAACCGGTTTTAAAGTATGGTGACGTACTATCCAATGGTGCGCAGCCAATAAACCAAGTATTAACCAAATCCAAGCGGGGTAAAGGGTTTCAACAGCTTTTATCTAAGCCCAACTGATCCATAACATGAAAAACAAAAAAGTCCGTTTTTCATCAAAAGTCATGCTGAAAAAAATGGTGGGAACCGGTTTTAAAGTATGGTGACGTACTATCCAATGGTGCGCAGCCAATAAACCAAGTATTAACCAAATCCAAGCGGGGTAAAGGGTTTCAACAGCTTTTA
This sequence comes from Unio pictorum, assembly GCA_030141615.1. Classification (NCBI taxonomy): domain Eukaryota; kingdom Metazoa; phylum Mollusca; class Bivalvia; order Unionida; family Unionidae; genus Unio; species Unio pictorum. Next base: position 321,570 of record JARLTB010000449.1, on the reverse strand, counting down.
TCTAAGCCCAACTGATCCATAACATGAAAAACAAAAAAGTCCGTTTTTCATCAAAAGTCATGCTGAAAAAAATGGTGGGAACCGGTTTTAAAGTATGGTGACGTACTATCCAATGGTGCGCAGCCAATAAACCAAGTATTAACCAAATCCAAGCGGGGTAAAGGGTTTCAACAGCTTTTATCTAAGCCCAACTGATCCATAACATGAAAAACAAAAAAGTCCGTTTTTCATCAAAAGTCATGCTGAAAAAAATGGTGGGAACCGGTTTTAAAGTATGGTGACGTACTATCCAATGGTGCGCAGCCAATAAACCAAGTATTAACCAAATCCAAGCGGGGTAAAGGGTTTCAACAGCTTTTATCTAAGCCCAACTGATCCATAACATGAAAAACAAAAAAGTCCGTTTTTCATCAAAAGTCATGCTGAAAAAAATGGTGGGAACCGGTTTTAAAGTATGGTGACGTACTATCCAATGGTGCGCAGCCAATAAACCAAGTATTAACCAAATCCAAGCGGGGTAAAGGGTTTCAACAGCTTTTATCTAAGCCCAACTGATCCATAACATGAAAAACAAAAAAGTCCGTTTTTCATCAAAAGTCATGCTGAAAAAAATGGTGGGAACCGGTTTTAAAGTATGGTGACGTACTATCCAATGGTGCGCAGCCAATAAACCAAGTATTAACCAAATCCAAGCGGGGTAAAGGGTTTCAACAGCTTTTATCTAAGCCCAACTGATCCATAACATGAAAAACAAAAAAGTCCGTTTTTCATCAAAAGTCATGCTGAAAAAAATGGTGGGAACCGGTTTTAAAGTATGGTGACGTACTATCCAATGGTGCGCAGCCAATAAACCAAGTATTAACCAAATCCAAGCGGGGTAAAGGGTTTCAACAGCTTTTATCTAAGCCCAACTGATCCATAACATGAAAAACAAAAAAGTCCGTTTTTCATCAAAAGTCATGCTGAAAAAAATGGTGGGAACCGGTTTTAAAGTATGGTGACGTACTATCCAATGGTGCGCAGCCAATAAACCAAGTATTAACCAAATCCAAGCGGGGTAAAGGGTTTCAACAGCTTTTATCTAAGCCCAACTGATCCATAACATGAAAAACAAAAAAGTCCGTTTTTCATCAAAAGTCATGCTGAAAAAAATGGTGGGAACCGGTTTTAAAGTATGGTGACGTACTATCCAATGGTGCGCAGCCAATAAACCAAGTATTAACCAAATCCAAGCGGGGTAAAGGGTTTCAACAGCTTTTATCTAAGCCCAACTGATCCATAACATGAAAAACAAAAAAGTCCGTTTTTCATCAAAAGTCATGCTGAAAAAAATGGTGGGAACCGGTTTTAAAGTATGGTGACGTACTATCCAATGGTGCGCAGCCAATAAACCAAGTATTAACCAAATCCAAGCGGGGTAAAGGGTTTCAACAGCTTTTATCTAAGCCCAACTGATCCATAACATGAAAAACAAAAAAGTCCGTTTTTCATCAAAAGTCATGCTGAAAAAAATGGTGGGAACCGGTTTTAAAGTATGGTGACGTACTATCCAATGGTGCGCAGCCAATAAACCAAGTATTAACCAAATCCAAGCGGGGTAAAGGGTTTCAACAGCTTTTATCTAAGCCCAACTGATCCATAACATGAAAAACAAAAAAGTCCGTTTTTCATCAAAAGTCATGCTGAAAAAAATGGTGGGAACCGGTTTTAAAGTATGGTGACGTACTATCCAATGGTGCGCAGCCAATAAACCAAGTATTAACCAAATCCAAGCGGGGTAAAGGGTTTCAACAGCTTTTATCTAAGCCCAACTGATCCATAACATGAAAAACAAAAAAGTCCGTTTTTCATCAAAAGTCATGCTGAAAAAAATGGTGGGAACCGGTTTTAAAGTATGGTGACGTACTATCCAATGGTGCGCAGCCAATAAACCAAGTATTAACCAAATCCAAGCGGGGTAAAGGGTTTCAACAGCTTTTATCTAAGCCCAACTGATCCATAACATGAAAAACAAAAAAGTCCGTTTTTCATCAAAAGTCATGCTGAAAAAAATGGTGGGAACCGGTTTTAAAGTATGGTGACGTACTATCCAATGGTGCGCAGCCAATAAACCAAGTATTAACCAAATCCAAGCGGGGTAAAGGGTTTCAACAGCTTTTATCTAAGCCCAACTGATCCATAACATGAAAAACAAAAAAGGCCGTTTTTCATCAAAAGTCATGCTGAAAAAAATGGTGGGAACCGGTTTTAAAGTATGGTGACGTACTATCCAATGGTGCGCAGCCAATAAACCAAGTATTAACCAAATCCAAGCGGGGTAAAGGGTTTCAACAGCTTTTATCTAAGCCCAACTGATCCATAACATGAAAAACAAAAAAGTCCGTTTTTCATCAAAAGTCATGCTGAAAAAAATGGTGGGAACCGGTTTTAAAGTATGGTGACGTACTATCCAATGGTGCGCAGCCAATAAACCAAGTATTAACCAAATCCAAGCGGGGTAAAGGGTTTCAACAGCTTTTATCTAAGCCCAACTGATCCATAACATGAAAAACAAAAAAGTCCGTTTTTCATCAAAAGTCATGCTGAAAAAAATGGTGGGAACCGGTTTTAAAGTATGGTGACGTACTATCCAATGGTGCGCAGCCAATAAACCAAGTATTAACCAAATCCAAGCGGGGTAAAGGGTTTCAACAGCTTTTATCTAAGCCCAACTGATCCATAACATGAAAAACAAAAAAGTCCGTTTTTCATCAAAAGTCATGCTGAAAAAAATGGTGGGAACCGGTTTTAAAGTATGGTGACGTACTATCCAATGGTGCGCAGCCAATAAACCAAGTATTAACCAAATCCAAGCGGGGTAAAGGGTTTCAACAGCTTTTATCTAAGCCCAACTGATCCATAACATGAAAAACAAAAAAGTCCGTTTTTCATCAAAAGTCATGCTGAAAAAAATGGTGGGAACCGGTTTTAAAGTATGGTGACGTACTATCCAATGGTGCGCAGCCAATAAACCAAGTATTAACCAAATCCAAGCGGGGTAAAGGGTTTCAACAGCTTTTATCTAAGCCCAACTGATCCATAACATGAAAAACAAAAAAGTCCGTTTTTCATCAAAAGTAGCAGCAGAATGGGTGAACAGACCAGGTTTTCAAGCAAAAATAAGGCTTCTACGGAAACGAAATTATTTAAAAAAATGCAGTGTGTGAACAGACAAACTTTTTTAGGCGTCAATTTACTAAACTGAGGCTTCCCAAAATTGCTTATATAAGCCCCAATTTACTAAACTGAGGCTTCCTTGAAAATACTTAATTAATTTTTAATAATAATTTGAGCAAAGAATAAAAAAAAAAGACGCCATTTAGTTGACGTTCACCTCCTCTGCTGCTAATGCGCTAACTAAATATTTGATCAAGTCCGACACGATATCTTGTCCGAGGGTCTGATAAATTTATCGTCACAAATCCGTGTGGGATTGACTGAGCGCGGCTAAAGAAATTTTTAAATTGATTATGATCCATATCACCACCGCACCAAGTTTGCCAAATATTTCTAAGAGTATGAGTATCAACTCCGTTAAATACACACAGTATATTGCAGTTATCTCGGATCACTTTTGGTATTTGAGTGTAACGTTGAGTGACATATATCACATCTGTGTTTTTGTGACGCCCCCGGGAAAATATTCTAGCAGGATTTTTTTGATTATCTAACATGATATCATCATATACGACTAAATTGTTAATACTTCCGTCGATGGAGTCAATACTAGGTGCCTCTTCGATATCGGTTATAAACTCAATAACACCATCACCGTTAATTTCTCGCGCGGCATCATTAAAATCCTTTAACACTTCATAACATCGCTGATCATCTACACTCGGAGCAATCATATACAACTTATCCCACTTCATCCATCTCGTTATCAAATTAAGTAGCAATTGTGTTTTACCACTTCCAGATGGTCCGATGATAATCGCGCGAATAGAATTTGGTAACATTGCATGGTGTCTAATAGGTTCCCGTCGTCTCGTAGCTGAATAATCAATTACATTCATGCTGTTTATATATAAATTATGGATCTATATTGTGTGAAGTGTAGGACGCGTACTGGCACAAATGACTTGACGACGATTACAACGAAAAATAATCGATCAGCGCTTTCTGGTAAATGCGTACAATGTAGTACGAAAAAATTTAGATTTACTTCCACGAAACCTTTAAAAAAAAACGAGGAGGTGATATTGCAGCCAAGTTAGCAAAACTCCCTGGAACACCGTGGGCAAAGTATCCAGGAGAAAAGCACCTTCCAGGATATAGCTACTGTGGACCGGGGACACGATTAGATATCAGACTTGATGATCAAAATCAGCCCCGACCCGGCGAGTATCCAATAAACGCTATTGATAAGGCGTGTCATGCTCATGATGTCGCTTATAAAAGCAGCAATCTTCAACACAGACATCTCGCAGATGTAAAATTAATTCATGCGTTAAATGCTATTCCTGATAAATCCTTCAAAGAAAAATTGGCTTCGTGGTTGGTAAAATCTGCTATGAAGGGTAAATTGATGTTAGGTGCTGGTAATTGAAAATGCTAGCATTTTAATATGGAATCTATTTACTATTCTCCGAGGGGATACTGGAGAGGTTACGCAGCAATCAATAAACTAGCTAGTGCATCAAAGGTGAAAAAAACTACAGCGGCAAACTGGTTATCTAAACAGGCAATATGGCAAATTTATCTACCAGCGCCTAAACAAATTAACTATTCGCATTTTGATGTTACAACACCTAATGAAGTTCATCAAGCTGATATACTATTTCTGCCGCATGACAACGGTTACAAATACGCGTTAACGTTAGTTGATATTGCAAGTCGATACAAAGAAGCAGAACCGTTAAAAACAAAATCATCTACTGAAGTAGCTTCTGCATTTGAAAAAATTTATCGACGAGGTCCTCTGCGCTGGCCAAATCTGTTACAAGTTGATCCTGGCAAGGAATTTCAAGGTGTTGTTACATCTACGATGAAACATCATAATGTCGCCATCAGACGAGGACACACTGCGCTACATCGCGATCAGGCAATTGTTGAACGGTTTAATAAAACCCTTGCTGAGCGGTTATTCGGATATCAATACGCAAAAGAATTCATCCAGGATAAACGATCCCGTGAATGGGTCAAGAGATTACCAGCTGTGATTACCGCAATCAATAATGAGATTACTAGAACAATTAATATGAAACCTGTCAACGCTATTAAGAAGGCGTCTATCAAAATGGAAATCCAAGGAATTTCACAAAAAGAACCAATTCTTGGTAGTAATGTCATTGTAAGGTACTTATATGAACCAGGAGAGCTTGAGGGTGGTAAAAAAAGAGCTACCGATCCTATTTGGAGTGTCACTACGCATAGGATATTCGGTATAACACGATCAACTGGTAGACCTCCAATCTATAGACTGGATTCAACTGCTCCTCAGCGAGGATTTACTCGACAACAACTACAAGTGATCCCCGAAGATACTCAATTGCCACCGCGTGGTCTTAACTAGCACCTAAGGTGCTGGCACCTCTGCGTCTGTTGCACTCAAGACAAGTCAACCTCACATTGTTTCTGACATGACCGAGATTGTTATCTTTTCTATCTACGGTGAATTGGCGAGGATCTTTATCCGACCAATTCCAACTCATTATACAATTACAACTCGCGCAGTGATTATTCTGTTGCTGTTTCAGCGTCTTAATTAATTCAGCATCGATGTCAAATTCTCTTTTATTTTTTTTATCCTGTTGTTTATAACCAGAGAGTTTTTTTCTGATTATATTATCATCGGTGTGTATATTACTTAATGTATTGTCATTATCATTAACCACAATTCTTCGAAGTTGGTTTATTCGCCGTACTCTGGATACTGCGAGATAAACTAAATTTGACCACTCAATATGATTATCTACTATCCAAAGAGTTGTGTCTGTGATAGTTAATCCCTGTGAAGAGTGTATTGTTGCTGCATAACCTAACGTCCATGGGGATTTATCAGCACCTAATGCATCTTTAACGACGCTGATATCAACCAGCACAATATCATTTAATACTAAATTCTGCTTTTGTTGTTGTCCAGGAATGTCAACGTCGATATTCTGCTTTCGTGTATCCTTAGGTCTATAACAGAGTGGTACTGGAAGTGTTGCAAATTTTTCTTTATGTAGCGCAAACAACTTCATCTGAAGTGCGTCTCTGACTATTTTTCTACTCGCGATTATTAAATCATTTGGCCTCCACATTTCCCAAAAATCATTCATGGGAGTTTCTGAAATTATTTCACGCGCTATTTCACATTGGATTTTATCCGGTTGTAATCTAATTAGCGCTTTGAATTCTCGTAATTGTTCATCAAGTGATCTATGGTCGGTATTAATCTCTTCATAATAATCTACAAATCCTTTTAGCCATTCATGTGGAGATCCACCAACAAATGGCTGCGGTTGGCCGTGATCCCCGCACATGACGACTTTTGTATTTTTCAATAACAACCATTCAAGAAATATCTGTAATACTGTCAACGATACCGTGCATATTTCATCCCAGATTATTATTTCAGGAATAAATTTATCGCCCATTCGATCAGGAGTCCATGTATCGCCTTTCCATCGAAAGAAGCTGTGATAAGTACAGGCTTTTACCCCCCGCGCTATCATCTCTCTGGCGAGTCTGTGAGTTGGTGTTAACACAACCATGGTTGACCGACGAAATAATTCGATTGCACGAGTTGTCTTTCCTGATCCACCACAGCCGTTTAAATAAACTGTCTTGTATCTACAAATCGGATCGGATACAGGTGGTGCAGTAGAAAATTCTGTAGAAACGCTAGCGTTTCCAATTTCACAACAGATATATTTATCATCCATAGCAACGTCTGCGGATTTACAATACTCATGTAGTGTTTCTTTTTTAAACCTCCAATTTCCCCACGCTTCCTTAGGATCTGTGAATTTAGCTACATCTGATTTGTATTTCTCATGGATATACATCGAATCAGTAGCTACTCTAACCGCGGTATCGGGAAATCTGTTTATCATCGAGAATAGATTAATACAAGAATAGGCTAGCATAGAACTTCTCAAATGTGTGTACTGACAACTATATCCATCACAGTAGGTAACAACCGTACCTAATTTCTCACCATTGGATCGAAAAGCATCCCTACGGGTTACAAATTTTCCTTTTTTTATTAAATCGGTTATGATAAAATCGTATTCTTCATTGTCTAAGATCAATCTCGAAGAATATTTTGCATTGTCAAATCTTCCACCTTGAGTGAATTTACCGATTATTCTTCGTCCGAGCTCTTTAGCCTCTCTATTCCTACCTTCGAATAACCTCTTAGACCAATCCATAAGTGTTTCACAATCTCCCAATTGTTTTCGTTGTTCGTTAATTATTTTTTCTAGATCGGGTTTTGGTAACCAAACATCTTTCTGCGCGTTATAGCATATAATAGCTTCGCTGACAATTAATGATGTTAACATACCACAATCGATCATATATCGCAATAGCACAATTGGCATCCACGCTTTTTCATACATATGTCTACCAAGCCAAAGATAACTACACGGATGTAACCCTGTAGCTAATTCGAATGATATCACACGAGCGAACCCGGTTAAATCAAAATTAGAACTGCTAGCAGTTCCAGGCAATGGACCATTAATCGCAACACGAGTCATTTCATGTGTGGGATGTCCAAATCGTTTAAAATATTCAGAGCATTCTCCATATCCGAGAAAACTTCCAGGATAACACGCGGATATATCAATTGAAATCATACCATCACGTGAGTATTTCGTATTCCACAATCCTCAATGACCCAATTCGACGCAACTCAACTTCACGTCATTGAGAAAATCACTTCGTGTTGGACGCCATGAGTTTTTTTCTCTTGCAAAGTGAGCTACCACTGATGGAATTGTGAAGCTATCCGTAAGTAGTTTTTCATGGAAACTCTCCGGTGAAAATTCATTAGCGATTTTTCTCATTCTAGTATCTAATTCTTCAGTTCGATATAATTCACCATTTGGTTTTACAAACTGATCAAATCCTATTTCCGGATCCTCATTACTCCTGAGTAACAACATTGACACAGGGTCGTCTTTGGTTAATGTGTGAATAGCATCAAATAATTTCTCTTCATAGAAACCATCCCTAGAAAATTCTTTAGGGATATATCGAACAGTTCTTTCTCGTGGAAATATATTTACCGCGGGTGTCCACGCGTGTTTGTTATGATCGATAATTTCAATTGGAGCTCCTCGCGATTGATATTTCGGTTCGTATAATACTTCTCCGGTTATCGTCGCTACCGATATTGGAAATTTTAATAATGCTTCTAATTTAGCTATATCGGAAATCGTTGCCCCGCGTTGTTTCACCGTTAGTTCCCATTCGGTTATTTTGTTTCGTCGTTGTTCAGTTAATTTGTTTCCCCGGGATGCATTTGTGAAGTGTTCTATTAACCGTGTTGCTACACAATTTAATGGTGACGACTCCGTCAAATCACCTTGTGATTTCGACGATGAAAACATCGGAGCTAGTTTTGCAATACTTGGCTTATCATTTAGCTGATATATTCCGTAAACAACTGCTGTTACAGGGTAAGATTTCTCATAGTATGGTTTGTCAATTCCAGTTAGAATTCCTGGTTTGGAATCTCTACTCACAATAACAGTTTTTTATCCTTAAGGATTGGGTCAAATTTATCTCTGATAATCCATTCACCTTCCTCTTCGATAATAAATTTTATTCTAAAAATATACCTCCGTTGAGATTTCCCGCCAAGGTGTGAAAGTATCACAGCTGCTCTTATATCATTCATAGTAGCATCAATTATGGGTATATTGACATCTTCATCAATAATTCGAAATGTCGACCACGTATGAGATGCTCCATCACGCTTAAACTCATTAAAACAGTCGCTGATTTTAGTCAATAGTGGTTTATCATCTACTAGACTTTTAGGTATATCAGAGATTCTATCGAGATTAAATCTAGCATTTTTCCAAGGCTTAATTTTCGATAATCTCTTGAACTCCTTCATATTATAATTAAAACAAGTATTTAAATAAAAAGTTTTTTATATAATGAATCATTGCAAATGGCTTATGATTGGATCAAAGACTCCATGTAACAAATCATGCAGAAATGAATTCTATGGGTATCATATGCAGAGTGTGAGAAACGGTTCGGAGGGGCCTCTACCATGTTTGCATTGTGGGGTAGGTGTAAGAGGCAAGTCGCAGTTATGCGTAAATTGCGGGGGTAAGCGTTATAGAGAGTTAAAACGTTATTATGACAAGCGAAGAATCAAAAATCCTGACGACGTCAATGACAACGTCAATGGCAAAATCATAAAAACTACGGCTGACTATATAAAAAGATTTGCTAATGTTATAATTCAGCCAATTAACGAATTAGACAAATAGATATATTATATATACAAATGAGCCAAGAATTTCAAAGACATCCTGTTATTGAAAATTATGAAGCTTCTCGTGATGGTGTTGTTAGACACTGTAGACTCAAGAAATCTATTGGGTGGGATAATGGTATGGGGTATTTGATATTTAAAGCTGGAGGGAAAATGTATCTCAATCACCGTTTTGTCTTCGAAGTGTATAACGGATCAATCAAAGATGGTTTTGTTATTGATCATATTGATTCCGATACTAAGAATAACAAATTGAACAACCTTCAAGCTATTTCTCAATGTGAAAACACAAAACGAGGAAGAACTGGGAAATACCCGAAAAATGCTAGATCCGTAAAGTCAATTAATACTGACAACACGGAGATAGTATTTCAATCAATGTCAGAAGCTGGTAGGCATTTCGATATTTACCCCTCCTCAGTACAAAAAGTAGCAGAGGGAATTTATAAGACCGCTTTTTCAAAGCGTTTTAAAAACAAAATTCAGTTTTCTTACGTATAATACGTAAATGGAAATCTTACGGATTTCACGGGAGATAACTCCGTTAGGTATAACGCGTGTGACAAATCATCAATGACAGAGTTACGGATCTTAAACATGGAAACGCTAGCGTTTCTAACATTGATTTTGATTGGTTGTTATAATTACATAAATCTGAACAAAACACAATCAATTTTGTCTTTTTTCAAGTATTAACAGAACTGTTTTATAGACACGTCGTATTTAAACATTTTTTTTAATGTCTGTTTCAAGTATTATGCGTGTTTTCAACATTGTCAGTGATCGCTAATAAACAAACAAATAATTACAATCACTACACCTCTTTTATATCACCTCGTCGTAATGAGTGTATATATACAAATTCGTCTTTATTATAATTGGGCATTTAGCCGAAATTCAAGTGTAAACAAAACCACACCGTCACACGTGGTATGAACGTTATTATTGACATTCAAAACCAAAGTTTCGATTTTGCGGTTTTGTTTACACTTGAATGTAGAATAGCCCGCGTCATCCATTGTCATTGTGTCACCTATAATCTATTGTTGTACCGTCCTATGTGTATATAAGCGCCTACCACACTAGATCAGGGGTTATTGTGCCGTCGTCATCCATTGTCATTGAAAATCAATTCATTCACTTATAATCTATTGTTGTACTGTCCTATGTGTATATATAACCGCCTACCACACTAGATCAGGGGTTATTGTGCCGTCGTCATTCATTATATTGTATATAATCATAATCACCTATAATCGCATTAAGCTTCTGGGTATATTAAGATGCTCAACACCTTAGTGTATCCAGAATTCATTTTGAAAATACTTTGTATTTTTAATTCTAAAGAATTTTCATACTTTGTATTTAAACAAATATATTTTTATATATATATGAATATTGAAAATCTTAAATTGATTATTATTGAAATCAACAAACTTAAGGATCAAAATATAAAATTATGTTCAGGGTTAGATTGTGATCAAATTATGACCGATTTCGAGGATATACAATTTGCAGCACAGACGGGGAAATACGTCCTAGCGAAAAAATATTTTTTAACTAAAAAGATCCAAAAGCTTATACGTGAGAGCTTAGTCAATACGGAAGATATTAGTGTATTCGTACCATTATGTAACATCGTTGAACGTGTACGAAAGCAATTAGGCTTAGAATATGAACAAAAAAGGATTATTAATTGTAAAGTGAGACAATTAAAAATACTAATGGAAAACTCTCAAGGAGATTTTGAGGGTGATGAGCCCCACGCGTAGAGAGCCTCCTTTGTTTGTATAACCGTACGGTATACATGTCACACACACTACCTGTGAGAACGAGGAAGTAAAATTATGTGTGACTCAGTACAATAACAAGGAAGTATTAAAATGCTTTGCATTTTTAGGTTAGTGATTTCTTTCGAAATGATTTGCATTTCTAAAATCCTTTGGATTTTTAATTGACAATTAGTGATACTCTTTTAATAATGATAGGACAATCATTAACTACACGGAACACTAAAGAAAGACTTGAAGCTCTTAAGAAAATATTACCCCTTCGTGATCGTATACGTGAAAAACTTCAACAACGGCAATTATTTCAGACTGACTTCACAGAGGATACAGAACAACTCTTCAAACCTATTGTTAGTGCAACTGAGGGTGTGAAAACAGCAACTGAACGGGCGATATACGGAGATGTCCCTAAAGAAGGTCCTAGAACAGAGAAGCCTCTTCTCCCTGTGTTGGAGAAAATAGCAAAACGAACTAAACAAACAAAACAAGCTGTACAAATACTTCCAGGTGAAATCGCAGGGGAGATGGAACTACAACGACAGCAAGAACGAGAAGAACGAGAAGAACTACAACGACAGCAAGAACAAGAAGAAGAAGAAGAACAAGAAGAACAACAACAAGAAGCTGTTCCAAGGGGGGACTATAATCCTGAAAATATATTTACAGTTGATGCGTTAAATAAAATCAGAAGTATCCCAACACTCTATGGTTTAGCTAAATTTACCAACGACAACATTAAAAAAGCGAAGAGAGATGAGTATTTAATAGACGACACGTCTAAAGATTTTATAAACAGTAAACACCTTTGGGCAAATAAGGTGTTTTTAGCAAACAGCGGGGAAAACAAAATCAACAAAAAAATAAAATCTAATTATGACCAATTTCTAGCTATGGTAAAGGGGATCACAGTAGCACCACCAGCATACACAGCAGACCCAATCCCTGATGAAATACAAATAATGGCAGAGGCTGATTCCCAGAGTAAAACTCCAAAGGGTGCAACTGGTATCACTAAAAAATCCAAAGAATTTTCAAAAACAGGTAGTGGTTTAGTTGGAAACTCTAGTGTAACATGTCCTGGTAATATTCTCGGTGATATATCACGATTAGAAGTACTCGTAGGTGGAAAACGAGCCGGGAATAACTCACCAGAAATAATCAATGAAGCAGCTGATATCTGTAGGAGGTTATTTCAAGGTGGCATCATGGATATTGCAACATATAGAGATTTCATTGAGGAGTTAGCCGAAAATTCTTTGGATGGAAATTCTTCGAATTTCTACGGTTATCATAGCGATTAGATAATTGGAAATGCTAGCATTTCTATATAGAGAATGATCATACACTACAACCATGATAAACCAACTAGCGTCTACGTGGTAAACTCACGATTGCCAAAATACCGAGTATACTATGGAGATGGTCTCGGTAATACTATAATGGGATTATTTTCAAGAATGGCTCCAAAAGTGGCACCGCTAGTAAAACAATTATCGATGAAAGCAATTGATGTTATCCGAGATAAGGGTATTAACACTATTGGTGATCTTGCCGGGAAGGCATTTTCAGCCGCTAAGGATAAACTAACAGCGCTAGTTCGACGTAGAAATTTTTCAAAACCAGGAATGACTTCACTACCATCTACTGCAGTAATGCCTACACAGGTTAGTAAAATAATAAATAACGCCGTGGATAAAAAACTACAGTCATTAATGACCCCGTCATACACGATGACTCCGTCATTGCAGGATAATATAACAGCAAATATGATAGCGGGAAGCGGCTTTAAAAGTACTAAAGCATTTTCTAATTCAAAGAATTTCCGACGTCGGTGAATAATATTTTCTCAAAAATCATCACTAGAATTGCTAGCATTTCTTATACTTGTATTAGAAACACTTGTGTTAGAAACGCTTGCGTTTCTGGTTATATTTATTTGGACAGGATTTCCAATTGTTATAGTTATTGAAATACTTGTATTTTCTGAATTTTCGATGGTTTCAGTAGAAATACTTGTATTAGAAACACTAATGTTTCCACTTGAATTTCCTATACTAGTGTTAGAAACACTAGTGTTAGAAACATTAATGTTTCTGGTTATTTGAATAGGATTCTCAGTTGTTATAGTTATTGAAATATTTGTATTTTCGATTTGATCTTCGTTATCTAGATTTGTTTTCATCAGCAACATTATTGATATACCCAACTAAATAATTAATTTAACATAATATTATTTTTTTTTATTTTCAATTCTGTATTTTGCATCGATTTTGAGTGATTTCACCTCTCAGAAATGCTAGCGTTTCCGATTTCTAATTTAGACCATCGGATATATAATAAAAAATGTTCAAACAAAACCCGGACACAGCCTTTGATATGGAAGCCCCAGTACTTAAAGATGATTCTGTACGTGATTATCAATTTTTTGCTTATCACGCAGTGCAACCTAATCTTCGCGGGAGAATTGAACTTCAAGTTCATGATACCAGTAAATACTTTTTACCCGCGGAAGCCTTTATTGAAGTCGAAGGTGAACTCGTAACAGATGTTGTAGCTAATACACCATATGCAGATGGTACTCAAGTCGGTTTTGTTAACAATGGCATCATGGCGTTATTTGAAAGTGCTAGATATCTCATTGATGGAAAAGAAATCGAAGCTATTGAACGCGAGGTTGATATTGCAACGGGGATAATCGGGTTAGCGAGATATTCTGATGACTATACTAGATCAGCTGGTCCATCTATGATGTTCGCGAAGGATATTAATGATCACGCTGGGAAAGATCAATTTATTATAAGACGCCCACAGAATCGTGCTGATCCTAATCCTGTTGATTTTGAGGTTACTATAGGTGGTGTTGCTTTTGGTATTGAGAATATGATTATAACTAACGATCCCAATTACAACCTAGGATTTGCAACAAGAGTAGCAATGTTGCAAGGAGAGCATCGACGGTTTTCATGTGCGATTCCGCTCCATCACATATTTGGATTTTGTAGAAACGTCAGAAAAGTTATCTATGGGGTAAAACATACTATAGCGCTAATGAGAAGGAGTACTGATAATCATGCAATCTGGCGTGATGCTGGCGCCGCTGCGGGTAAAGTCATTTTATCAAAACTATCACTGTGGATGCCAGTGTTGACTCCGTCGTTGTCAACAGAACCGCGGTTACTGTCATTTATGGATCAAGGGGGGAAGCGATTATTAAGTTGGCTGTCAACGTCCACAGATACCATGGATTCTAATATTGATGGTACACTTACATGGCATCTAGCATCAAAACAGGGTATTACAGCTCCACGGCATATTTTTATTGCGCTACAGAATACTGAGCGATTAAATAATCAAGAACGTTCCCATATGATATTTGATCAAATTGGGTGTAGTGAAGTCTCGCTGAGAATAAACGGACAGCAAGAACCATCAGAGGATATACAACTTGATTATGAAACCAATCATATTGCAAGAGTTTATCATCGGTTGCTGTCGTATATGGGACGCGATCAAAATGTCGATACTGGTCTACAAATTTCACAGTTGGATTTTAGAAGTTTATATCCGATTTATTACTTTTCGTTGGAACATCTCGACTTGATGAGACAGTCCGTCGTTGATATACACTTCCGAGCTCGTGTACATCCTGGTGCTATTGCTAATTATAGAGCGGTTGCTGTCATTCTCAGTGATAAGTCAATGATACTCGAAGGTGTTGGTGGACGAATGAGACTGGTAGATGCACCAGTGGAAAATCTTTAGAAATTCTACGAATTTTCATTGAATCGCTTGCGATTTAGAATCAATCTTTTTTGTATAATGTCGTATAGTAATATCAATGTTACGTTGACACCTGGTCAGATAAAAAAATTACAATCCAAATCAGCTAAGCAATGCGGAACCACAATAACGCTGAAACCTAATCAAATGAATGGCGGAGGGAATAAACTATCGCTGACGAAAACTCAGGTTAATCATTTTAATAAAGCGCTGAAAGAAAAAAAGGGAGTTCAGGTTACTCTTTCTACGAGCGCGATTAAAAATATGGAAAAAACTGGTGGTATATTCCCGCTGTTAGGGTTGATTCCAGGGTTGATTGCCGCAGCGGCCCCAGCGGTGGCGAAGGCGGCAGCGTTAGGAGCCGTTGGTACCGCGGCAGGAATGGCACTAAAGAAAGCAACAGGCGGATCCGTCCGCGCTGGTAAAAAAAAAGGAAAGGGTCTAAGACTACCAGGAACCCCGTATTCATGGTACAGCGGAAAGGGTCTTCGAATTCCAGGAACGATATAGTTCGGGAACCTGTGGTTCCTATGTCCAATTTTGATTTAATTGATGCCGCTAAAAAACTAGCGATAAAAAACTTCAGAGGTGTTTTTATGAGAGATCAGTTACCGACACAACCAAATGATGTTGAAACCGGTATTATTAATCTAGATAACAGCGATGGACCTGGAACACATTGGGTTTGTTACGCGATTGATCCTCGTGGGATTGTTTATTTCGATTCATATGGATTAGCGCCCCCAAAAGAATTTATGCGTTATATTAAGAAATTTAAAAGATTTCCAATTTTTTATTCTACACTACCAACACAAACGTTGAATGACCCACCAATATGCGGTCGAGAAGTATTAAATGTCCTTAATGCTATTTCGAAAGAATCTTTAAAACCACCTCATGTAGTGGTAAATGAGTATACTAGCGGTCGTTGGATTGAAAATCCATAGGATTAGAAATCCATAGGATTTAAATGATAAAAAGATTTCTATAATAATGATTGATATTTGGGGACGACCTTTATCATCGCTGAAAAAACCTGATAGTGGAGTTGAAACTGTTGATAACAAGGATGTTAAAAAACTAATCGAAGATGAAATAGCTGAAATGTTGAATCTAGCAAATGTTGATCCTGGTGAAATAGTTGTTTTTCAAGATCGTCAGGGTAAGTTGAAAAGTAGTAATATCTCTCTTAATGATATTTTGGTTAAACAACGAGACGCAGCAGAGGATACTATCGCGTTATTTTCTGATGGGGGTAAACTCAAACCAGGTGTACTTGTTTCAACAATTACGGATAAATTAGCAACATATGATAACACAGTGAATTCATTAAAATCACTAAGCGATAAATATGACGATCATATAATTGTATTTGATCAGTTTAGTGAAACACAAAGAAATACAATTGACCAAATTGACAAACCCATACTAGAATTTTTTGGAAATCCACCAGTAACCACACCAAAACTCACCGTAATAAAAAATGCTATATTGGAACTAACAACTCTTCAATCCGAATATGAAAAACACACGAAACTATTTATGACGTTTCGTAAAAACCTCATGGACAAGTTTATTGGGAGCCCATTTGATTAAATTGAAATAACACTTCCCGATATTAAAAAATCCATCGATGAACTTAAAACATTCAACAGCGCAATAAGGGATGATGCAACGAGAATGATAAGCGTTGTTGAAAAAGTAAAAATTCCTCATGATAAATCTATCGTCAACAACGTAGTACACACGATGCAACATGGATCATTTACGTGGACTCCCACAAACAACATCTTAAACATAACCGCAGCAGTCAAGGGTATTTATCGATTAATAATAGTATCACCGAATCAGTTTAATATATCATCAAGTAGTTCATCTGGAGTCAATAATACGATATCAACGATCATCAACAAGGATACAACTGAACAATTCACGATAACAAATACAGATGGAAATCTAGCCAAGGTTTCAGTAACGTGGTACGTAGAATTCGTAGTGGATTTAAGTAAACAATTAAATTGATTTAAAAATTCTTTCAGAATTTTGAATTGAAAATGCTAGCGCTTTTAAAATAAAATGACTCCATCATCGAATCAGTATCGCTATGATCAAGTCAAAGAGTTTCAAACTAAACTCAATTCTCTCTGTGAGGAGTATCAAATAAAAATAAAAAAATACCAACGAAGAATAACCGCAGTTGATATCACCGTATACTCAGTGTCGGGAGTAATCACTGCTGCTGGGATAATACTATCTTCGGTTACAATGATTGCTCCGGTTGTAGTTCCAATAGTTATTTCTTCGATAGCTACAATTGCGGGTATATTAACCGGGATCACAAAAAAATTATCATCGTGTAGCCAGAGTAAACTACATAATTACGTAATTAAATTTCATATTGCATCTGCCGGTTACTCACAATTATCCTCGTTGATATCATCGTCACTCGATGACACAACAATATCAGATAGCGAATTTTCAACGATGGCTCAATTGTATAAATCAACAATGCTGAAATTAGAGCAGAATAATAATAATAATAATGTCGTCGCAAGAACTACTTCAACAAATAGTAACAAATACAACACCGGTGAAAACAAGCACAATATCAGTAACCTCAACGCGTCCTGAATTCAGTGTGAATTTTCCGATTCCCGTTCCCGTGAGCGAGATCGCGCTAGCAAAACTACGAGTGTATCATAGCTGGCCCAATATCAGATCGGTAGCATTTGGTGGTCAACAACCAAATAATTCCTTGGTGTTCGCGTGGAAAAATCGTGAAGACGGAACCCCAGACTGGAACGTTGTCTCGTTACCAACTGGGTCATATCAAATCGAACAGATCAACGCTGAATTTCAACGAAGAATAAAATCTCTCACTGGAAAAGAATCAAAAATCGCTATAACGGTTCACGAGCCGACGTTATCATCTGCGATCGAGATTAATTCCCCTGGGTATGTTGTAGATATTTATCAAAGTTCTATAAGATCAGTGTTAGGATGGCCTGAACTACCACCTCAACGAGAAACTGTTGATATACCAGAACCTGTAAAATCCGATTATGTCACAGACAAGATGAAACCTGATAATCCAATAAAAAGTTATCAAGATTATTCTCCCAACAAATTTATAGGATACGACAACAAAAATAATATGATATTTTACACCAACTTAATCAAAGAAAACTTAACAGCGATGAATAATGATTTTTCATTATTGTTAATATCCATCAAATCCGGCTCTCTCACCAAAAACGAGTTTATTAGTGTAGTACAAACAGGTAACAAAATCATCAACGATATGGAAACATTTCATACGCAAATTATTCAACAAGTATTAATGAGTGAAATTTATAAAGAAGTGTTTGCGGTAGAATTCAATATCCCAAAAGAGGATATTCAAACATCTAAAATCCCTGGGTATAAACCCGACGAATTAAAAAAATATCTCAGTTATGCCATCGATATTGGGTTTAAGAAAATCCATGACGATTGGAAGAAATTATCACGACAAAAAACAAATATTTTGACGTTTAATAACGACCAAGATGGCGGTGGGAGACATATCGCTCCGAACAACGTAAATATATCCTCGGTGATATCATTAAATTTAGTATGTGACGTTATCGAAGGAAACTATCAAATAAATCTTGAGCAAACAAATCAAGCTCAGCAGGGATATATTTTATATTCATTTGCACCAACGGCTCCTCCAGGATTTCTAATTATTGAAGACCCAACTAATCTAGTCTATATGCGATGTCATAATAATTTGTTAACGAGAATTAATTTCAAACTCACTGACCAATCTAATAATTTAATTGATCTACGAGGTGAAGTTTTGCAAATTAGTTTGTTTGTACAGTCCTGAAAGGATTTTCGTCTTAAAGACTTTCATCGTAAAAAAATTGTTAGCGCATTAGCAGCAGAGGAGGTGAACGTCAACTAAATGGCGTCTTTTTTTTTTTATTCTTTGCTCAAATTATTATTAAAAATTAATTAAGTATTTTCAAGGAAGCCTCAGTTTAGTAAATTGGGGCTTATATAAGCAATTTTGGGAAGCCTCAGTTTAGTAAATTGACGCCTAAAAAAGTTTGTCTGTTCACACACTCTGCATTTTTTTAAATAATTTCGTTTCCGTAGAAGCCTTATTTTTGCTTGAAAACCTGGTCTGTTCACCCATTCTGCTGCTAAAGTCATGCTGAAAAAAATGGTGGGAACCGGTTTTAAAGTATGGTGACGTACTATCCAATGGTGCGCAGCCAATAAACCAAGTATTAACCAAATCCAAGCGGGGTAAAGGGTTTCAACAGCTTTTATCTAAGCCCAACTGATCCATAACATGAAAAACAAAAAAGTCCGTTTTTCATCAAAAGTCATGCTGAAAAAAATGGTGGGAACCGGTTTTAAAGTATGGTGACGTACTATCCAATGGTGCGCAGCCAATAAACCAAGTATTAACCAAATCCAAGCGGGGTAAAGGGTTTCAACAGCTTTTATCTAAGCCCAACTGATCCATAACATGAAAAACAAAAAAGTCCGTTTTTCATCAAAAGTCATGCTGAAAAAAATGGTGGGAACCGGTTTTAAAGTATGGTGACGTACTATCCAATGGTGCGCAGCCAATAAACCAAGTATTAACCAAATCCAAGCGGGGTAAAGGGTTTCAACAGCTTTTATCTAAGCCCAACTGATCCATAACATGAAAAACAAAAAAGTCCGTTTTTCATCAAAAGTCATGCTGAAAAAAATGGTGGGAACCGGTTTTAAAGTATGGTGACGTACTATCCAATGGTGCGCAGCCAATAAACCAAGTATTAACCAAATCCAAGCGGGGTAAAGGGTTTCAACAGCTTTTATCTAAGCCCAACTGATCCATAACATGAAAAACAAAAAAGTCCGTTTTTCATCAAAAGTCATGCTGAAAAAAATGGTGGGAACCGGTTTTAAAGTATGGTGACGTACTATCCAATGGTGCGCAGCCAATAAACCAAGTATTAACCAAATCCAAGCGGGGTAAAGGGTTTCAACAGCTTTTATCTAAGCCCAACTGATCCATAACATGAAAAACAAAAAAGTCCGTTTTTCATCAAAAGTCATGCTGAAAAAAATGGTGGGAACCGGTTTTAAAGTATGGTGACGTACTATCCAATGGTGCGCAGCCAATAAACCAAGTATTAACCAAATCCAAGCGGGGTAAAGGGTTTCAACAGCTTTTATCTAAGCCCAACTGATCCATAACATGAAAAACAAAAAAGTCCGTTTTTCATCAAAAGTCATGCTGAAAAAAATGGTGGGAACCGGTTTTAAAGTATGGTGACGTACTATCCAATGGTGCGCAGCCAATAAACCAAGTATTAACCAAATCCAAGCGGGGTAAAGGGTTTCAACAGCTTTTATCTAAGCCCAACTGATCCATAACATGAAAAACAAAAAAGTCCGTTTTTCATCAAAAGTCATGCTGAAAAAAATGGTGGGAACCGGTTTTAAAGTATGGTGACGTACTATCCAATGGTGCGCAGCCAATAAACCAAGTATTAACCAAATCCAAGCGGGGTAAAGGGTTTCAACAGCTTTTATCTAAGCCCAACTGATCCATAACATGAAAAACAAAAAAGTCCGTTTTTCATCAAAAGTCATGCTGAAAAAAATGGTGGGAACCGGTTTTAAAGTATGGTGACGTACTATCCAATGGTGCGCAGCCAATAAACCAAGTATTAACCAAATCCAAGCGGGGTAAAGGGTTTCAACAGCTTTTATCTAAGCCCAACTGATCCATAACATGAAAAACAAAAAAGTCCGTTTTTCATCAAAAGTCATGCTGAAAAAAATGGTGGGAACCGGTTTTAAAGTATGGTGACGTACTATCCAATGGTGCGCAGCCAATAAACCAAGTATTAACCAAATCCAAGCGGGGTAAAGGGTTTCAACAGCTTTTATCTAAGCCCAACTGATCCATAACATGAAAAACAAAAAAGTCCGTTTTTCATCAAAAGTCATGCTGAAAAAAATGGTGGGAACCGGTTTTAAAGTATGGTGACGTACTATCCAATGGTGCGCAGCCAATAAACCAAGTATTAACCAAATCCAAGCGGGGTAAAGGGTTTCAACAGCTTTTATCTAAGCCCAACTGATCCATAACATGAAAAACAAAAAAGTCCGTTTTTCATCAAAAGTCATGCTGAAAAAAATGGTGGGAACCGGTTTTAAAGTATGGTGACGTACTATCCAATGGTGCGCAGCCAATAAACCAAGTATTAACCAAATCCAAGCGGGGTAAAGGGTTTCAACAGCTTTTATCTAAGCCCAACTGATCCATAACATGAAAAACAAAAAAGTCCGTTTTTCATCAAAAGTCATGCTGAAAAAAATGGTGGGAACCGGTTTTAAAGTATGGTGACGTACTATCCAATGGTGCGCAGCCAATAAACCAAGTATTAACCAAATCCAAGCGGGGTAAAGGGTTTCAACAGCTTTTATCTAAGCCCAACTGATCCATAACATGAAAAACAAAAAAGTCCGTTTTTCATCAAAAGTCATGCTGAAAAAAATGGTGGGAACCGGTTTTAAAGTATGGTGACGTACTATCCAATGGTGCGCAGCCAATAAACCAAGTATTAACCAAATCCAAGCGGGGTAAAGGGTTTCAACAGCTTTTATCTAAGCCCAACTGATCCATAACATGAAAAACAAAAAAGTCCGTTTTTCATCAAAAGTCATGCTGAAAAAAATGGTGGGAACCGGTTTTAAAGTATGGTGACGTACTATCCAATGGTGCGCAGCCAATAAACCAAGTATTAACCAAATCCAAGCGGGGTAAAGGGTTTCAACAGCTTTTATCTAAGCCCAACTGATCCATAACATGAAAAACAAAAAAGTCCGTTTTTCATCAAAAGTCATGCTGAAAAAAATGGTGGGAACCGGTTTTAAAGTATGGTGACGTACTATCCAATGGTGCGCAGCCAATAAACCAAGTATTAACCAAATCCAAGCGGGGTAAAGGGTTTCAACAGCTTTTATCTAAGCCCAACTGATCCATAACATGAAAAACAAAAAAGTCCGTTTTTCATCAAAAGTCATGCTGAAAAAAATGGTGGGAACCGGTTTTAAAGTATGGTGACGTACTATCCAATGGTGCGCAGCCAATAAACCAAGTATTAACCAAATCCAAGCGGGGTAAAGGGTTTCAACAGCTTTTATCTAAGCCCAACTGATCCATAACATGAAAAACAAAAAAGTCCGTTTTTCATCAAAAGTCATGCTGAAAAAAATGGTGGGAACCGGTTTTAAAGTATGGTGACGTACTATCCAATGGTGCGCAGCCAATAAACCAAGTATTAACCAAATCCAAGCGGGGTAAAGGGTTTCAACAGCTTTTATCTAAGCCCAACTGATCCATAACATGAAAAACAAAAAAGTCCGTTTTTCATCAAAAGTCATGCTGAAAAAAATGGTGGGAACCGGTTTTAAAGTATGGTGACGTACTATCCAATGGTGCGCAGCCAATAAACCAAGTATTAACCAAATCCAAGCGGGGTAAAGGGTTTCAACAGCTTTTATCTAAGCCCAACTGATCCATAACATGAAAAACAAAAAAGTCCGTTTTTCATCAAAAGTCATGCTGAAAAAAATGGTGGGAACCGGTTTTAAAGTATGGTGACGTACTATCCAATGGTGCGCAGCCAATAAACCAAGTATTAACCAAATCCAAGCGGGGTAAAGGGTTTCAACAGCTTTTATCTAAGCCCAACTGATCCATAACATGAAAAACAAAAAAGTCCGTTTTTCATCAAAAGTCATGCTGAAAAAAATGGTGGGAACCGGTTTTAAAGTATGGTGACGTACTATCCAATGGTGCGCAGCCAATAAACCAAGTATTAACCAAATCCAAGCGGGGTAAAGGGTTTCAACAGCTTTTATCTAAGCCCAACTGATCCATAACATGAAAAACAAAAAAGTCCGTTTTTCATCAAAAGTCATGCTGAAAAAAATGGTGGGAACCGGTTTTAAAGTATGGTGACGTACTATCCAATGGTGCGCAGCCAATAAACCAAGTATTAACCAAATCCAAGCGGGGTAAAGGGTTTCAACAGCTTTTATCTAAGCCCAACTGATCCATAACATGAAAAACAAAAAAGTCCGTTTTTCATCAAAAGTCATGCTGAAAAAAATGGTGGGAACCGGTTTTAAAGTATGGTGACGTACTATCCAATGGTGCGCAGCCAATAAACCAAGTATTAACCAAATCCAAGCGGGGTAAAGGGTTTCAACAGCTTTTATCTAAGCCCAACTGATCCATAACATGAAAAACAAAAAAGTCCGTTTTTCATCAAAAGTCATGCTGAAAAAAATGGTGGGAACCGGTTTTAAAGTATGGTGACGTACTATCCAATGGTGCGCAGCCAATAAACCAAGTATTAACCAAATCCAAGCGGGGTAAAGGGTTTCAACAGCTTTTATCTAAGCCCAACTGATCCATAACATGAAAAACAAAAAAGTCCGTTTTTCATCAAAAGTCATGCTGAAAAAAATGGTGGGAACCGGTTTTAAAGTATGGTGACGTACTATCCAATGGTGCGCAGCCAATAAACCAAGTATTAACCAAATCCAAGCGGGGTAAAGGGTTTCAACAGCTTTTATCTAAGCCCAACTGATCCATAACATGAAAAACAAAAAAGTCCGTTTTTCATCAAAAGTCATGCTGAAAAAAATGGTGGGAACCGGTTTTAAAGTATGGTGACGTACTATCCAATGGTGCGCAGCCAATAAACCAAGTATTAACCAAATCCAAGCGGGGTAAAGGGTTTCAACAGCTTTTATCTAAGCCCAACTGATCCATAACATGAAAAACAAAAAAGTCCGTTTTTCATCAAAAGTCATGCTGAAAAAAATGGTGGGAACCGGTTTTAAAGTATGGTGACGTACTATCCAATGGTGCGCAGCCAATAAACCAAGTATTAACCAAATCCAAGCGGGGTAAAGGGTTTCAACAGCTTTTATCTAAGCCCAACTGATCCATAACATGAAAAACAAAAAAGTCCGTTTTTCATCAAAAGTCATGCTGAAAAAAATGGTGGGAACCGGTTTTAAAGTATGGTGACGTACTATCCAATGGTGCGCAGCCAATAAACCAAGTATTAACCAAATCCAAGCGGGGTAAAGGGTTTCAACAGCTTTTATCTAAGCCCAACTGATCCATAACATGAAAAACAAAAAAGTCCGTTTTTCATCAAAAGTCATGCTGAAAAAAATGGTGGGAACCGGTTTTAAAGTATGGTGACGTACTATCCAATGGTGCGCAGCCAATAAACCAAGTATTAACCAAATCCAAGCGGGGTAAAGGGTTTCAACAGCTTTTATCTAAGCCCAACTGATCCATAACATGAAAAACAAAAAAGTCCGTTTTTCATCAAAAGTCATGCTGAAAAAAATGGTGGGAACCGGTTTTAAAGTATGGTGACGTACTATCCAATGGTGCGCAGCCAATAAACCAAGTATTAACCAAATCCAAGCGGGGTAAAGGGTTTCAACAGCTTTTATCTAAGCCCAACTGATCCATAACATGAAAAACAAAAAAGTCCGTTTTTCATCAAAAGTCATGCTGAAAAAAATGGTGGGAACCGGTTTTAAAGTATGGTGACGTACTATCCAATGGTGCGCAGCCAATAAACCAAGTATTAACCAAATCCAAGCGGGGTAAAGGGTTTCAACAGCTTTTATCTAAGCCCAACTGATCCATAACATGAAAAACAAAAAAGTCCGTTTTTCATCAAAAGTCATGCTGAAAAAAATGGTGGGAACCGGTTTTAAAGTATGGTGACGTACTATCCAATGGTGCGCAGCCAATAAACCAAGTATTAACCAAATCCAAGCGGGGTAAAGGGTTTCAACAGCTTTTATCTAAGCCCAACTGATCCATAACATGAAAAACAAAAAAGTCCGTTTTTCATCAAAAGTCATGCTGAAAAAAATGGTGGGAACCGGTTTTAAAGTATGGTGACGTACTATCCAATGGTGCGCAGCCAATAAACCAAGTATTAACCAAATCCAAGCGGGGTAAAGGGTTTCAACAGCTTTTATCTAAGCCCAACTGATCCATAACATGAAAAACAAAAAAGTCCGTTTTTCATCAAAAGTCATGCTGAAAAAAATGGTGGGAACCGGTTTTAAAGTATGGTGACGTACTATCCAATGGTGCGCAGCCAATAAACCAAGTATTAACCAAATCCAAGCGGGGTAAAGGGTTTCAACAGCTTTTATCTAAGCCCAACTGATCCATAACATGAAAAACAAAAAAGTCCGTTTTTCATCAAAAGTCATGCTGAAAAAAATGGTGGGAACCGGTTTTAAAGTATGGTGACGTACTATCCAATGGTGCGCAGCCAATAAACCAAGTATTAACCAAATCCAAGCGGGGTAAAGGGTTTCAACAGCTTTTATCTAAGCCCAACTGATCCATAACATGAAAAACAAAAAAGTCCGTTTTTCATCAAAAGTCATGCTGAAAAAAATGGTGGGAACCGGTTTTAAAGTATGGTGACGTACTATCCAATGGTGCGCAGCCAATAAACCAAGTATTAACCAAATCCAAGCGGGGTAAAGGGTTTCAACAGCTTTTATCTAAGCCCAACTGATCCATAACATGAAAAACAAAAAAGTCCGTTTTTCATCAAAAGTCATGCTGAAAAAAATGGTGGGAACCGGTTTTAAAGTATGGTGACGTACTATCCAATGGTGCGCAGCCAATAAACCAAGTATTAACCAAATCCAAGCGGGGTAAAGGGTTTCAACAGCTTTTATCTAAGCCCAACTGATCCATAACATGAAAAACAAAAAAGTCCGTTTTTCATCAAAAGTCATGCTGAAAAAAATGGTGGGAACCGGTTTTAAAGTATGGTGACGTACTATCCAATGGTGCGCAGCCAATAAACCAAGTATTAACCAAATCCAAGCGGGGTAAAGGGTTTCAACAGCTTTTATCTAAGCCCAACTGATCCATAACATGAAAAACAAAAAAGTCCGTTTTTCATCAAAAGTCATGCTGAAAAAAATGGTGGGAACCGGTTTTAAAGTATGGTGACGTACTATCCAATGGTGCGCAGCCAATAAACCAAGTATTAACCAAATCCAAGCGGGGTAAAGGGTTTCAACAGCTTTTATCTAAGCCCAACTGATCCATAACATGAAAAACAAAAAAGTCCGTTTTTCATCAAAAGTCATGCTGAAAAAAATGGTGGGAACCGGTTTTAAAGTATGGTGACGTACTATCCAATGGTGCGCAGCCAATAAACCAAGTATTAACCAAATCCAAGCGGGGTAAAGGGTTTCAACAGCTTTTATCTAAGCCCAACTGATCCATAACATGAAAAACAAAAAAGTCCGTTTTTCATCAAAAGTCATGCTGAAAAAAATGGTGGGAACCGGTTTTAAAGTATGGTGACGTACTATCCAATGGTGCGCAGCCAATAAACCAAGTATTAACCAAATCCAAGCGGGGTAAAGGGTTTCAACAGCTTTTATCTAAGCCCAACTGATCCATAACATGAAAAACAAAAAAGTCCGTTTTTCATCAAAAGTCATGCTGAAAAAAATGGTGGGAACCGGTTTTAAAGTATGGTGACGTACTATCCAATGGTGCGCAGCCAATAAACCAAGTATTAACCAAATCCAAGCGGGGTAAAGGGTTTCAACAGCTTTTATCTAAGCCCAACTGATCCATAACATGAAAAACAAAAAAGTCCGTTTTTCATCAAAAGTCATGCTGAAAAAAATGGTGGGAACCGGTTTTAAAGTATGGTGACGTACTATCCAATGGTGCGCAGCCAATAAACCAAGTATTAACCAAATCCAAGCGGGGTAAAGGGTTTCAACAGCTTTTATCTAAGCCCAACTGATCGATAACATGAAAAACAAAAAAGTCCGTTTTTCATCAAAAGTCATGCTGAAAAAAATGGTGGGAACCGGTTTTAAAGTATGGTGACGTACTATCCAATGGTGCGCAGCCAATAAACCAAGTATTAACCAAATCCAAGCGGGGTAAAGGGTTTCAACAGCTTTTATCTAAGCCCAACTGATCCATAACATGAAAAACAAAAAAGTCCGTTTTTCATCAAAAGTCATGCTGAAAAAAATGGTGGGAACCGGTTTTAAAGTATGGTGACGTACTATCCAATGGTGCGCAGCCAATAAACCAAGTATTAACCAAATCCAAGCGGGGTAAAGGGTTTCAACAGCTTTTATCTAAGCCCAACTGATCCATAACATGAAAAACAAAAAAGTCCGTTTTTCATCAAAAGTCATGCTGAAAAAAATGGTGGGAACCGGTTTTAAAGTATGGTGACGTACTATCCAATGGTGCGCAGCCAATAAACCAAGTATTAACCAAATCCAAGCGGGGTAAAGGGTTTCAACAGCTTTTATCTAAGCCCAACTGATCCATAACATGAAAAACAAAAAAGTCCGTTTTTCATCAAAAGTCATGCTGAAAAAAATGGTGGGAACCGGTTTTAAAGTATGGTGACGTACTATCCAATGGTGCGCAGCCAATAAACCAAGTATTAACCAAATCCAAGCGGGGTAAAGGGTTTCAACAGCTTTTATCTAAGCCCAACTGATCCATAACATGAAAAACAAAAAAGTCCGTTTTTCATCAAAAGTCATGCTGAAAAAAATGGTGGGAACCGGTTTTAAAGTATGGTGACGTACTATCCAATGGTGCGCAGCCAATAAACCAAGTATTAACCAAATCCAAGCGGGGTAAAGGGTTTCAACAGCTTTTATCTAAGCCCAACTGATCCATAACATGAAAAACAAAAAAGTCCGTTTTTCATCAAAAGTCATGCTGAAAAAAATGGTGGGAACCGGTTTTAAAGTATGGTGACGTACTATCCAATGGTGCGCAGCCAATAAACCAAGTATTAACCAAATCCAAGCGGGGTAAAGGGTTTCAACAGCTTTTATCTAAGCCCAACTGATCCATAACATGAAAAACAAAAAAGTCCGTTTTTCATCAAAAGTCATGCTGAAAAAAATGGTGGGAACCGGTTTTAAAGTATGGTGACGTACTATCCAATGGTGCGCAGCCAATAAACCAAGTATTAACCAAATCCAAGCGGGGTAAAGGGTTTCAACAGCTTTTATCTAAGCCCAACTGATCCATAACATGAAAAACAAAAAAGTCCGTTTTTCATCAAAAGTCATGCTGAAAAAAATGGTGGGAACCGGTTTTAAAGTATGGTGACGTACTATCCAATGGTGCGCAGCCAATAAACCAAGTATTAACCAAATCCAAGCGGGGTAAAGGGTTTCAACAGCTTTTATCTAAGCCCAACTGATCCATAACATGAAAAACAAAAAAGTCCGTTTTTCATCAAAAGTCATGCTGAAAAAAATGGTGGGAACCGGTTTTAAAGTATGGTGACGTACTATCCAATGGTGCGCAGCCAATAAACCAAGTATTAACCAAATCCAAGCGGGGTAAAGGGTTTCAACAGCTTTTATCTAAGCCCAACTGATCCATAACATGAAAAACAAAAAAGTCCGTTTTTCATCAAAAGTCATGCTGAAAAAAATGGTGGGAACCGGTTTTAAAGTATGGTGACGTACTATCCAATGGTGCGCAGCCAATAAACCAAGTATTAACCAAATCCAAGCGGGGTAAAGGGTTTCAACAGCTTTTATCTAAGCCCAACTGATCCATAACATGAAAAACAAAAAAGTCCGTTTTTCATCAAAAGTCATGCTGAAAAAAATGGTGGGAACCGGTTTTAAAGTATGGTGACGTACTATCCAATGGTGCGCAGCCAATAAACCAAGTATTAACCAAATCCAAGCGGGGTAAAGGGTTTCAACAGCTTTTATCTAAGCCCAACTGATCCATAACATGAAAAACAAAAAAGTCCGTTTTTCATCAAAAGTCATGCTGAAAAAAATGGTGGGAACCGGTTTTAAAGTATGGTGACGTACTATCCAATGGTGCGCAGCCAATAAACCAAGTATTAACCAAATCCAAGCGGGGTAAAGGGTTTCAACAGCTTTTATCTAAGCCCAACTGATCCATAACATGAAAAACAAAAAAGTCCGTTTTTCATCAAAAGTCATGCTGAAAAAAATGGTGGGAACCGGTTTTAAAGTATGGTGACGTACTATCCAATGGTGCGCAGCCAATAAACCAAGTATTAACCAAATCCAAGCGGGGTAAAGGGTTTCAACAGCTTTTATCTAAGCCCAACTGATCCATAACATGAAAAACAAAAAAGTCCGTTTTTCATCAAAAGTCATGCTGAAAAAAATGGTGGGAACCGGTTTTAAAGTATGGTGACGTACTATCCAATGGTGCGCAGCCAATAAACCAAGTATTAACCAAATCCAAGCGGGGTAAAGGGTTTCAACAGCTTTTATCTAAGCCCAACTGATCCATAACATGAAAAACAAAAAAGTCCGTTTTTCATCAAAAGTCATGCTGAAAAAAATGGTGGGAACCGGTTTTAAAGTATGGTGACGTACTATCCAATGGTGCGCAGCCAATAAACCAAGTATTAACCAAATCCAAGCGGGGTAAAGGGTTTCAACAGCTTTTATCTAAGCCCAACTGATCCATAACATGAAAAACAAAAAAGTCCGTTTTTCATCAAAAGTCATGCTGAAAAAAATGGTGGGAACCGGTTTTAAAGTATGGTGACGTACTATCCAATGGTGCGCAGCCAATAAACCAAGTATTAACCAAATCCAAGCGGGGTAAAGGGTTTCAACAGCTTTTATCTAAGCCCAACTGATCCATAACATGAAAAACAAAAAAGTCCGTTTTTCATCAAAAGTCATGCTGAAAAAAATGGTGGGAACCGGTTTTAAAGTATGGTGACGTACTATCCAATGGTGCGCAGCCAATAAACCAAGTATTAACCAAATCCAAGCGGGGTAAAGGGTTTCAACAGCTTTTATCTAAGCCCAACTGATCCATAACATGAAAAACAAAAAAGTCCGTTTTTCATCAAAAGTCATGCTGAAAAAAATGGTGGGAACCGGTTTTAAAGTATGGTGACGTACTATCCAATGGTGCGCAGCCAATAAACCAAGTATTAACCAAATCCAAGCGGGGTAAAGGGTTTCAACAGCTTTTATCTAAGCCCAACTGATCCATAACATGAAAAACAAAAAAGTCCGTTTTTCATCAAAAGTCATGCTGAAAAAAATGGTGGGAACCGGTTTTAAAGTATGGTGACGTACTATCCAATGGTGCGCAGCCAATAAACCAAGTATTAACCAAATCCAAGCGGGGTAAAGGGTTTCAACAGCTTTTATCTAAGCCCAACTGATCCATAACATGAAAAACAAAAAAGTCCGTTTTTCATCAAAAGTCATGCTGAAAAAAATGGTGGGAACCGGTTTTAAAGTATGGTGACGTACTATCCAATGGTGCGCAGCCAATAAACCAAGTATTAACCAAATCCAAGCGGGGTAAAGGGTTTCAACAGCTTTTATCTAAGCCCAACTGATCCATAACATGAAAAACAAAAAAGTCCGTTTTTCATCAAAAGTCATGCTGAAAAAAATGGTGGGAACCGGTTTTAAAGTATGGTGACGTACTATCCAATGGTGCGCAGCCAATAAACCAAGTATTAACCAAATCCAAGCGGGGTAAAGGGTTTCAACAGCTTTTATCTAAGCCCAACTGATCCATAACATGAAAAACAAAAAAGTCCGTTTTTCATCAAAAGTCATGCTGAAAAAAATGGTGGGAACCGGTTTTAAAGTATGGTGACGTACTATCCAATGGTGCGCAGCCAATAAACCAAGTATTAACCAAATCCAAGCGGGGTAAAGGGTTTCAACAGCTTTTATCTAAGCCCAACTGATCCATAACATGAAAAACAAAAAAGTCCGTTTTTCATCAAAAGTCATGCTGAAAAAAATGGTGGGAACCGGTTTTAAAGTATGGTGACGTACTATCCAATGGTGCGCAGCCAATAAACCAAGTATTAACCAAATCCAAGCGGGGTAAAGGGTTTCAACAGCTTTTATCTAAGCCCAACTGATCCATAACATGAAAAACAAAAAAGTCCGTTTTTCATCAAAAGTCATGCTGAAAAAAATGGTGGGAACCGGTTTTAAAGTATGGTGACGTACTATCCAATGGTGCGCAGCCAATAAACCAAGTATTAACCAAATCCAAGCGGGGTAAAGGGTTTCAACAGCTTTTATCTAAGCCCAACTGATCCATAACATGAAAAACAAAAAAGTCCGTTTTTCATCAAAAGTCATGCTGAAAAAAATGGTGGGAACCGGTTTTAAAGTATGGTGACGTACTATCCAATGGTGCGCAGCCAATAAACCAAGTATTAACCAAATCCAAGCGGGGTAAAGGGTTTCAACAGCTTTTATCTAAGCCCAACTGATCCATAACATGAAAAACAAAAAAGTCCGTTTTTCATCAAAAGTCATGCTGAAAAAAATGGTGGGAACCGGTTTTAAAGTATGGTGACGTACTATCCAATGGTGCGCAGCCAATAAACCAAGTATTAACCAAATCCAAGCGGGGTAAAGGGTTTCAACAGCTTTTATCTAAGCCCAACTGATCCATAACATGAAAAACAAAAAAGTCCGTTTTTCATCAAAAGTCATGCTGAAAAAAATGGTGGGAACCGGTTTTAAAGTATGGTGACGTACTATCCAATGGTGCGCAGCCAATAAACCAAGTATTAACCAAATCCAAGCGGGGTAAAGGGTTTCAACAGCTTTTATCTAAGCCCAACTGATCCATAACATGAAAAACAAAAAAGTCCGTTTTTCATCAAAAGTCATGCTGAAAAAAATGGTGGGAACCGGTTTTAAAGTATGGTGACGTACTATCCAATGGTGCGCAGCCAATAAACCAAGTATTAACCAAATCCAAGCGGGGTAAAGGGTTTCAACAGCTTTTATCTAAGCCCAACTGATCCATAACATGAAAAACAAAAAAGTCCGTTTTTCATCAAAAGTCATGCTGAAAAAAATGGTGGGAACCGGTTTTAAAGTATGGTGACGTACTATCCAATGGTGCGCAGCCAATAAACCAAGTATTAACCAAATCCAAGCGGGGTAAAGGGTTTCAACAGCTTTTATCTAAGCCCAACTGATCCATAACATGAAAAACAAAAAAGTCCGTTTTTCATCAAAAGTCATGCTGAAAAAAATGGTGGGAACCGGTTTTAAAGTATGGTGACGTACTATCCAATGGTGCGCAGCCAATAAACCAAGTATTAACCAAATCCAAGCGGGGTAAAGGGTTTCAACAGCTTTTATCTAAGCCCAACTGATCCATAACATGAAAAACAAAAAAGTCCGTTTTTCATCAAAAGTCATGCTGAAAAAAATGGTGGGAACCGGTTTTAAAGTATGGTGACGTACTATCCAATGGTGCGCAGCCAATAAACCAAGTATTAACCAAATCCAAGCGGGGTAAAGGGTTTCAACAGCTTTTATCTAAGCCCAACTGATCCATAACATGAAAAACAAAAAAGTCCGTTTTTCATCAAAAGTCATGCTGAAAAAAATGGTGGGAACCGGTTTTAAAGTATGGTGACGTACTATCCAATGGTGCGCAGCCAATAAACCAAGTATTAACCAAATCCAAGCGGGGTAAAGGGTTTCAACAGCTTTTATCTAAGCCCAACTGATCCATAACATGAAAAACAAAAAAGTCCGTTTTTCATCAAAAGTCATGCTGAAAAAAATGGTGGGAACCGGTTTTAAAGTATGGTGACGTACTATCCAATGGTGCGCAGCCAATAAACCAAGTATTAACCAAATCCAAGCGGGGTAAAGGGTTTCAACAGCTTTTATCTAAGCCCAACTGATCCATAACATGAAAAACAAAAAAGTCCGTTTTTCATCAAAAGTCATGCTGAAAAAAATGGTGGGAACCGGTTTTAAAGTATGGTGACGTACTATCCAATGGTGCGCAGCCAATAAACCAAGTATTAACCAAATCCAAGCGGGGTAAAGGGTTTCAACAGCTTTTATCTAAGCCCAACTGATCCATAACATGAAAAACAAAAAAGTCCGTTTTTCATCAAAAGTCATGCTGAAAAAAATGGTGGGAACCGGTTTTAAAGTATGGTGACGTACTATCCAATGGTGCGCAGCCAATAAACCAAGTATTAACCAAATCCAAGCGGGGTAAAGGGTTTCAACAGCTTTTATCTAAGCCCAACTGATCCATAACATGAAAAACAAAAAAGTCCGTTTTTCATCAAAAGTCATGCTGAAAAAAATGGTGGGAACCGGTTTTAAAGTATGGTGACGTACTATCCAATGGTGCGCAGCCAATAAACCAAGTATTAACCAAATCCAAGCGGGGTAAAGGGTTTCAACAGCTTTTATCTAAGCCCAACTGATCCATAACATGAAAAACAAAAAAGTCCGTTTTTCATCAAAAGTCATGCTGAAAAAAATGGTGGGAACCGGTTTTAAAGTATGGTGACGTACTATCCAATGGTGCGCAGCCAATAAACCAAGTATTAACCAAATCCAAGCGGGGTAAAGGGTTTCAACAGCTTTTATCTAAGCCCAACTGATCCATAACATGAAAAACAAAAAAGTCCGTTTTTCATCAAAAGTCATGCTGAAAAAAATGGTGGGAACCGGTTTTAAAGTATGGTGACGTACTATCCAATGGTGCGCAGCCAATAAACCAAGTATTAACCAAATCCAAGCGGGGTAAAGGGTTTCAACAGCTTTTATCTAAGCCCAACTGATCCATAACATGAAAAACAAAAAAGTCCGTTTTTCATCAAAAGTCATGCTGAAAAAAATGGTGGGAACCGGTTTTAAAGTATGGTGACGTACTATCCAATGGTGCGCAGCCAATAAACCAAGTATTAACCAAATCCAAGCGGGGTAAAGGGTTTCAACAGCTTTTATCTAAGCCCAACTGATCCATAACATGAAAAACAAAAAAGTCCGTTTTTCATCAAAAGTCATGCTGAAAAAAATGGTGGGAACCGGTTTTAAAGTATGGTGACGTACTATCCAATGGTGCGCAGCCAATAAACCAAGTATTAACCAAATCCAAGCGGGGTAAAGGGTTTCAACAGCTTTTATCTAAGCCCAACTGATCCATAACATGAAAAACAAAAAAGTCCGTTTTTCATCAAAAGTCATGCTGAAAAAAATGGTGGGAACCGGTTTTAAAGTATGGTGACGTACTATCCAATGGTGCGCAGCCAATAAACCAAGTATTAACCAAATCCAAGCGGGGTAAAGGGTTTCAACAGCTTTTATCTAAGCCCAACTGATCCATAACATGAAAAACAAAAAAGTCCGTTTTTCATCAAAAGTCATGCTGAAAAAAATGGTGGGAACCGGTTTTAAAGTATGGTGACGTACTATCCAATGGTGCGCAGCCAATAAACCAAGTATTAACCAAATCCAAGCGGGGTAAAGGGTTTCAACAGCTTTTATCTAAGCCCAACTGATCCATAACATGAAAAACAAAAAAGTCCGTTTTTCATCAAAAGTCATGCTGAAAAAAATGGTGGGAACCGGTTTTAAAGTATGGTGACGTACTATCCAATGGTGCGCAGCCAATAAACCAAGTATTAACCAAATCCAAGCGGGGTAAAGGGTTTCAACAGCTTTTATCTAAGCCCAACTGATCCATAACATGAAAAACAAAAAAGTCCGTTTTTCATCAAAAGTCATGCTGAAAAAAATGGTGGGAACCGGTTTTAAAGTATGGTGACGTACTATCCAATGGTGCGCAGCCAATAAACCAAGTATTAACCAAATCCAAGCGGGGTAAAGGGTTTCAACAGCTTTTATCTAAGCCCAACTGATCCATAACATGAAAAACAAAAAAGTCCGTTTTTCATCAAAAGTCATGCTGAAAAAAATGGTGGGAACCGGTTTTAAAGTATGGTGACGTACTATCCAATGGTGCGCAGCCAATAAACCAAGTATTAACCAAATCCAAGCGGGGTAAAGGGTTTCAACAGCTTTTATCTAAGCCCAACTGATCCATAACATGAAAAACAAAAAAGTCCGTTTTTCATCAAAAGTCATGCTGAAAAAAATGGTGGGAACCGGTTTTAAAGTATGGTGACGTACT
Source organism: Unio pictorum (assembly GCA_030141615.1). Lineage (NCBI taxonomy): Eukaryota > Metazoa > Mollusca > Bivalvia > Unionida > Unionidae > Unio > Unio pictorum. The sequence continues at coordinate 286,427 of JARLTB010000449.1, read as the reverse complement.
ATCCAATGGTGCGCAGCCAATAAACCAAGTATTAACCAAATCCAAGCGGGGTAAAGGGTTTCAACAGCTTTTATCTAAGCCCAACTGATCCATAACATGAAAAACAAAAAAGTCCGTTTTTCATCAAAAGTCATGCTGAAAAAAATGGTGGGAACCGGTTTTAAAGTATGGTGACGTACTATCCAATGGTGCGCAGCCAATAAACCAAGTATTAACCAAATCCAAGCGGGGTAAAGGGTTTCAACAGCTTTTATCTAAGCCCAACTGATCCATAACATGAAAAACAAAAAAGTCCGTTTTTCATCAAAAGTCATGCTGAAAAAAATGGTGGGAACCGGTTTTAAAGTATGGTGACGTACTATCCAATGGTGCGCAGCCAATAAACCAAGTATTAACCAAATCCAAGCGGGGTAAAGGGTTTCAACAGCTTTTATCTAAGCCCAACTGATCCATAACATGAAAAACAAAAAAGTCCGTTTTTCATCAAAAGTCATGCTGAAAAAAATGGTGGGAACCGGTTTTAAAGTATGGTGACGTACTATCCAATGGTGCGCAGCCAATAAACCAAGTATTAACCAAATCCAAGCGGGGTAAAGGGTTTCAACAGCTTTTATCTAAGCCCAACTGATCCATAACATGAAAAACAAAAAAGTCCGTTTTTCATCAAAAGTCATGCTGAAAAAAATGGTGGGAACCGGTTTTAAAGTATGGTGACGTACTATCCAATGGTGCGCAGCCAATAAACCAAGTATTAACCAAATCCAAGCGGGGTAAAGGGTTTCAACAGCTTTTATCTAAGCCCAACTGATCCATAACATGAAAAACAAAAAAGTCCGTTTTTCATCAAAAGTCATGCTGAAAAAAATGGTGGGAACCGGTTTTAAAGTATGGTGACGTACTATCCAATGGTGCGCAGCCAATAAACCAAGTATTAACCAAATCCAAGCGGGGTAAAGGGTTTCAACAGCTTTTATCTAAGCCCAACTGATCCATAACATGAAAAACAAAAAAGTCCGTTTTTCATCAAAAGTCATGCTGAAAAAAATGGTGGGAACCGGTTTTAAAGTATGGTGACGTACTATCCAATGGTGCGCAGCCAATAAACCAAGTATTAACCAAATCCAAGCGGGGTAAAGGGTTTCAACAGCTTTTATCTAAGCCCAACTGATCCATAACATGAAAAACAAAAAAGTCCGTTTTTCATCAAAAGTCATGCTGAAAAAAATGGTGGGAACCGGTTTTAAAGTATGGTGACGTACTATCCAATGGTGCGCAGCCAATAAACCAAGTATTAACCAAATCCAAGCGGGGTAAAGGGTTTCAACAGCTTTTATCTAAGCCCAACTGATCCATAACATGAAAAACAAAAAAGTCCGTTTTTCATCAAAAGTCATGCTGAAAAAAATGGTGGGAACCGGTTTTAAAGTATGGTGACGTACTATCCAATGGTGCGCAGCCAATAAACCAAGTATTAACCAAATCCAAGCGGGGTAAAGGGTTTCAACAGCTTTTATCTAAGCCCAACTGATCCATAACATGAAAAACAAAAAAGTCCGTTTTTCATCAAAAGTCATGCTGAAAAAAATGGTGGGAACCGGTTTTAAAGTATGGTGACGTACTATCCAATGGTGCGCAGCCAATAAACCAAGTATTAACCAAATCCAAGCGGGGTAAAGGGTTTCAACAGCTTTTATCTAAGCCCAACTGATCCATAACATGAAAAACAAAAAAGTCCGTTTTTCATCAAAAGTCATGCTGAAAAAAATGGTGGGAACCGGTTTTAAAGTATGGTGACGTACTATCCAATGGTGCGCAGCCAATAAACCAAGTATTAACCAAATCCAAGCGGGGTAAAGGGTTTCAACAGCTTTTATCTAAGCCCAACTGATCCATAACATGAAAAACAAAAAAGTCCGTTTTTCATCAAAAGTCATGCTGAAAAAAATGGTGGGAACCGGTTTTAAAGTATGGTGACGTACTATCCAATGGTGCGCAGCCAATAAACCAAGTATTAACCAAATCCAAGCGGGGTAAAGGGTTTCAACAGCTTTTATCTAAGCCCAACTGATCCATAACATGAAAAACAAAAAAGTCCGTTTTTCATCAAAAGTCATGCTGAAAAAAATGGTGGGAACCGGTTTTAAAGTATGGTGACGTACTATCCAATGGTGCGCAGCCAATAAACCAAGTATTAACCAAATCCAAGCGGGGTAAAGGGTTTCAACAGCTTTTATCTAAGCCCAACTGATCCATAACATGAAAAACAAAAAAGTCCGTTTTTCATCAAAAGTCATGCTGAAAAAAATGGTGGGAACCGGTTTTAAAGTATGGTGACGTACTATCCAATGGTGCGCAGCCAATAAACCAAGTATTAACCAAATCCAAGCGGGGTAAAGGGTTTCAACAGCTTTTATCTAAGCCCAACTGATCCATAACATGAAAAACAAAAAAGTCCGTTTTTCATCAAAAGTCATGCTGAAAAAAATGGTGGGAACCGGTTTTAAAGTATGGTGACGTACTATCCAATGGTGCGCAGCCAATAAACCAAGTATTAACCAAATCCAAGCGGGGTAAAGGGTTTCAACAGCTTTTATCTAAGCCCAACTGATCCATAACATGAAAAACAAAAAAGTCCGTTTTTCATCAAAAGTCATGCTGAAAAAAATGGTGGGAACCGGTTTTAAAGTATGGTGACGTACTATCCAATGGTGCGCAGCCAATAAACCAAGTATTAACCAAATCCAAGCGGGGTAAAGGGTTTCAACAGCTTTTATCTAAGCCCAACTGATCCATAACATGAAAAACAAAAAAGTCCGTTTTTCATCAAAAGTCATGCTGAAAAAAATGGTGGGAACCGGTTTTAAAGTATGGTGACGTACTATCCAATGGTGCGCAGCCAATAAACCAAGTATTAACCAAATCCAAGCGGGGTAAAGGGTTTCAACAGCTTTTATCTAAGCCCAACTGATCCATAACATGAAAAACAAAAAAGTCCGTTTTTCATCAAAAGTCATGCTGAAAAAAATGGTGGGAACCGGTTTTAAAGTATGGTGACGTACTATCCAATGGTGCGCAGCCAATAAACCAAGTATTAACCAAATCCAAGCGGGGTAAAGGGTTTCAACAGCTTTTATCTAAGCCCAACTGATCCATAACATGAAAAACAAAAAAGTCCGTTTTTCATCAAAAGTCATGCTGAAAAAAATGGTGGGAACCGGTTTTAAAGTATGGTGACGTACTATCCAATGGTGCGCAGCCAATAAACCAAGTATTAACCAAATCCAAGCGGGGTAAAGGGTTTCAACAGCTTTTATCTAAGCCCAACTGATCCATAACATGAAAAACAAAAAAGTCCGTTTTTCATCAAAAGTCATGCTGAAAAAAATGGTGGGAACCGGTTTTAAAGTATGGTGACGTACTATCCAATGGTGCGCAGCCAATAAACCAAGTATTAACCAAATCCAAGCGGGGTAAAGGGTTTCAACAGCTTTTATCTAAGCCCAACTGATCCATAACATGAAAAACAAAAAAGTCCGTTTTTCATCAAAAGTCATGCTGAAAAAAATGGTGGGAACCGGTTTTAAAGTATGGTGACGTACTATCCAATGGTGCGCAGCCAATAAACCAAGTATTAACCAAATCCAAGCGGGGTAAAGGGTTTCAACAGCTTTTATCTAAGCCCAACTGATCCATAACATGAAAAACAAAAAAGTCCGTTTTTCATCAAAAGTCATGCTGAAAAAAATGGTGGGAACCGGTTTTAAAGTATGGTGACGTACTATCCAATGGTGCGCAGCCAATAAACCAAGTATTAACCAAATCCAAGCGGGGTAAAGGGTTTCAACAGCTTTTATCTAAGCCCAACTGATCCATAACATGAAAAACAAAAAAGTCCGTTTTTCATCAAAAGTCATGCTGAAAAAAATGGTGGGAACCGGTTTTAAAGTATGGTGACGTACTATCCAATGGTGCGCAGCCAATAAACCAAGTATTAACCAAATCCAAGCGGGGTAAAGGGTTTCAACAGCTTTTATCTAAGCCCAACTGATCCATAACATGAAAAACAAAAAAGTCCGTTTTTCATCAAAAGTCATGCTGAAAAAAATGGTGGGAACCGGTTTTAAAGTATGGTGACGTACTATCCAATGGTGCGCAGCCAATAAACCAAGTATTAACCAAATCCAAGCGGGGTAAAGGGTTTCAACAGCTTTTATCTAAGCCCAACTGATCCATAACATGAAAAACAAAAAAGTCCGTTTTTCATCAAAAGTCATGCTGAAAAAAATGGTGGGAACCGGTTTTAAAGTATGGTGACGTACTATCCAATGGTGCGCAGCCAATAAACCAAGTATTAACCAAATCCAAGCGGGGTAAAGGGTTTCAACAGCTTTTATCTAAGCCCAACTGATCCATAACATGAAAAACAAAAAAGTCCGTTTTTCATCAAAAGTCATGCTGAAAAAAATGGTGGGAACCGGTTTTAAAGTATGGTGACGTACTATCCAATGGTGCGCAGCCAATAAACCAAGTATTAACCAAATCCAAGCGGGGTAAAGGGTTTCAACAGCTTTTATCTAAGCCCAACTGATCCATAACATGAAAAACAAAAAAGTCCGTTTTTCATCAAAAGTCATGCTGAAAAAAATGGTGGGAACCGGTTTTAAAGTATGGTGACGTACTATCCAATGGTGCGCAGCCAATAAACCAAGTATTAACCAAATCCAAGCGGGGTAAAGGGTTTCAACAGCTTTTATCTAAGCCCAACTGATCCATAACATGAAAAACAAAAAAGTCCGTTTTTCATCAAAAGTCATGCTGAAAAAAATGGTGGGAACCGGTTTTAAAGTATGGTGACGTACTATCCAATGGTGCGCAGCCAATAAACCAAGTATTAACCAAATCCAAGCGGGGTAAAGGGTTTCAACAGCTTTTATCTAAGCCCAACTGATCCATAACATGAAAAACAAAAAAGTCCGTTTTTCATCAAAAGTCATGCTGAAAAAAATGGTGGGAACCGGTTTTAAAGTATGGTGACGTACTATCCAATGGTGCGCAGCCAATAAACCAAGTATTAACCAAATCCAAGCGGGGTAAAGGGTTTCAACAGCTTTTATCTAAGCCCAACTGATCCATAACATGAAAAACAAAAAAGTCCGTTTTTCATCAAAAGTCATGCTGAAAAAAATGGTGGGAACCGGTTTTAAAGTATGGTGACGTACTATCCAATGGTGCGCAGCCAATAAACCAAGTATTAACCAAATCCAAGCGGGGTAAAGGGTTTCAACAGCTTTTATCTAAGCCCAACTGATCCATAACATGAAAAACAAAAAAGTCCGTTTTTCATCAAAAGTCATGCTGAAAAAAATGGTGGGAACCGGTTTTAAAGTATGGTGACGTACTATCCAATGGTGCGCAGCCAATAAACCAAGTATTAACCAAATCCAAGCGGGGTAAAGGGTTTCAACAGCTTTTATCTAAGCCCAACTGATCCATAACATGAAAAACAAAAAAGTCCGTTTTTCATCAAAAGTCATGCTGAAAAAAATGGTGGGAACCGGTTTTAAAGTATGGTGACGTACTATCCAATGGTGCGCAGCCAATAAACCAAGTATTAACCAAATCCAAGCGGGGTAAAGGGTTTCAACAGCTTTTATCTAAGCCCAACTGATCCATAACATGAAAAACAAAAAAGTCCGTTTTTCATCAAAAGTCATGCTGAAAAAAATGGTGGGAACCGGTTTTAAAGTATGGTGACGTACTATCCAATGGTGCGCAGCCAATAAACCAAGTATTAACCAAATCCAAGCGGGGTAAAGGGTTTCAACAGCTTTTATCTAAGCCCAACTGATCCATAACATGAAAAACAAAAAAGTCCGTTTTTCATCAAAAGTCATGCTGAAAAAAATGGTGGGAACCGGTTTTAAAGTATGGTGACGTACTATCCAATGGTGCGCAGCCAATAAACCAAGTATTAACCAAATCCAAGCGGGGTAAAGGGTTTCAACAGCTTTTATCTAAGCCCAACTGATCCATAACATGAAAAACAAAAAAGTCCGTTTTTCATCAAAAGTCATGCTGAAAAAAATGGTGGGAACCGGTTTTAAAGTATGGTGACGTACTATCCAATGGTGCGCAGCCAATAAACCAAGTATTAACCAAATCCAAGCGGGGTAAAGGGTTTCAACAGCTTTTATCTAAGCCCAACTGATCCATAACATGAAAAACAAAAAAGTCCGTTTTTCATCAAAAGTCATGCTGAAAAAAATGGTGGGAACCGGTTTTAAAGTATGGTGACGTACTATCCAATGGTGCGCAGCCAATAAACCAAGTATTAACCAAATCCAAGCGGGGTAAAGGGTTTCAACAGCTTTTATCTAAGCCCAACTGATCCATAACATGAAAAACAAAAAAGTCCGTTTTTCATCAAAAGTCATGCTGAAAAAAATGGTGGGAACCGGTTTTAAAGTATGGTGACGTACTATCCAATGGTGCGCAGCCAATAAACCAAGTATTAACCAAATCCAAGCGGGGTAAAGGGTTTCAACAGCTTTTATCTAAGCCCAACTGATCCATAACATGAAAAACAAAAAAGTCCGTTTTTCATCAAAAGTCATGCTGAAAAAAATGGTGGGAACCGGTTTTAAAGTATGGTGACGTACTATCCAATGGTGCGCAGCCAATAAACCAAGTATTAACCAAATCCAAGCGGGGTAAAGGGTTTCAACAGCTTTTATCTAAGCCCAACTGATCCATAACATGAAAAACAAAAAAGTCCGTTTTTCATCAAAAGTCATGCTGAAAAAAATGGTGGGAACCGGTTTTAAAGTATGGTGACGTACTATCCAATGGTGCGCAGCCAATAAACCAAGTATTAACCAAATCCAAGCGGGGTAAAGGGTTTCAACAGCTTTTATCTAAGCCCAACTGATCCATAACATGAAAAACAAAAAAGTCCGTTTTTCATCAAAAGTCATGCTGAAAAAAATGGTGGGAACCGGTTTTAAAGTATGGTGACGTACTATCCAATGGTGCGCAGCCAATAAACCAAGTATTAACCAAATCCAAGCGGGGTAAAGGGTTTCAACAGCTTTTTTATCTAAGCCCAACTGATCCATAACATGAAAAACAAAAAAGTCCGTTTTTCATCAAAAGTCATGCTGAAAAAAATGGTGGGAACCGGTTTTAAAGTATGGTGACGTACTATCCAATGGTGCGCAGCCAATAAACCATGTATTAACCAAATCCAAGCGGGGTAAAGGGTTTCAACAGCTTTTATCTAAGCCCAACTGATCCATAACATGAAAAACAAAAAAGTCCGTTTGTCATCAAAAGTCATGCTGAAAAAAATGGATGGAACCGGTTTTAAAGTATGGTGACGTACTACGTACTATCCAATGGTGCGCAGCCAATAAACCAAGTATTAACCAAATCCAAGCGGGGTAAAGGGTTTCAACAGCTTTTATCTAAGCCCAACTGATCCATAACATGAAAAACAAAAAAGTCCGTTTTTCATCAAAAGTCATGCTGAAAAAAAATGGTGGGAACCGGTTTTAAAGTATGGTGACGTACTATCCAAAGGTGCGCAGCCAATAAACCATGTATTAACCAAATCCAAGCGTCGTAAAGTGTTTCAACAGCTTTTATCTAAGCCCAACTGATCCATAACATGAAAAACAAAAAAGTCCGTTTTTCATCAAAAGTCATCCTGAAAAAAATGGTGGGAACCGGTTTTAAAGTATGGTGACGTACTATCCAATGGTGCGCAGCCAATAAACCAAGTATTAACCAAATCCAAGCGGGGTAAAGGGTTTCAACAGCTTTTATCTAAGCCCAACTGATCCATAACATGAAAAACAAAAAAGTCCGTTTTTCATCAAAAGTCATGCTGAAAAAAATGGTGGGAACCGGTTTTCAAGTATGGTGACGTACTATCCAATGGTGCGCAGCCAATAAACCAAGTATTAACCAAATCCAAGCGGGGTAAAGGGTTTCAACAGCTTTTATCTAAGCCCAACTGATCCATAACATGAAAAACAAAAAAGTCCGTTTTTCATCAAAAGTCATGCTGAAAAAAATGGTGGGAACCGGTTTTAAAGTATGGTGACGTACTATCCAATGGTGCGCAGCCAATAAACCATGTATTAACCAAATCCAAGCGGGGTAAAGGGTTTCAACAGCTTTTATCTAAGCCCAACTGATCCATAACATGAAAAACAAAAAAGTCCGTTTGTCATCAAAAGTCATGCTGAAAAAAATGGATGGAACCGGTTTTAAAGTATGGTGACGTACTACGTACTATCCAATGGTGCGCAGCCAATAAACCAAGTATTAACCAAATCCAAGCGGGGTAAAGGGTTTCAACAGCTTTTATCTAAGCCCAACTGATCCATAACATGAAAAACAAAAAAGTCCGTTTTTCATCAAAAGTCATGCTGAAAAAAAATGGTGGGAACCGGTTTTAAAGTATGGTAACGTACTATCCAAAGGTGCGCAGCCAATAAACCATGTATTTACAAATCCAAGCGTCGTAAAGGGTTTCAACAGCTTTTATCTAAGCCCAACTGATCCATAACATGAAAAACAAAAAAGTCCGTTTTTCATCAAAAGTCATGCTGAAAAAAATGGTGGGAACCGGTTTTAAAGTATGGTGACGTACTATCCAATGGTGCGCAGCCAATAAACCAAGTATTAACCAAATCCAAGCGGGGTAAAGGGTTTTCAACAGCTTTTATCTAAGCCCAACTGATCCATAACATGAAAAACAAAAAAGTCCGTTTTTCATCAAAAGTCATGCTGAAAAAAATGGTGGGAACCGGTTTTCAAGTATGGTGACGTACTATCCAATGGTGCGCAGCCAATAAACCAAGTATTAACCAAATCCAAGCGGGGTAAAGGGTTTCAACAGCTTTTATCTAAGCCCAATTGATCCATAACATGAAAAACAAAAAAGTCCGTTTTTCATCAAAAGTCATGCTGAAAAAAATGGTGGGAACCGGTTTTAAAGTATGGTGACGTACTATCCAATGGTGCGCAGCCAATAAACCAAGTATTAACCAAATCCAAGCGGGGTAAAGGGTTTCAACAGCTTTTATCTAAGCCCAACTGATCCATAACATGAAAAACAAAAAAGTCCGTTTTTCATCAAAAGTCATGCTGAAAAAAATGGTGGGAACCGGTTTTAAAGTATGGTGACGTACTATCCAATGGTGCGCAGCCAATAAACCAAGTATTAACCAAATCCAAGCGGGGTAAAGGGTTTCAACAGCTTTTATCTAAGCCCAACTGATCCATAACATGAAAAACAAAAAAGTCCGTTTTTCATCAAAAGTCATGCTGAAAAAAATGGTGGGAACCGGTTTTAAAGTATGGTGACGTACTATCCAATGGTGCGCAGCCAATAAACCAAGTATTAACCAAATCCAAGCGGGGTAAAGGGTTTCAACAGCTTTTATCTAAGCCCAACTGATCCATAACATGAAAAACAAAAAAGTCCGTTTTTCATCAAAAGTCATGCTGAAAAAATGGTGGGAACCGGTTTTAAAGTATGGTGACGTACTATCCAATGGTGCGCAGCCAATAAACCAAGTATTAACCAAATCGAAGCGGGTGTAAAGGGTTTCAACAGCTTTTATCTAAGCCCAACTGATCCATAACATGAAAAACAAAAAAGTCCGTTTTCATCAAAAGTCATGCTGAAAAAAATGGTGGGAACCGGTTTTAAAAGTATGGTGACGTACTATCCAATGGTGCGCAGCCAATAAAACCAAGTATTAACCAAATCCAAGCGGGGTAAAGGGTTTCAACAGCTTTTATCTAAGCCCAACTGATCCATAACATGAAAAACAAAAAAGTCCGTTTTTCATCAAAAGTCATGCTGAAAAAAATGGTGGGAACCGGTTTTAAAGTATGGTGACGTACTATCCAATGGTGCGCAGCCAATAAACCAAGTATTAACCAAATCCAAGCGGGGTAAAGGGTTTCAACAGCTTTTATCTAAGCCCAACTGATCCATAACATGAAAAACAAAAAAGTCCGTTTTTCATCAAAAGTCATCTGAAAAAAATGGTGGGAACCGGTTTTAAAGTATGGTGACGTACTATCCAATGGTGCGCAGCCAATAAACCAAGTATTAACCAAATCCAAGCGGGGTAAAGGGTTTCAACAGCTTTTATCTAAGCCCAACTGATCCATAACATGAAAAACAAAAAAGTCCGTTTTTCATCAACAGTCATGCTGAAAAAAATGGTGGGAACCGGTTTTAAAGTATGGTGACGTACTATCCAATGGTGCGCAGCCAATAAACCAAGTATTAACCAAATCCAAGCGGGGTAAAGGGTTTCAACAGCTTTTATCTAAGCCCAACTGATCCATAACATGAAAAACAAAAAAGTCCGTTTTTCATCAAAAGTCATGCTGAAAAAAATGGTGGGAACCGGTTTTAAAGTATGGTGACGTACTATCCAATGGTGCGCAGCCAATAAACCATGTATTAACCAAATCCAAGCGGGTAAAGGGTTTCAACAGCTTTTATCTAAGCCCAACTGATCCATAACATGAAAAACAAAAAGTCCGTTTTTCATCAAAAGTCATGCTGAAAAAAATGGTGGGACCGGTTTTTAAGTATGGTGACGTACTACGTACTATCCAATGGTGCGCAGCCAATAAACCAAGTATTAACCAAATCCAAGCGGGGTAAAGGGTTTCAACAGCTTTTATCTAAGCCCAACTGATCCATAACATGAAAAACAAAAAAGTCCGTTTTTCATCAAAAGTCATGCTGAAAAAAAATGGTGGGAACCGGTTTTAAAGTATGGTGACGTACTATCCAAAGGTGCGCAGCCAATAAACCATGTATTAACCAAATCCAAGCGGGGTAAAGGGTTTCAACAGCTTTTATCTAAGCCCAACTGATCCATAACATGAAAAACAAAAAAGTCCGTTTTTCATCAAAAAGTCATGCTGAAAAAATGGTGGGAACCGGTTTTAAAGTATGGTGACGTACTATCCAATGGTGCGCAGCCAATAAACCAAGTATTAACCAAATCCAAGCGGGGTAAAGGGTTTCAACAGCTTTTATCTAAGCCAACTGATCCATAACATGAAAAACAAAAAAGTCCGTTTTTCATCAAAAGTCATGCTGAAAAAAATGGTGGGAACCGGTTTTAAAGTATGGTGACGTACTATCCAATGGTGCGCAGCCAATAAACCAAGTATTAACCAATCCAAGCGGGGTAAAGGGTTTCAACAGCTTTTATCTAAGCCCAACTGATCCATAACATGAAAAACAAAAAAGTCAGTTTTTCATCAAAAGTCATGCTGAAAAAAATGGTGGGAACCGGTTTTAAAGTATGGTGACGTACTATCCAATGGTGCGCAGCCAATAAACTAAGTATTAACCAAATCCAAGCGGGGTAAAGGGTTTCAACAGCTTTTATCTAAGCCAACTGATCCATAACATGAAAAACAAAAAAGTCCGTTTTTCATCAAAAGTCCATGCTGAAAAAAATGGTGGGAACCGGTTTTAAAGTATGGTGACGTACTATCCAATGGTGCGCAGCCAATAAACCTAAGTATTAACCAATCCAAGCGGGGTAAAGGGTTTCAACAGCTTTTATCTAAGCCCAACTGATCCATAACATGAAAAACAAAAAAGTCCGTTTTCATCAAAAGTCATGCTGAAAAAAATGGTGGGAACCGGTTTTAAAGTATGGTGACGTACTATCCAATGGTGCGCAGCCAATAAACCAAGTATTAACCAAATCCAAGCGGGGTAAAGGGTTTCAACAGCTTTTATGTAAGCCCAACTGATCCATAACATGAAAAACAAAAAAGTCCGTTTTTCATCAAAAGTCATGCTGAAAAAAATGGTGGGAACCGGTTTTAAAGTATGGTGACGTACTATCCAATGGTGCGCAGCCAATAAACCAAGTATTAACCAAATCCAAGCGGGGTAAAGGGTTTCAACAGCTTTTATCTAAGCCCAACTGATCCATAACATGAAAAACAAAAAAGTCCGTTTTTCATCAAAAGTCATGCTGAAAAAAATGGTGGGAACCGGTTTTAAAGTATGGTGACGTACTATCCAATGGTGCGCAGCCAATAAACCAAGTATTAACCAAATCCAAGCGGGGTAAAGGGTTTCAACAGCTTTTATCTAAGCCCAACTGATCCATAACATGAAAAACAAAAAAGTCCGTTTTTCATCAAAAGTCATGCTGAAAAAAATGGTGGGAACCGGTTTTAAAGTATGGTGACGTACTATCCAATGGTGCGCAGCCAATAAACCAAGTATTAACCAAATCCAAGCGGGGTAAAGGGTTTCAACAGCTTTTATCTAAGCCCAACTGATCCATAACATGAAAAACAAAAAAGTCCGTTTTTCATCAAAAGTCATGCTGAAAAAAATGGTGGGAACCGGTTTTAAAGTATGGTGACGTACTATCCAATGGTGCGCAGCCAATAAACCAAGTATTAACCAAATCCAAGCGGGGTAAAGGGTTTCAACAGCTTTTATCTAAGCCCAACTGATCCATAACATGAAAAACAAAAAAGTCCGTTTTTCATCAAAAGTCATGCTGAAAAAAATGGTGGGAACCGGTTTTAAAGTATGGTGACGTACTATCCAATGGTGCGCAGCCAATAAACCAAGTATTAACCAAATCCAAGCGGGGTAAAGGGTTTCAACAGCTTTTATCTAAGCCCAACTGATCCATAACATGAAAAACAAAAAAGTCCGTTTTTCATCAAAAGTCATGCTGAAAAAAATGGTGGGAACCGGTTTTAAAGTATGGTGACGTACTATCCAATGGTGCGCAGCCAATAAACCAAGTATTAACCAAATCCAAGCGGGGTAAAGGGTTTCAACAGCTTTTATCTAAGCCCAACTGATCCATAACATGAAAAACAAAAAAGTCCGTTTTTCATCAAAAGTCATGCTGAAAAAAATGGTGGGAACCGGTTTTAAAGTATGGTGACGTACTATCCAATGGTGCGCAGCCAATAAACCAAGTATTAACCAAATCCAAGCGGGGTAAAGGGTTTCAACAGCTTTTATCTAAGCCCAACTGATCCATAACATGAAAAACAAAAAAGTCCGTTTTTCATCAAAAGTCATGCTGAAAAAAATGGTGGGAACCGGTTTTAAAGTATGGTGACGTACTATCCAATGGTGCGCAGCCAATAAACCAAGTATTAACCAAATCCAAGCGGGGTAAAGGGTTTCAACAGCTTTTATCTAAGCCCAACTGATCCATAACATGAAAAACAAAAAAGTCCGTTTTTCATCAAAAGTCATGCTGAAAAAAATGGTGGGAACCGGTTTTAAAGTATGGTGACGTACTATCCAATGGTGCGCAGCCAATAAACCAAGTATTAACCAAATCCAAGCGGGGTAAAGGGTTTCAACAGCTTTTATCTAAGCCCAACTGATCCATAACATGAAAAACAAAAAAGTCCGTTTTTCATCAAAAGTCATGCTGAAAAAAATGGTGGGAACCGGTTTTAAAGTATGGTGACGTACTATCCAATGGTGCGCAGCCAATAAACCAAGTATTAACCAAATCCAAGCGGGGTAAAGGGTTTCAACAGCTTTTATCTAAGCCCAACTGATCCATAACATGAAAAACAAAAAAGTCCGTTTTTCATCAAAAGTCATGCTGAAAAAAATGGTGGGAACCGGTTTTAAAGTATGGTGACGTACTATCCAATGGTGCGCAGCCAATAAACCAAGTATTAACCAAATCCAAGCGGGGTAAAGGGTTTCAACAGCTTTTATCTAAGCCCAACTGATCCATAACATGAAAAACAAAAAAGTCCGTTTTTCATCAAAAGTCATGCTGAAAAAAATGGTGGGAACCGGTTTTAAAGTATGGTGACGTACTATCCAATGGTGCGCAGCCAATAAACCAAGTATTAACCAAATCCAAGCGGGGTAAAGGGTTTCAACAGCTTTTATCTAAGCCCAACTGATCCATAACATGAAAAACAAAAAAGTCCGTTTTTCATCAAAAGTCATGCTGAAAAAAATGGTGGGAACCGGTTTTAAAGTATGGTGACGTACTATCCAATGGTGCGCAGCCAATAAACCAAGTATTAACCAAATCCAAGCGGGGTAAAGGGTTTCAACAGCTTTTATCTAAGCCCAACTGATCCATAACATGAAAAACAAAAAAGTCCGTTTTTCATCAAAAGTCATGCTGAAAAAAATGGTGGGAACCGGTTTTAAAGTATGGTGACGTACTATCCAATGGTGCGCAGCCAATAAACCAAGTATTAACCAAATCCAAGCGGGGTAAAGGGTTTCAACAGCTTTTATCTAAGCCCAACTGATCCATAACATGAAAAACAAAAAAGTCCGTTTTTCATCAAAAGTCATGCTGAAAAAAATGGTGGGAACCGGTTTTAAAGTATGGTGACGTACTATCCAATGGTGCGCAGCCAATAAACCAAGTATTAACCAAATCCAAGCGGGGTAAAGGGTTTCAACAGCTTTTATCTAAGCCCAACTGATCCATAACATGAAAAACAAAAAAGTCCGTTTTTCATCAAAAGTCATGCTGAAAAAAATGGTGGGAACCGGTTTTAAAGTATGGTGACGTACTATCCAATGGTGCGCAGCCAATAAACCAAGTATTAACCAAATCCAAGCGGGGTAAAGGGTTTCAACAGCTTTTATCTAAGCCCAACTGATCCATAACATGAAAAACAAAAAAGTCCGTTTTTCATCAAAAGTCATGCTGAAAAAAATGGTGGGAACCGGTTTTAAAGTATGGTGACGTACTATCCAATGGTGCGCAGCCAATAAACCAAGTATTAACCAAATCCAAGCGGGGTAAAGGGTTTCAACAGCTTTTATCTAAGCCCAACTGATCCATAACATGAAAAACAAAAAAGTCCGTTTTTCATCAAAAGTCATGCTGAAAAAAATGGTGGGAACCGGTTTTAAAGTATGGTGACGTACTATCCAATGGTGCGCAGCCAATAAACCAAGTATTAACCAAATCCAAGCGGGGTAAAGGGTTTCAACAGCTTTTATCTAAGCCCAACTGATCCATAACATGAAAAACAAAAAAGTCCGTTTTTCATCAAAAGTCATGCTGAAAAAAATGGTGGGAACCGGTTTTAAAGTATGGTGACGTACTATCCAATGGTGCGCAGCCAATAAACCAAGTATTAACCAAATCCAAGCGGGGTAAAGGGTTTCAACAGCTTTTATCTAAGCCCAACTGATCCATAACATGAAAAACAAAAAAGTCCGTTTTTCATCAAAAGTCATGCTGAAAAAAATGGTGGGAACCGGTTTTAAAGTATGGTGACGTACTATCCAATGGTGCGCAGCCAATAAACCAAGTATTAACCAAATCCAAGCGGGGTAAAGGGTTTCAACAGCTTTTATCTAAGCCCAACTGATCCATAACATGAAAAACAAAAAAGTCCGTTTTTCATCAAAAGTCATGCTGAAAAAAATGGTGGGAACCGGTTTTAAAGTATGGTGACGTACTATCCAATGGTGCGCAGCCAATAAACCAAGTATTAACCAAATCCAAGCGGGGTAAAGGGTTTCAACAGCTTTTATCTAAGCCCAACTGATCCATAACATGAAAAACAAAAAAGTCCGTTTTTCATCAAAAGTCATGCTGAAAAAAATGGTGGGAACCGGTTTTAAAGTATGGTGACGTACTATCCAATGGTGCGCAGCCAATAAACCAAGTATTAACCAAATCCAAGCGGGGTAAAGGGTTTCAACAGCTTTTATCTAAGCCCAACTGATCCATAACATGAAAAACAAAAAAGTCCGTTTTTCATCAAAAGTCATGCTGAAAAAAATGGTGGGAACCGGTTTTAAAGTATGGTGACGTACTATCCAATGGTGCGCAGCCAATAAACCAAGTATTAACCAAATCCAAGCGGGGTAAAGGGTTTCAACAGCTTTTATCTAAGCCCAACTGATCCATAACATGAAAAACAAAAAAGTCCGTTTTTCATCAAAAGTCATGCTGAAAAAAATGGTGGGAACCGGTTTTAAAGTATGGTGACGTACTATCCAATGGTGCGCAGCCAATAAACCAAGTATTAACCAAATCCAAGCGGGGTAAAGGGTTTCAACAGCTTTTATCTAAGCCCAACTGATCCATAACATGAAAAACAAAAAAGTCCGTTTTTCATCAAAAGTCATGCTGAAAAAAATGGTGGGAACCGGTTTTAAAGTATGGTGACGTACTATCCAATGGTGCGCAGCCAATAAACCAAGTATTAACCAAATCCAAGCGGGGTAAAGGGTTTCAACAGCTTTTATCTAAGCCCAACTGATCCATAACATGAAAAACAAAAAAGTCCGTTTTTCATCAAAAGTCATGCTGAAAAAAATGGTGGGAACCGGTTTTAAAGTATGGTGACGTACTATCCAATGGTGCGCAGCCAATAAACCAAGTATTAACCAAATCCAAGCGGGGTAAAGGGTTTCAACAGCTTTTATCTAAGCCCAACTGATCCATAACATGAAAAACAAAAAAGTCCGTTTTTCATCAAAAGTCATGCTGAAAAAAATGGTGGGAACCGGTTTTAAAGTATGGTGACGTACTATCCAATGGTGCGCAGCCAATAAACCAAGTATTAACCAAATCCAAGCGGGGTAAAGGGTTTCAACAGCTTTTATCTAAGCCCAACTGATCCATAACATGAAAAACAAAAAAGTCCGTTTTTCATCAAAAGTCATGCTGAAAAAAATGGTGGGAACCGGTTTTAAAGTATGGTGACGTACTATCCAATGGTGCGCAGCCAATAAACCAAGTATTAACCAAATCCAAGCGGGGTAAAGGGTTTCAACAGCTTTTATCTAAGCCCAACTGATCCATAACATGAAAAACAAAAAAGTCCGTTTTTCATCAAAAGTCATGCTGAAAAAAATGGTGGGAACCGGTTTTAAAGTATGGTGACGTACTATCCAATGGTGCGCAGCCAATAAACCAAGTATTAACCAAATCCAAGCGGGGTAAAGGGTTTCAACAGCTTTTATCTAAGCCCAACTGATCCATAACATGAAAAACAAAAAAGTCCGTTTTTCATCAAAAGTCATGCTGAAAAAAATGGTGGGAACCGGTTTTAAAGTATGGTGACGTACTATCCAATGGTGCGCAGCCAATAAACCAAGTATTAACCAAATCCAAGCGGGGTAAAGGGTTTCAACAGCTTTTATCTAAGCCCAACTGATCCATAACATGAAAAACAAAAAAGTCCGTTTTTCATCAAAAGTCATGCTGAAAAAAATGGTGGGAACCGGTTTTAAAGTATGGTGACGTACTATCCAATGGTGCGCAGCCAATAAACCAAGTATTAACCAAATCCAAGCGGGGTAAAGGGTTTCAACAGCTTTTATCTAAGCCCAACTGATCCATAACATGAAAAACAAAAAAGTCCGTTTTTCATCAAAAGTCATGCTGAAAAAAATGGTGGGAACCGGTTTTAAAGTATGGTGACGTACTATCCAATGGTGCGCAGCCAATAAACCAAGTATTAACCAAATCCAAGCGGGGTAAAGGGTTTCAACAGCTTTTATCTAAGCCCAACTGATCCATAACATGAAAAACAAAAAAGTCCGTTTTTCATCAAAAGTCATGCTGAAAAAAATGGTGGGAACCGGTTTTAAAGTATGGTGACGTACTATCCAATGGTGCGCAGCCAATAAACCAAGTATTAACCAAATCCAAGCGGGGTAAAGGGTTTCAACAGCTTTTATCTAAGCCCAACTGATCCATAACATGAAAAACAAAAAAGTCCGTTTTTCATCAAAAGTCATGCTGAAAAAAATGGTGGGAACCGGTTTTAAAGTATGGTGACGTACTATCCAATGGTGCGCAGCCAATAAACCAAGTATTAACCAAATCCAAGCGGGGTAAAGGGTTTCAACAGCTTTTATCTAAGCCCAACTGATCCATAACATGAAAAACAAAAAAGTCCGTTTTTCATCAAAAGTCATGCTGAAAAAAATGGTGGGAACCGGTTTTAAAGTATGGTGACGTACTATCCAATGGTGCGCAGCCAATAAACCAAGTATTAACCAAATCCAAGCGGGGTAAAGGGTTTCAACAGCTTTTATCTAAGCCCAACTGATCCATAACATGAAAAACAAAAAAGTCCGTTTTTCATCAAAAGTCATGCTGAAAAAAATGGTGGGAACCGGTTTTAAAGTATGGTGACGTACTATCCAATGGTGCGCAGCCAATAAACCAAGTATTAACCAAATCCAAGCGGGGTAAAGGGTTTCAACAGCTTTTATCTAAGCCCAACTGATCCATAACATGAAAAACAAAAAAGTCCGTTTTTCATCAAAAGTCATGCTGAAAAAAATGGTGGGAACCGGTTTTAAAGTATGGTGACGTACTATCCAATGGTGCGCAGCCAATAAACCAAGTATTAACCAAATCCAAGCGGGGTAAAGGGTTTCAACAGCTTTTATCTAAGCCCAACTGATCCATAACATGAAAAACAAAAAAGTCCGTTTTTCATCAAAAGTCA
Organism: Unio pictorum; assembly: GCA_030141615.1. NCBI lineage: Eukaryota > Metazoa > Mollusca > Bivalvia > Unionida > Unionidae > Unio > Unio pictorum. Next base: position 267,914 of record JARLTB010000449.1, on the reverse strand, counting down.
TGCTGAAAAAAATGGTGGGAACCGGTTTTAAAGTATGGTGACGTACTATCCAATGGTGCGCAGCCAATAAACCAAGTATTAACCAAATCCAAGCGGGGTAAAGGGTTTCAACAGCTTTTATCTAAGCCCAACTGATCCATAACATGAAAAACAAAAAAGTCCGTTTTTCATCAAAAGTCATGCTGAAAAAAATGGTGGGAACCGGTTTTAAAGTATGGTGACGTACTATCCAATGGTGCGCAGCCAATAAACCAAGTATTAACCAAATCCAAGCGGGGTAAAGGGTTTCAACAGCTTTTATCTAAGCCCAACTGATCCATAACATGAAAAACAAAAAAGTCCGTTTTTCATCAAAAGTCATGCTGAAAAAAATGGTGGGAACCGGTTTTAAAGTATGGTGACGTACTATCCAATGGTGCGCAGCCAATAAACCAAGTATTAACCAAATCCAAGCGGGGTAAAGGGTTTCAACAGCTTTTATCTAAGCCCAACTGATCCATAACATGAAAAACAAAAAAGTCCGTTTTTCATCAAAAGTCATGCTGAAAAAAATGGTGGGAACCGGTTTTAAAGTATGGTGACGTACTATCCAATGGTGCGCAGCCAATAAACCAAGTATTAACCAAATCCAAGCGGGGTAAAGGGTTTCAACAGCTTTTATCTAAGCCCAACTGATCCATAACATGAAAAACAAAAAAGTCCGTTTTTCATCAAAAGTCATGCTGAAAAAAATGGTGGGAACCGGTTTTAAAGTATGGTGACGTACTATCCAATGGTGCGCAGCCAATAAACCAAGTATTAACCAAATCCAAGCGGGGTAAAGGGTTTCAACAGCTTTTATCTAAGCCCAACTGATCCATAACATGAAAAACAAAAAAGTCCGTTTTTCATCAAAAGTCATGCTGAAAAAAATGGTGGGAACCGGTTTTAAAGTATGGTGACGTACTATCCAATGGTGCGCAGCCAATAAACCAAGTATTAACCAAATCCAAGCGGGGTAAAGGGTTTCAACAGCTTTTATCTAAGCCCAACTGATCCATAACATGAAAAACAAAAAAGTCCGTTTTTCATCAAAAGTCATGCTGAAAAAAATGGTGGGAACCGGTTTTAAAGTATGGTGACGTACTATCCAATGGTGCGCAGCCAATAAACCAAGTATTAACCAAATCCAAGCGGGGTAAAGGGTTTCAACAGCTTTTATCTAAGCCCAACTGATCCATAACATGAAAAACAAAAAAGTCCGTTTTTCATCAAAAGTCATGCTGAAAAAAATGGTGGGAACCGGTTTTAAAGTATGGTGACGTACTATCCAATGGTGCGCAGCCAATAAACCAAGTATTAACCAAATCCAAGCGGGGTAAAGGGTTTCAACAGCTTTTATCTAAGCCCAACTGATCCATAACATGAAAAACAAAAAAGTCCGTTTTTCATCAAAAGTCATGCTGAAAAAAATGGTGGGAACCGGTTTTAAAGTATGGTGACGTACTATCCAATGGTGCGCAGCCAATAAACCAAGTATTAACCAAATCCAAGCGGGGTAAAGGGTTTCAACAGCTTTTATCTAAGCCCAACTGATCCATAACATGAAAAACAAAAAAGTCCGTTTTTCATCAAAAGTCATGCTGAAAAAAATGGTGGGAACCGGTTTTAAAGTATGGTGACGTACTATCCAATGGTGCGCAGCCAATAAACCAAGTATTAACCAAATCCAAGCGGGGTAAAGGGTTTCAACAGCTTTTATCTAAGCCCAACTGATCCATAACATGAAAAACAAAAAAGTCCGTTTTTCATCAAAAGTCATGCTGAAAAAAATGGTGGGAACCGGTTTTAAAGTATGGTGACGTACTATCCAATGGTGCGCAGCCAATAAACCAAGTATTAACCAAATCCAAGCGGGGTAAAGGGTTTCAACAGCTTTTATCTAAGCCCAACTGATCCATAACATGAAAAACAAAAAAGTCCGTTTTTCATCAAAAGTCATGCTGAAAAAAATGGTGGGAACCGGTTTTAAAGTATGGTGACGTACTATCCAATGGTGCGCAGCCAATAAACCAAGTATTAACCAAATCCAAGCGGGGTAAAGGGTTTCAACAGCTTTTATCTAAGCCCAACTGATCCATAACATGAAAAACAAAAAAGTCCGTTTTTCATCAAAAGTCATGCTGAAAAAAATGGTGGGAACCGGTTTTAAAGTATGGTGACGTACTATCCAATGGTGCGCAGCCAATAAACCAAGTATTAACCAAATCCAAGCGGGGTAAAGGGTTTCAACAGCTTTTATCTAAGCCCAACTGATCCATAACATGAAAAACAAAAAAGTCCGTTTTTCATCAAAAGTCATGCTGAAAAAAATGGTGGGAACCGGTTTTAAAGTATGGTGACGTACTATCCAATGTGTGCGCAGCCAATAAACCAAGTATTAACCAAATCCAAGCGGGGTAAAGGGTTTCAACAGCTTTTATCTAAGCCCAACTGATCCATAACATGAAAAACAAAAAAGTCCGTTTTTCATCAAAAGTCATGCTGAAAAAAATGGTGGGAACCGGTTTTAAAGTATGGTGACGTACTATCCAATGGTGCGCAGCCAATAAACCAAGTATTAACCAAATCCAAGCGGGGTAAAGGGTTTCAACAGCTTTTATCTAAGCCCAACTGATCCATAACATGAAAAACAAAAAAGTCCGTTTTTCATCAAAAGTCATGCTGAAAAAAATGGTGGGAACCGGTTTTAAAGTATGGTGACGTACTATCCAATGGTGCGCAGCCAATAAACCAAGTATTAACCAAATCCAAGCGGGGTAAAGGGTTTCAACAGCTTTTATCTAAGCCCAACTGATCCATAACATGAAAAACAAAAAAGTCCGTTTTTCATCAAAAGTCATGCTGAAAAAAATGGTGGGAACCGGTTTTAAAGTATGGTGACGTACTATCCAATGGTGCGCAGCCAATAAACCAAGTATTAACCAAATCCAAGCGGGGTAAAGGGTTTCAACAGCTTTTATCTAAGCCCAACTGATCCATAACATGAAAAACAAAAAAGTCCGTTTTTCATCAAAAGTCATGCTGAAAAAAATGGTGGGAACCGGTTTTAAAGTATGGTGACGTACTATCCAATGGTGCGCAGCCAATAAACCAAGTATTAACCAAATCCAAGCGGGGTAAAGGGTTTCAACAGCTTTTATCTAAGCCCAACTGATCCATAACATGAAAAACAAAAAAGTCCGTTTTTCATCAAAAGTCATGCTGAAAAAAATGGTGGGAACCGGTTTTAAAGTATGGTGACGTACTATCCAATGGTGCGCAGCCAATAAACCAAGTATTAACCAAATCCAAGCGGGGTAAAGGGTTTCAACAGCTTTTATCTAAGCCCAACTGATCCATAACATGAAAAACAAAAAAGTCCGTTTTTCATCAAAAGTCATGCTGAAAAAAATGGTGGGAACCGGTTTTAAAGTATGGTGACGTACTATCCAATGGTGCGCAGCCAATAAACCAAGTATTAACCAAATCCAAGCGGGGTAAAGGGTTTCAACAGCTTTTATCTAAGCCCAACTGATCCATAACATGAAAAACAAAAAAGTCCGTTTTTCATCAAAAGTCATGCTGAAAAAAATGGTGGGAACCGGTTTTAAAGTATGGTGACGTACTATCCAATGGTGCGCAGCCAATAAACCAAGTATTAACCAAATCCAAGCGGGGTAAAGGGTTTCAACAGCTTTTATCTAAGCCCAACTGATCCATAACATGAAAAACAAAAAAGTCCGTTTTTCATCAAAAGTCATGCTGAAAAAAATGGTGGGAACCGGTTTTAAAGTATGGTGACGTACTATCCAATGGTGCGCAGCCAATAAACCAAGTATTAACCAAATCCAAGCGGGGTAAAGGGTTTCAACAGCTTTTATCTAAGCCCAACTGATCCATAACATGAAAAACAAAAAAGTCCGTTTTTCATCAAAAGTCATGCTGAAAAAAATGGTGGGAACCGGTTTTAAAGTATGGTGACGTACTATCCAATGGTGCGCAGCCAATAAACCAAGTATTAACCAAATCCAAGCGGGGTAAAGGGTTTCAACAGCTTTTATCTAAGCCCAACTGATCCATAACATGAAAAACAAAAAAGTCCGTTTTTCATCAAAAGTCATGCTGAAAAAAATGGTGGGAACCGGTTTTAAAGTATGGTGACGTACTATCCAATGGTGCGCAGCCAATAAACCAAGTATTAACCAAATCCAAGCGGGGTAAAGGGTTTCAACAGCTTTTATCTAAGCCCAACTGATCCATAACATGAAAAACAAAAAAGTCCGTTTTTCATCAAAAGTCATGCTGAAAAAAATGGTGGGAACCGGTTTTAAAGTATGGTGACGTACTATCCAATGGTGCGCAGCCAATAAACCAAGTATTAACCAAATCCAAGCGGGGTAAAGGGTTTCAACAGCTTTTATCTAAGCCCAACTGATCCATAACATGAAAAACAAAAAAGTCCGTTTTTCATCAAAAGTCATGCTGAAAAAAATGGTGGGAACCGGTTTTAAAGTATGGTGACGTACTATCCAATGGTGCGCAGCCAATAAACCAAGTATTAACCAAATCCAAGCGGGGTAAAGGGTTTCAACAGCTTTTATCTAAGCCCAACTGATCCATAACATGAAAAACAAAAAAGTCCGTTTTTCATCAAAAGTCATGCTGAAAAAAATGGTGGGAACCGGTTTTAAAGTATGGTGACGTACTATCCAATGGTGCGCAGCCAATAAACCAAGTATTAACCAAATCCAAGCGGGGTAAAGGGTTTCAACAGCTTTTATCTAAGCCCAACTGATCCATAACATGAAAAACAAAAAAGTCCGTTTTTCATCAAAAGTCATGCTGAAAAAAATGGTGGGAACCGGTTTTAAAGTATGGTGACGTACTATCCAATGGTGCGCAGCCAATAAACCAAGTATTAACCAAATCCAAGCGGGGTAAAGGGTTTCAACAGCTTTTATCTAAGCCCAACTGATCCATAACATGAAAAACAAAAAAGTCCGTTTTTCATCAAAAGTCATGCTGAAAAAAATGGTGGGAACCGGTTTTAAAGTATGGTGACGTACTATCCAATGGTGCGCAGCCAATAAACCAAGTATTAACCAAATCCAAGCGGGGTAAAGGGTTTCAACAGCTTTTATCTAAGCCCAACTGATCCATAACATGAAAAACAAAAAAGTCCGTTTTTCATCAAAAGTCATGCTGAAAAAAATGGTGGGAACCGGTTTTAAAGTATGGTGACGTACTATCCAATGGTGCGCAGCCAATAAACCAAGTATTAACCAAATCCAAGCGGGGTAAAGGGTTTCAACAGCTTTTATCTAAGCCCAACTGATCCATAACATGAAAAACAAAAAAGTCCGTTTTTCATCAAAAGTCATGCTGAAAAAAATGGTGGGAACCGGTTTTAAAGTATGGTGACGTACTATCCAATGGTGCGCAGCCAATAAACCAAGTATTAACCAAATCCAAGCGGGGTAAAGGGTTTCAACAGCTTTTATCTAAGCCCAACTGATCCATAACATGAAAAACAAAAAAGTCCGTTTTTCATCAAAAGTCATGCTGAAAAAAATGGTGGGAACCGGTTTTAAAGTATGGTGACGTACTATCCAATGGTGCGCAGCCAATAAACCAAGTATTAACCAAATCCAAGCGGGGTAAAGGGTTTCAACAGCTTTTATCTAAGCCCAACTGATCCATAACATGAAAAACAAAAAAGTCCGTTTTTCATCAAAAGTCATGCTGAAAAAAATGGTGGGAACCGGTTTTAAAGTATGGTGACGTACTATCCAATGGTGCGCAGCCAATAAACCAAGTATTAACCAAATCCAAGCGGGGTAAAGGGTTTCAACAGCTTTTATCTAAGCCCAACTGATCCATAACATGAAAAACAAAAAAGTCCGTTTTTCATCAAAAGTCATGCTGAAAAAAATGGTGGGAACCGGTTTTAAAGTATGGTGACGTACTATCCAATGGTGCGCAGCCAATAAACCAAGTATTAACCAAATCCAAGCGGGGTAAAGGGTTTCAACAGCTTTTATCTAAGCCCAACTGATCCATAACATGAAAAACAAAAAAGTCCGTTTTTCATCAAAAGTCATGCTGAAAAAAATGGTGGGAACCGGTTTTAAAGTATGGTGACGTACTATCCAATGGTGCGCAGCCAATAAACCAAGTATTAACCAAATCCAAGCGGGGTAAAGGGTTTCAACAGCTTTTATCTAAGCCCAACTGATCCATAACATGAAAAACAAAAAAGTCCGTTTTTCATCAAAAGTCATGCTGAAAAAAATGGTGGGAACCGGTTTTAAAGTATGGTGACGTACTATCCAATGGTGCGCAGCCAATAAACCAAGTATTAACCAAATCCAAGCGGGGTAAAGGGTTTCAACAGCTTTTATCTAAGCCCAACTGATCCATAACATGAAAAACAAAAAAGTCCGTTTTTCATCAAAAGTCATGCTGAAAAAAATGGTGGGAACCGGTTTTAAAGTATGGTGACGTACTATCCAATGGTGCGCAGCCAATAAACCAAGTATTAACCAAATCCAAGCGGGGTAAAGGGTTTCAACAGCTTTTATCTAAGCCCAACTGATCCATAACATGAAAAACAAAAAAGTCCGTTTTTCATCAAAAGTCATGCTGAAAAAAATGGTGGGAACCGGTTTTAAAGTATGGTGACGTACTATCCAATGGTGCGCAGCCAATAAACCAAGTATTAACCAAATCCAAGCGGGGTAAAGGGTTTCAACAGCTTTTATCTAAGCCCAACTGATCCATAACATGAAAAACAAAAAAGTCCGTTTTTCATCAAAAGTCATGCTGAAAAAAATGGTGGGAACCGGTTTTAAAGTATGGTGACGTACTATCCAATGGTGCGCAGCCAATAAACCAAGTATTAACCAAATCCAAGCGGGGTAAAGGGTTTCAACAGCTTTTATCTAAGCCCAACTGATCCATAACATGAAAAACAAAAAAGTCCGTTTTTCATCAAAAGTCATGCTGAAAAAAATGGTGGGAACCGGTTTTAAAGTATGGTGACGTACTATCCAATGGTGCGCAGCCAATAAACCAAGTATTAACCAAATCCAAGCGGGGTAAAGGGTTTCAACAGCTTTTATCTAAGCCCAACTGATCCATAACATGAAAAACAAAAAAGTCCGTTTTTCATCAAAAGTCATGCTGAAAAAAATGGTGGGAACCGGTTTTAAAGTATGGTGACGTACTATCCAATGGTGCGCAGCCAATAAACCAAGTATTAACCAAATCCAAGCGGGGTAAAGGGTTTCAACAGCTTTTATCTAAGCCCAACTGATCCATAACATGAAAAACAAAAAAGTCCGTTTTTCATCAAAAGTCATGCTGAAAAAAATGGTGGGAACCGGTTTTAAAGTATGGTGACGTACTATCCAATGGTGCGCAGCCAATAAACCAAGTATTAACCAAATCCAAGCGGGGTAAAGGGTTTCAACAGCTTTTATCTAAGCCCAACTGATCCATAACATGAAAAACAAAAAAGTCCGTTTTTCATCAAAAGTCATGCTGAAAAAAATGGTGGGAACCGGTTTTAAAGTATGGTGACGTACTATCCAATGGTGCGCAGCCAATAAACCAAGTATTAACCAAATCCAAGCGGGGTAAAGGGTTTCAACAGCTTTTATCTAAGCCCAACTGATCCATAACATGAAAAACAAAAAAGTCCGTTTTTCATCAAAAGTCATGCTGAAAAAAATGGTGGGAACCGGTTTTAAAGTATGGTGACGTACTATCCAATGGTGCGCAGCCAATAAACCAAGTATTAACCAAATCCAAGCGGGGTAAAGGGTTTCAACAGCTTTTATCTAAGCCCAACTGATCCATAACATGAAAAACAAAAAAGTCCGTTTTTCATCAAAAGTCATGCTGAAAAAAATGGTGGGAACCGGTTTTAAAGTATGGTGACGTACTATCCAATGGTGCGCAGCCAATAAACCAAGTATTAACCAAATCCAAGCGGGGTAAAGGGTTTCAACAGCTTTTATCTAAGCCCAACTGATCCATAACATGAAAAACAAAAAAGTCCGTTTTTCATCAAAAGTCATGCTGAAAAAAATGGTGGGAACCGGTTTTAAAGTATGGTGACGTACTATCCAATGGTGCGCAGCCAATAAACCAAGTATTAACCAAATCCAAGCGGGGTAAAGGGTTTCAACAGCTTTTATCTAAGCCCAACTGATCCATAACATGAAAAACAAAAAAGTCCGTTTTTCATCAAAAGTCATGCTGAAAAAAATGGTGGGAACCGGTTTTAAAGTATGGTGACGTACTATCCAATGGTGCGCAGCCAATAAACCAAGTATTAACCAAATCCAAGCGGGGTAAAGGGTTTCAACAGCTTTTATCTAAGCCCAACTGATCCATAACATGAAAAACAAAAAAGTCCGTTTTTCATCAAAAGTCATGCTGAAAAAAATGGTGGGAACCGGTTTTAAAGTATGGTGACGTACTATCCAATGGTGCGCAGCCAATAAACCAAGTATTAACCAAATCCAAGCGGGGTAAAGGGTTTCAACAGCTTTTATCTAAGCCCAACTGATCCATAACATGAAAAACAAAAAAGTCCGTTTTTCATCAAAAGTCATGCTGAAAAAAATGGTGGGAACCGGTTTTAAAGTATGGTGACGTACTATCCAATGGTGCGCAGCCAATAAACCAAGTATTAACCAAATCCAAGCGGGGTAAAGGGTTTCAACAGCTTTTATCTAAGCCCAACTGATCCATAACATGAAAAACAAAAAAGTCCGTTTTTCATCAAAAGTCATGCTGAAAAAAATGGTGGGAACCGGTTTTAAAGTATGGTGACGTACTATCCAATGGTGCGCAGCCAATAAACCAAGTATTAACCAAATCCAAGCGGGGTAAAGGGTTTCAACAGCTTTTATCTAAGCCCAACTGATCCATAACATGAAAAACAAAAAAGTCCGTTTTTCATCAAAAGTCATGCTGAAAAAAATGGTGGGAACCGGTTTTAAAGTATGGTGACGTACTATCCAATGGTGCGCAGCCAATAAACCAAGTATTAACCAAATCCAAGCGGGGTAAAGGGTTTCAACAGCTTTTATCTAAGCCCAACTGATCCATAACATGAAAAACAAAAAAGTCCGTTTTTCATCAAAAGTCATGCTGAAAAAAATGGTGGGAACCGGTTTTAAAGTATGGTGACGTACTATCCAATGGTGCGCAGCCAATAAACCAAGTATTAACCAAATCCAAGCGGGGTAAAGGGTTTCAACAGCTTTTATCTAAGCCCAACTGATCCATAACATGAAAAACAAAAAAGTCCGTTTTTCATCAAAAGTCATGCTGAAAAAAATGGTGGGAACCGGTTTTAAAGTATGGTGACGTACTATCCAATGGTGCGCAGCCAATAAACCAAGTATTAACCAAATCCAAGCGGGGTAAAGGGTTTCAACAGCTTTTATCTAAGCCCAACTGATCCATAACATGAAAAACAAAAAAGTCCGTTTTTCATCAAAAGTCATGCTGAAAAAAATGGTGGGAACCGGTTTTAAAGTATGGTGACGTACTATCCAATGGTGCGCAGCCAATAAACCAAGTATTAACCAAATCCAAGCGGGGTAAAGGGTTTCAACAGCTTTTATCTAAGCCCAACTGATCCATAACATGAAAAACAAAAAAGTCCGTTTTTCATCAAAAGTCATGCTGAAAAAAATGGTGGGAACCGGTTTTAAAGTATGGTGACGTACTATCCAATGGTGCGCAGCCAATAAACCAAGTATTAACCAAATCCAAGCGGGGTAAAGGGTTTCAACAGCTTTTATCTAAGCCCAACTGATCCATAACATGAAAAACAAAAAAGTCCGTTTTTCATCAAAAGTCATGCTGAAAAAAATGGTGGGAACCGGTTTTAAAGTATGGTGACGTACTATCCAATGGTGCGCAGCCAATAAACCAAGTATTAACCAAATCCAAGCGGGGTAAAGGGTTTCAACAGCTTTTATCTAAGCCCAACTGATCCATAACATGAAAAACAAAAAAGTCCGTTTTTCATCAAAAGTCATGCTGAAAAAAATGGTGGGAACCGGTTTTAAAGTATGGTGACGTACTATCCAATGGTGCGCAGCCAATAAACCAAGTATTAACCAAATCCAAGCGGGGTAAAGGGTTTCAACAGCTTTTATCTAAGCCCAACTGATCCATAACATGAAAAACAAAAAAGTCCGTTTTTCATCAAAAGTCATGCTGAAAAAAATGGTGGGAACCGGTTTTAAAGTATGGTGACGTACTATCCAATGGTGCGCAGCCAATAAACCAAGTATTAACCAAATCCAAGCGGGGTAAAGGGTTTCAACAGCTTTTATCTAAGCCCAACTGATCCATAACATGAAAAACAAAAAAGTCCGTTTTTCATCAAAAGTCATGCTGAAAAAAATGGTGGGAACCGGTTTTAAAGTATGGTGACGTACTATCCAATGGTGCGCAGCCAATAAACCAAGTATTAACCAAATCCAAGCGGGGTAAAGGGTTTCAACAGCTTTTATCTAAGCCCAACTGATCCATAACATGAAAAACAAAAAAGTCCGTTTTTCATCAAAAGTCATGCTGAAAAAAATGGTGGGAACCGGTTTTAAAGTATGGTGACGTACTATCCAATGGTGCGCAGCCAATAAACCAAGTATTAACCAAATCCAAGCGGGGTAAAGGGTTTCAACAGCTTTTATCTAAGCCCAACTGATCCATAACATGAAAAACAAAAAAGTCCGTTTTTCATCAAAAGTCATGCTGAAAAAAATGGTGGGAACCGGTTTTAAAGTATGGTGACGTACTACTCCAATGGTGCGCAGCCAATAAACCAAGTATTAACCAAATCCAAAGCGGGGTAAAGGGTTTCAACAGCTTTTATCTAAGCCCAACTGATCCATAACATGAAAAACAAAAAAGTCCGTTTTTCATCAAAAGTCATGCTGAAAAAAATGGTGGGAACCGGTTTTAAAGTATGGTGACGTACTATCCAATGGTGCGCAGCCAATAAACCAAGTATTAACCAAATCCAAGCGGGGTAAAGGGTTTCAACAGCTTTTATCTAAGCCCAACTGATCCATAACATGAAAAACAAAAAAGTCCGTTTTTCATCAAAAGTCATGCTGAAAAAAATGGTGGGAACCGGTTTTAAAGTATGGTGACGTACTATCCAATGGTGCGCAGCCAATAAACCAAGTATTAACCAAATCCAAGCGGGGTAAAGGGTTTCAACAGCTTTTATCTAAGCCCAACTGATCCATAACATGAAAAACAAAAAAGTCCGTTTTTCATCAAAAGTCATGCTGAAAAAAATGGTGGGAACCGGTTTTAAAGTATGGTGACGTACTATCCAATGGTGCGCAGCCAATAAACCAAGTATTAACCAAATCCAAGCGGGGTAAAGGGTTTCAACAGCTTTTATCTAAGCCCAACTGATCCATAACATGAAAAACAAAAAAGTCCGTTTTTCATCAAAAGTCATGCTGAAAAAAATGGTGGGAACCGGTTTTAAAGTATGGTGACGTACTATCCAATGGTGCGCAGCCAATAAACCAAGTATTAACCAAATCCAAGCGGGGTAAAGGGTTTCAACAGCTTTTATCTAAGCCCAACTGATCCATAACATGAAAAACAAAAAAGTCCGTTTTTCATCAAAAGTCATGCTGAAAAAAATGGTGGGAACCGGTTTTAAAGTATGGTGACGTACTATCCAATGGTGCGCAGCCAATAAACCAAGTATTAACCAAATCCAAGCGGGGTAAAGGGTTTCAACAGCTTTTATCTAAGCCCAACTGATCCATAACATGAAAAACAAAAAAGTCCGTTTTTCATCAAAAGTCATGCTGAAAAAAATGGTGGGAACCGGTTTTAAAGTATGGTGACGTACTATCCAATGGTGCGCAGCCAATAAACCAAGTATTAACCAAATCCAAGCGGGGTAAAGGGTTTCAACAGCTTTTATCTAAGCCCAACTGATCCATAACATGAAAAACAAAAAAGTCCGTTTTTCATCAAAAGTCATGCTGAAAAAAATGGTGGGAACCGGTTTTAAAGTATGGTGACGTACTATCCAATGGTGCGCAGCCAATAAACCAAGTATTAACCAAATCCAAGCGGGGTAAAGGGTTTCAACAGCTTTTATCTAAGCCCAACTGATCCATAACATGAAAAACAAAAAAGTCCGTTTTTCATCAAAAGTCATGCTGAAAAAAATGGTGGGAACCGGTTTTAAAGTATGGTGACGTACTATCCAATGGTGCGCAGCCAATAAACCAAGTATTAACCAAATCCAAGCGGGGTAAAGGGTTTCAACAGCTTTTATCTAAGCCCAACTGATCCATAACATGAAAAACAAAAAAGTCCGTTTTTCATCAAAAGTCATGCTGAAAAAAATGGTGGGAACCGGTTTTAAAGTATGGTGACGTACTATCCAATGGTGCGCAGCCAATAAACCAAGTATTAACCAAATCCAAGCGGGGTAAAGGGTTTCAACAGCTTTTATCTAAGCCCAACTGATCCATAACATGAAAAACAAAAAAGTCCGTTTTTCATCAAAAGTCATGCTGAAAAAAATGGTGGGAACCGGTTTTAAAGTATGGTGACGTACTATCCAATGGTGCGCAGCCAATAAACCAAGTATTAACCAAATCCAAGCGGGGTAAAGGGTTTCAACAGCTTTTATCTAAGCCCAACTGATCCATAACATGAAAAACAAAAAAGTCCGTTTTTCATCAAAAGTCATGCTGAAAAAAATGGTGGGAACCGGTTTTAAAGTATGGTGACGTACTATCCAATGGTGCGCAGCCAATAAACCAAGTATTAACCAAATCCAAGCGGGGTAAAGGGTTTCAACAGCTTTTATCTAAGCCCAACTGATCCATAACATGAAAAACAAAAAAGTCCGTTTTTCATCAAAAGTCATGCTGAAAAAAATGGTGGGAACCGGTTTTAAAGTATGGTGACGTACTATCCAATGGTGCGCAGCCAATAAACCAAGTATTAACCAAATCCAAGCGGGGTAAAGGGTTTCAACAGCTTTTATCTAAGCCCAACTGATCCATAACATGAAAAACAAAAAAGTCCGTTTTTCATCAAAAGTCATGCTGAAAAAAATGGTGGGAACCGGTTTTAAAGTATGGTGACGTACTATCCAATGGTGCGCAGCCAATAAACCAAGTATTAACCAAATCCAAGCGGGGTAAAGGGTTTCAACAGCTTTTATCTAAGCCCAACTGATCCATAACATGAAAAACAAAAAAGTCCGTTTTTCATCAAAAGTCATGCTGAAAAAAATGGTGGGAACCGGTTTTAAAGTATGGTGACGTACTATCCAATGGTGCGCAGCCAATAAACCAAGTATTAACCAAATCCAAGCGGGGTAAAGGGTTTCAACAGCTTTTATCTAAGCCCAACTGATCCATAACATGAAAAACAAAAAAGTCCGTTTTTCATCAAAAGTCATGCTGAAAAAAATGGTGGGAACCGGTTTTAAAGTATGGTGACGTACTATCCAATGGTGCGCAGCCAATAAACCAAGTATTAACCAAATCCAAGCGGGGTAAAGGGTTTCAACAGCTTTTATCTAAGCCCAACTGATCCATAACATGAAAAACAAAAAAGTCCGTTTTTCATCAAAAGTCATGCTGAAAAAAATGGTGGGAACCGGTTTTAAAGTATGGTGACGTACTATCCAATGGTGCGCAGCCAATAAACCAAGTATTAACCAAATCCAAGCGGGGTAAAGGGTTTCAACAGCTTTTATCTAAGCCCAACTGATCCATAACATGAAAAACAAAAAAGTCCGTTTTTCATCAAAAGTCATGCTGAAAAAAATGGTGGGAACCGGTTTTAAAGTATGGTGACGTACTATCCAATGGTGCGCAGCCAATAAACCAAGTATTAACCAAATCCAAGCGGGGTAAAGGGTTTCAACAGCTTTTATCTAAGCCCAACTGATCCATAACATGAAAAACAAAAAAGTCCGTTTTTCATCAAAAGTCATGCTGAAAAAAATGGTGGGAACCGGTTTTAAAGTATGGTGACGTACTATCCAATGGTGCGCAGCCAATAAACCAAGTATTAACCAAATCCAAGCGGGGTAAAGGGTTTCAACAGCTTTTATCTAAGCCCAACTGATCCATAACATGAAAAACAAAAAAGTCCGTTTTTCATCAAAAGTCATGCTGAAAAAAATGGTGGGAACCGGTTTTAAAGTATGGTGACGTACTATCCAATGGTGCGCAGCCAATAAACCAAGTATTAACCAAATCCAAGCGGGGTAAAGGGTTTCAACAGCTTTTATCTAAGCCCAACTGATCCATAACATGAAAAACAAAAAAGTCCGTTTTTCATCAAAAGTCATGCTGAAAAAAATGGTGGGAACCGGTTTTAAAGTATGGTGACGTACTATCCAATGGTGCGCAGCCAATAAACCAAGTATTAACCAAATCCAAGCGGGGTAAAGGGTTTCAACAGCTTTTATCTAAGCCCAACTGATCCATAACATGAAAAACAAAAAAGTCCGTTTTTCATCAAAAGTCATGCTGAAAAAAATGGTGGGAACCGGTTTTAAAGTATGGTGACGTACTATCCAATGGTGCGCAGCCAATAAACCAAGTATTAACCAAATCCAAGCGGGGTAAAGGGTTTCAACAGCTTTTATCTAAGCCCAACTGATCCATAACATGAAAAACAAAAAAGTCCGTTTTTCATCAAAAGTCATGCTGAAAAAAATGGTGGGAACCGGTTTTAAAGTATGGTGACGTACTATCCAATGGTGCGCAGCCAATAAACCAAGTATTAACCAAATCCAAGCGGGGTAAAGGGTTTCAACAGCTTTTATCTAAGCCCAACTGATCCATAACATGAAAAACAAAAAAGTCCGTTTTTCATCAAAAGTCATGCTGAAAAAAATGGTGGGAACCGGTTTTAAAGTATGGTGACGTACTATCCAATGGTGCGCAGCCAATAAACCAAGTATTAACCAAATCCAAGCGGGGTAAAGGGTTTCAACAGCTTTTATCTAAGCCCAACTGATCCATAACATGAAAAACAAAAAAGTCCGTTTTTCATCAAAAGTCATGCTGAAAAAAATGGTGGGAACCGGTTTTAAAGTATGGTGACGTACTATCCAATGGTGCGCAGCCAATAAACCAAGTATTAACCAAATCCAAGCGGGGTAAAGGGTTTCAACAGCTTTTATCTAAGCCCAACTGATCCATAACATGAAAAACAAAAAAGTCCGTTTTTCATCAAAAGTCATGCTGAAAAAAATGGTGGGAACCGGTTTTAAAGTATGGTGACGTACTATCCAATGGTGCGCAGCCAATAAACCAAGTATTAACCAAATCCAAGCGGGGTAAAGGGTTTCAACAGCTTTTATCTAAGCCCAACTGATCCATAACATGAAAAACAAAAAAGTCCGTTTTTCATCAAAAGTCATGCTGAAAAAAATGGTGGGAACCGGTTTTAAAGTATGGTGACGTACTATCCAATGGTGCGCAGCCAATAAACCAAGTATTAACCAAATCCAAGCGGGGTAAAGGGTTTCAACAGCTTTTATCTAAGCCCAACTGATCCATAACATGAAAAACAAAAAAGTCCGTTTTTCATCAAAAGTCATGCTGAAAAAAATGGTGGGAACCGGTTTTAAAGTATGGTGACGTACTATCCAATGGTGCGCAGCCAATAAACCAAGTATTAACCAAATCCAAGCGGGGTAAAGGGTTTCAACAGCTTTTATCTAAGCCCAACTGATCCATAACATGAAAAACAAAAAAGTCCGTTTTTCATCAAAAGTCATGCTGAAAAAAATGGTGGGAACCGGTTTTAAAGTATGGTGACGTACTATCCAATGGTGCGCAGCCAATAAACCAAGTATTAACCAAATCCAAGCGGGGTAAAGGGTTTCAACAGCTTTTATCTAAGCCCAACTGATCCATAACATGAAAAACAAAAAAGTCCGTTTTTCATCAAAAGTCATGCTGAAAAAAATGGTGGGAACCGGTTTTAAAGTATGGTGACGTACTATCCAATGGTGCGCAGCCAATAAACCAAGTATTAACCAAATCCAAGCGGGGTAAAGGGTTTCAACAGCTTTTATCTAAGCCCAACTGATCCATAACATGAAAAACAAAAAAGTCCGTTTTTCATCAAAAGTCATGCTGAAAAAAATGGTGGGAACCGGTTTTAAAGTATGGTGACGTACTATCCAATGGTGCGCAGCCAATAAACCAAGTATTAACCAAATCCAAGCGGGGTAAAGGGTTTCAACAGCTTTTATCTAAGCCCAACTGATCCATAACATGAAAAACAAAAAAGTCCGTTTTTCATCAAAAGTCATGCTGAAAAAAATGGTGGGAACCGGTTTTAAAGTATGGTGACGTACTATCCAATGGTGCGCAGCCAATAAACCAAGTAAGTAGTATATGGGGATACCGTGGCGTCAAGGGAAAATCCAGTCAAAAACGGCTTGGGATACTATGGCGTCAAGATTTATAGCGTCAAGGGAAATCCCAGTCAAAAACAGCTTGGGATACTATGGCGTCAAAACAGCTTGGGATACTATAGCGTCAAGGGGAATTGAACATAGTGGGTCTATATAGCGTCAAGGGAAATATAACATGGGGAATAGGAAGGGTATAGGGGACTGTAGAGGGACAAGGGAAAAAAAGGGCAGCAAAGAAAGCTAATATCTTTTCGAGACTTATGAGTGGCCCTGAAAAGGGCCTTTGGATACTTCTTCTTTTATTTTCTGCCTTTGTTCCACCACCTTTTGATTTTACCAATAATTCCCTTTTTCTTCTTTTCTTCCTCGGGAATCCAGTCAGGATGTCCCATAGCTCTAAACTTCTCTTGTATCTTTATCCAATTATTATTTAATCTTTCAAAGTCCTCTTTCTTTTTTTGGTTTTCATTGTCCTTTCTCTCCTTTCTCTCCTTACTCCAGTTATCTTTTATCTTCTTCACTTCTTCTAACAGCTCCTTTCTCATCAGTTCTTCAGCTTTCTTGAGTGGGTCCAAACCCTTTTGGACATGGGGGTACTCTGTCAAGATATTATTCAAAAAACACTTGACGTTTTCGACAATATCTATTACTTGCTTCAATGTCCCCACTCTAACATAGGGTGGATTAATGCAGCCTCGTAACTTTTTGGCTTCTTCTTCTAGCATTCCTCCTAAGAGCTCCCTGG
Organism: Unio pictorum; assembly: GCA_030141615.1. NCBI lineage: Eukaryota > Metazoa > Mollusca > Bivalvia > Unionida > Unionidae > Unio > Unio pictorum. The sequence goes on along the minus strand of JARLTB010000449.1, from coordinate 250,680 downwards.
CTATTTTCAGTCTTTTTGCAAAGTCCAAACTCTTCGCAATCTTCGATTTATGATGTAGTTTTTCCACTTCATATTCCCGTCTAATATCCAGAAATAGCTGTGTCTTAAATTGTTGAATAAACTTGATGCTTTTGTCATCTTCTATGGTTATTCCGCGGAATGGTTCTAATGTCAGTCACTTTGAGTATATATATCTTAAGCACGGACGTGAAAGTAAACACCCCCTACATTCACTTGTCATATTAGATACTATTCACAAACCCTATTATTTACTATCCCAAATCACACCCTATACTAACCACACACACGGGGAAGCAGCCAAAACAAACCCTACTATATACTATCCAAAATCACACCCTATACTAACCACACACACACACACACACACACACACACACACACACACACGGGGAAGCAGCCAAAACAAACCCTACTATATACTATCCAAAATCACACCCTATACTAACCACACACACGGGGAAGCAGCCAAAACAAACCCTATTATTTACTATCCCAAATCACACCCTATACTAACCACACACACGGGGAAGCAGCCAAAACAAACCCTACTATATACTATCCAAAATCACACCCTATACTAACCACACACACACACACACACACACACACACACACACACACACACACACACACACACACACGGGGAAGCAGCCAAAACAAACCCTACTATATACTATCCAAAATCACACCCTATACTAACCACACACACGGGGAAGCAGCCAAAACAAACCCTACTATATACTATCCAAAATCACACCCTATACTAACCACACACACACACACACACACACACACACACACACACACACACACACACACACACACACACACACACACGGGGAAGCAGTCAAAACACACCCTATTATATACTATCCAAAATTACACCCTATACCATCTAAATAGAGTCAGTGTTTATAATCACACTACTCCTCTCTCACACCCATTGGCAATTGACATAGTATTTCTTTTCTTGTTATTTGGGTAGCCCTGAGAAGGGCTGTTTTTTAAACTTCAAAATACACCTGGCTAATGTTGGCATCTCCCAGGTCTAGCCCCACACACACATCTTCTACTCCAATCATTCTCCCAATTCACTCTTGTGATTGGGAGCGCAGAGGGAGAATGATTGGCTTCACTATCCCAGTCTTCACTTTGTGGGATAGTGAAAGTCTCTTCATTTCTTCCTCTATTCCGCAACCGTGGATGAGATTGTGGTTGTTGCGGTTGAGGCTGTGGTTGTTGCGGTTGAGACTGTGGTTGATGCGTTGGGGACTGTCCTTGTAGTGGACGAACTGGTTCTGGTGGTGAAGGTGTCCTCACCACGGGCTTGACTTTACTAGTCTGTCTCATCATGCGGTGAGGCAAGATGGGACTTTTCTTCTCCTCCTCTTCTTTCTTTTTTCTTTCCTCCTCTTCTTTTTCAATCCTAGTCTGTTCTATTATGGCCTCCATAGCCAGTTCGTCCAGGAGACGCCTAGCATTCTCCAAATGCATTTGAAGTTCTCTTAATTTCTGCACTCTATTCATCTTTGGTGTTGATGCGTCAACGATGGGTAGCCAGACTGACGAGTGCTTCTTTATATATATAGTTCAAGCGCGGACGTGATGGAAAACACCCCCCTAGATCCAAAAAACTTACATTATCCCTATCATTACCAAAAACACCCCTCACTTTTATACTTGACTCATATTAACTATACATTGAACAAGTTATTTTGAAAAAATACGTTGTGCTTATAGACGCACTTCAAAACAAAAGTAAAAAGAGACAGTGATTATAGACTCACTTCTATTTTTTTCTAACTTCCTCACATACCATAAGCAAATTGAATGATTAATTCTTTTCGAGAATATTGGGTAGCCCTGAAAAGGGCTGTTTTTTGTGTGTGTGTGTGTACGAGGAAGGATGACAATCTTTTATCGTCTAAGATTGCGTCCTCGTTTGGCTACACGATAGGGTCTGCTTCTTCGGAAAGAGAAAGAGAATTCTTTCGTGTCCACACGACAGTCGACAAAACTTCTGTCTGGTTCCTGCTGCTGTTGTTGCTGTTGCTGTTGCTGCTGCTGCTGTTCTCTCTGCTCTCTCTGCTGCTTTTGAAGTCGATACTTCTCAGTCCATTCATCTTTCTCTTTTTGAATTTCCTCTCTGAAGAGTTCTTCTATGAGGTCTTCCGTTACTTGTAGCATTCTCACATTCTCTATCTCTTCAGGCTTTGGCATCAGATTGTGTCTGATACGATGCAGAGTGACATAAGCTTCGTTCAGCTTAGCTAGTCTTGAGCACATCTTCGTAGGAGGATGAGTCAAACAATGGATGGCCAGACTGGAGACTACCCCTGCATTATATGGTTCAAGCGCGGACGTGATGGAAAACACCCCTCTGCGGTTTAGGGTTTTGAAACGTTGGGATAGTTTGATGTGAGGGATAGAAAGAAAAGTCAAAGAACATTTATATGAATACAAATGTAAAACAAATGACAGACTATTTGGTTTCAAAACACAACATTTTTATTCAAATAACAAAACAACTCACAAAACACAATTTTTTCAAAGAACAAACATTTTTTTCTTCCATAACAGTAATACATTATCTTTGACATGGTTGACAACGTTGTGAATTAAATTGAGATTTCCACTGTTGGAAGTCATTGGGCAATTGATGTACACTACGTTTCCTAGCTAAAGACAACAGATAGCCATAATGGTCACAAAACCATCGATCTACTTTGTCATCGTTTCGAGACGAATGACGATCAAAATAAGTCACTAAATGTTCTAAAGAATATCCAAGACTGCGATGATGCAGATAATAGATACAATATTGTCCACACACCATAGAATCTGTGCTTTGTAATTTCACATTATTGAATCGTGTCGTCTGGGCATTTCTTCTCATAAAGTCAATGATATCATCTTCGAAAGGAGGCAATCCATACGAATCAAAATACTCCGCACAACCCTTTTGAGGAAAGTAGACTGCTACCCAGTGAGTTCCTGGAAGATGACTGTCATCTGTGTTGATGACATAAGCTTGATTCTCTTGAGGTTTGCGATGAGGTAGTTCATCTTTAGCACACACCACAGGATTCCAAGAAGCAGTGTACGAACTACGGTTCAAAAGATAATAAAGTTCCCAAGTATCCATTTTTTGTTGTGTAGCCTTGTTTTTTTTCTCTCCTTTCTTCACAGGTGATGATAAGTCATCAATTCAATCCAAACTTTTTGTTTGAAACGGTCTGACAAGTAACTGATGGTTTGTTTCGTCTCTTTACTTTTGGCCAAGAGAGCTTCGATGCGATCGATTTCTCGAGCAAACAATGGAGGAGAGGAATGATCACGTAAGCCTTTATACCACTGAAGTAACACGGCTTCTTCGGAGATGAGACTCCAAGCTTCGTTCAGATAATTGTCCAATTTCTCTTCTTGACTCATCATCATACATTTATCGTGTTGAATTTGACTGGGATGATCGATTTGACATCCATAACAATCTTTTTTAATCAGGTCCCTCATTGTATCTTCCAAGTGTTGTGCAAAACAAGCCACTAATTGTTGTTCCTGTTCTGGCCATCTGGATTGTATGATCACTACCTCTTCTTTTTGGTCTTGGGGATCTGCTTTTTCTGTAACCTCCCATTCCATGGATTCTCCACTATTCAAAGAAGGACAAGGGTCTTCCATAATGTCTAATAGTCTAGAATGACTTCTCTCAAACTGTTGATTTCTATGGTATTATCGAATTCAGCATACAGAATGATATTCACCGTTTCGGGAAGAGGTGCTGCAAACTGAAGTTCCACACGCAGTTGCCCAGATTTTATAGGGTGGAAATGTCCCTCGTCGCTGCCTTGGTCTGGAGTGAAATCAAAAGCCCACAACGTGTAACCTCTTGCATAGTCGTCGTAGGAAATACCGTGACTGGTGTTGGTTCCTAACTGTCCTGTGGCTTCGTACAGCGACAAGTACGACCTCAAGTAATTTTTCTGTTCACCAAAGTCGGGTTCGAAGGGTCTGGTACACAAAGTTTTGCCATCGCGACTGACTTCGATTTTGGATACTCTGCAGTGCTTAAACTGGAAAGGATTTTCATCGTGGGCACCATTGAGGGCTGCATTGCTGACGATACCAATGAATAAACGTTTGGGTAACTGTCCTTGGAACAGATGATCTTCAATCTTAGATCGGAGTCCAGCGGCAATGGTGAAAGTTTTGACTTCCACGCGTCGTATCGGATACTTGGCTGTCGTTCTGCTCAAAGTGTGACTGATATCATTTCCCACTTTAGGTAACACTTCCACGCGACGTACGTATAACCTGGCTTCTTGGATAATGGTTTTGTATTCGTTGGCATGAGCCATCAAATGGAAAGCAGTACTACTTCGATTCAGTCTCAAGCGAATATCTACTCCGTTTAGCAAATACTTCTCTTGAAACCACATGTCCAAATGCAAACGATCGAACAGTTCTAAACTACGTCCTTGCAAAATTTTCTTTCGACGCTCGTTAAAACCTTCATTGTGAGGATCGGCAGGAGCGCTGCCATCAGCAGCTGCTGGTACGGGTAAGGCTGTGTCGTTAAACTTATCTGCGGTGTCAGGTTTCCATACCACGCAAGCATCTAGATGAGTGTTCTTGGCTTCTTTTCCGTACGTCAAGAGATTTTCGAGGTACGCTCGGTAAGGGTAAGTATCCATGCTACTGCTGATCAGTTTGTTATTCATGTACAAATCCACATCGCTGAACAAGGAATGCATGAAATTGTTGACAGGAGCTACTCTATCATTGGCTCCTGGATTGGTGTTGTCCGTTTTGGTTACTTTCAGTTTCAAATACAAGTAACTGTTGTTGAGATCGATGTAATCTTCGGGTTGTCCTTTGATTTCAAACTCGATGGGAGCTGAATCCGTCAAAGAGGAGACGGGATGAAATTCGACCCATTGAGCTTCTTGCATGGTCATCATCGTGGGTGGCATGGCAAAGAGATCCAGTTCCGACTTGGAACAGGCACAAGATTCTTGGTGCATCATTTTTTCTTTAGGTTTTTTTTCTTCACTTTTAATAATCAAAAATGTCTAAGTCTCGAGCGGTTCTTTTTTTCTTTGTCTTTCTCACTTTAGAGGTACGGAGACTTTTGAAAGGGTGTCTTCGTCGACGCTTTCTACCTTGTCCTTGCTGTGTCGTCAGGGAAGCAGGAATGTTAGACTCGGTGCCGTTCAGAGCATTTATAGGACTTTCTCGTCGACCCAAAATCTCTTTACCCGTTTGAAGCAAGGTATTTTTGCCTGCTCTCAAAAAAGCTTCTTTAGGGTTTTGTTTGTCAATGAGAACATTGTAAAGAAAATCTTTGCCGTGAGTCAATGCGGCATCTTTTAAGGTGTGCAATCCTCGTGTCACCATCGGTTTTAAAACAGGGACCACGGAACGAAAGGCTGATTTAAACATATCTCCTAAACCATGTCCTCGTTGTCGAGTCACTCCTTGGTACACAGGATACATCACTTTTTCAGTTGTTGGAGAATCGTTTTTGAAAATGGAGTTTCACTGTGACTTTCCCTTTGGTAAATGGAATATTTTGACCTAGTTCTCCTTTTATAGTAATGTTGACACTGTCGAAATACGACTTACTGACGGGTAAATAATGAGGATGTACAAATTCGCGGTGAACGTGATAGGTATTTCCACCTTCCTCGTCAGCGGTAGTAGTATCTACTTTGAAAGGAATGACACGTAGTAACGGTACAGAGGTGTGTCCTACCACGTTGTACTCCACCACATCGGAGTACACAAACATCAAATTGAGTCCTTGGTTCATTTCTACAGGGGATCGAAAATATTTGGTAAAATCCAAGTTACTGGATATGCCTGGTATTTCTTTTTTGTTCGGGAGCATCTTGAGGTCTCCACCTAAGATATCAAACAATTCAGGACAAAAGGTAATGGCTATTATTTTCTTCTCTGAAAATTTGATCATGAAGCGGCGAGCCACTTTAATGTACTCAAAGGTAACACTTTCTCTGATTTTGTCCAGGGGTTTACCAAACAAAGTATTGAACCTGCTTGCAATCGTAGTCACTAAATGTTGACCGCTAAAATAGTAGCCTCCAGGAATGGTCAACACATGAGTGGACAGTTGTTTAGTTGTGGGTCCATCTGATTTCTTGTTGTCAATGCCAGTGATACCTCGTTCAACCAAGGCTTGTTGCAATTGCTTGTCGTACACTTCAACTGTGAAAAAGTTTTGATTTTCGACGATGTTTTTGATTTGTGTCGGGTGTATTATTTCCACTAAAGCTGCTTCCCAGTGATCATCTTGATCCAAATGCATGGCTTGAGGTAATTTAGACGTGTAACAACACAATGTGTTGTTAGGAAACACCTCCATGGAACTGTCACTGGGTAACGTTAAGTAAAATTGGTTAATAGTGTTGTTCATATTTCCAATGTTCTTCTGTCCGAGGAGTCACTCGAGGTTAAAGGAGTGTCTAAAAGAGGATTGTGATTGGAAGGGTGACTGTCAGGAGAAGGACTAACGTTGGCCGCAAGACTCCAATATTGTTACTGTTGTTCCCGTTGTAAGAGTATTTCAGGGAAGGATTGGGAAGAAGATACCCGATGCAACTGCTGAGTAAAATGGTCCACAATTGTTTGTCTCCTTGTTGCAAACTCAAATTAGCAATGGCTGCACCAATGACACAATACACCACAAAGATTTGACAGAAAAAAACGATTTGCGTTTTAGGGACACGTTCTCCACACCACACCCACAAGGGTTGCTTTTGTAAATCTTGCAGAGATGACGTGGGTGAAGGAGTAGTCACTGTGGTCGCTGAAGCTGTATTGAAGGGCATGATGGTCACTTCTTTTTATAGTCGATGACTTGCGAAGCGTCAATCCAAGAATCAAAACTAGGAGGATATCCTTTCCAACGTACTTTGACTTCTTTGACACGACGTTTTCCTACTTTACGGGTTCTTCGTTCGAGAATGCTTTCAATGTCGTACACGTCGTCTTCTTTTTTGGTAACACGTTGTAACTCAGGCAAGTAAAATGTTCCTTTTAATACTTCTCCGTTCATGTCTTCCAATTTATAGACGGTAGGATGACGATCGCGCACTCGTTCAGTCACACGAAACAATTCGGTGGTCCAGTTGGGTAAGTAACCTTTGTCGAAAGTGCGTTTGGTTTTGCCAATGCGTACCCAATCTCCCGGGGTTAACACTTCTCTACCTTTCTTGGGGACAGCCCTCGTCCGGGACGTGCCAAACAGACGCTCAAAAACAGTGACTTCGTTGTCGGGTATCACCTCTTGTGGGGCACGTCCAATGCTTCTATGGTAAGATTGATTGTAGGCTTGGACTAAGTGTGGTAAGACGTCGATGTACTTGAGAGTGTGTTGATGCGTAAAATATTTCCACATGCGTTCTTTCAAGGTACGTTGAAAACGTTCCACGATACTGGCTTTGGTTTCAGGATTTTCGGTGGTGAAAAAATGAATGTCACGTTTTTTTAATTCTCGTTGGAAAGCTTGGTTCAGAAATTCGGTGCCTTTGTCGGTTTGCCATCGAAGAGGGTGACGACCACTTTGTTTCAACACCAGTTGCAAAGCTCGTACTAACTCTCCGCTCGATTTGGATGTCAATGGTACGACCCAGGCAAATTTAGAAAAGACGTCGATGACACAAAACAAATATTTGTAGCCACGATTGTAGGTGGCTAAATGAGAGACATCAGCTAAATCGGCTTGCCATTGATGATCGATGCCTTCCACTTGAGTGCGACTTCTGTGAAATTTTCGTCGAATGGGCTTGTGTAAAGTGTACGTCGCTTGTTCTTGTAACCATCGTTGTACTGCTGGTAAACGGAGCTTTTTCAGGCGAGTTTTGGCAGCACGATACAATTTCTGAATGCCTCCGTAACCTGCAGGGTGAGCTGGATCGTAGTAAATGCTGGCTAATACCTTCTCCATGGTTTGTTGTTAATAAGGGACCCACTCTTCGAGGATATTGCTTTGGGTGGGACGAAATGCGGGTTGTTTGGAAACGGTTTTACGTGTCCGATGTGCCACAGGAGTTGACGTCGAGGGTAATGGTGGTGGCGGAGGTAATGGGATAGCTTCTTTGGCCTTCTTTTCTTTTCTCACTTCTGGTTTCCTTTCTTTCTTTTTCACATCTGTCGAAGAAGGAGTAGCCATCATCTTTTTAACCCAAGTTTTGAGCTCTTCTCGTGGGGGAGTGGGAGAAGGGGTTAACAAGGAAGCGGCAATCTTACTCGAAATGGGAGTAGCAGTAGGTGTTTGAAAGAGATCATGGGGTTCTTCTTCCTTGGGTAATGGTGGGGTAACGTCTGTTTTAACTACTGTAGAGGGTGAGGGTGACGGGTTATTCATTAGAGCCTTAAAATCGGACAAAGTGGGTTGAGCTGTTTGTTCCACAGCTTTCTGATGAAAGAGTTGTAGCCGTTTCAAGAGTTGACCGTACTTTTGTGATTTTTCGGTTTCGGATAAATCGTGGCGATGGATCAAGGATTGCAATTCGTGTTGTAATTGCGACATCTCAGCCAAATTGGGATTGGGTGGTAAATGGGGGGATCGTTGTTCTTGCCAATGATGGTATTCCATCCATCGTTTGTAAGGAACCAAAGTTAGTTTTCGTCCTTCCATGGGCTTTCAAAGGTTATGTCTGAGATTGTGGTGCTCCATAAGGTCCTTTTATCTTCTACCCATCCCTTGAGTTAACCCTTGGGTCATCCCTTGTATCAAACCTGGTATTAAGCTTGTCAACATAGGAGCAAGAATGGGTAAAAATCCTCCGCGTTGCACCAACATCTTTTTCTTTTGACGGACGGATATTTTCTTTTGGACCATTTGACGAAGAACGTGTCGATGTTTGGCGAAGCATTTTTTCTGGTGTGGAGACAAAGGTATCGTGCCTTTCAAAACATTCAAACAACATTCACACACGGTATCGATGACATCTTTAGAGGCTGTTTTAATGATTTGTTTTCGCATGGGCGGAGAGGCTTTGGACAGAACGGACAACACGTCTCCGTGTTTGGCTAAACGAGGAGGTAGTCCTTTCCTTTTCTTTCCTTTGTGGGGTGAAGAAGAATGTTTTCTGCGAGGTGACATCTTTGCTTGTTCGTTCCAGAAATACACTGATGTCAAAGACTTGGTACACACCCTCTTTTATCTTCTTTTTTCTATTGGCTTCTCCAAAAGGTAACGGCATGCTTCGCTAAATCCTCAAAAGCAGGGCTAAAGATACCAGTTCGGTTATTAGCTGCTTTGTCTAGTTTCTGCATACCTTTAATAAAACCAGTAAATATGCCTCCTCTTTGGTGACTTCTCTTTTTCTTTTGACGTTTGGGTATTTTCTTTTGTGTCCTTTGACGAAGAACGTGTCGATGTTTGGCTAAACGTCCTTTCCTTTTCTTTCCTTTGTGGAGTGTAGAAAAATGTTTTCTGCGAGGTGCCATCTTTGCTTGTTCGTTTCACAATACCACTAGTGTCAATGACTTGGTATACACTCTCTTTTATTTACTTTTTTTTGGGAACTAGCGCTTTGTCAAAAAGGTAACAATGTGTTTCCAAAAATTGTCAAAGGATCCTCCTTTTTGGTGTCTCTTCTTTTTCTTTAAAGGTCTACGTCTTTGGAGGGAAGGACGTTGATGTTTGGTTTTAAAGCTTTTGGTGAGATGACGAGATTGTCTTGTTCCTTTTCCTTTTTGGACAGCAGAACGACGAGGGTAGTGGTGGTGGTGGTGTGCATGTTTTTGAGGAGGCATCCTTGAGTGTTCAGCATCAGCACAGAAAAAATACTGATTGACGTCGTGGTCTTCAAGTCATATTTTTATACTGGAATGCGACGCCACTGATTATCTTTGCGTCGTATCAACTTCATGGCAGGTAACACACGTCGTGAAGGAGTTCGCAATGGACTCAATCGGGACAGTTCTTGTTTGGACAAATCTAGTAAACTCTTTAACATGCCAGATCTTTCTTGGACTTTGACTTTCGGGGCAGGTACTTTGTGAGCAGCTGCTACTGCCGCTAAGGTGGATGAGGGTGTCTCCGGTGGAGGAGACGTTTTGGGAGACGCAGATTTCCAATGTTTCATCAAATTAGGAAAAACGGGTGCCAAATTGGGTTTGGCTGGCATCACCCGCAACGGAGAAGTGGCAACCCCTGAGGCTACTGGCAACGTAGTCCCTGCCAAACGTCCTTGTAGATCTTTTCTTACAGGTCGTGGTTGACGAAGGTAAGGTTGTGTCCTGGCCGAAGTGCCTCTTTTGCGGGTGACCACTTTTTTCTGTGGACTTTTCTTTTTCTGTGCTTTGGTCTTGGTACCCTTGTTCTTTTTCTTAGGGGTTTGTTTGGCTTTTTTTGTTTTCTTCTTGGGGTGAACTTTGGGAGTATTGGGATCCCATTTTAAAAGGGAACGAATGATGACACCTCCTAGAGAACCACTACCTCCAGGTTTCAATATGATTTGCTTTTTGGTGTGAGTGTCAATGCGAGGATTGGCCAGTTGCGTCAAGGCTACTTTGTTTCTGTCAAAAAAGCGTTTGGTTTGATGTGGAATGTGAATGATGCCTTGCAGTATTTGACGTGCTGTCACCGTAAACCATCGTAAGACTTCTTTTAGACTGGCTTCTAAGACGTGAGCACGTCTTTGTGGATTTTTTTCGCGACTGATGCCGTACAAGGCACGAATCAATTTGATCGGAAGATGAGACTGAAGGGACGTCATGTTGACGATGTATGAGACCAGGTCAAAGTAACCCAAGGTTTTTATAGATTTTTTTAATGCTTCATGGTGTTATGTCGACGAGGAGGACGTGTACACGACAGGTCCTCCGTCTTGACACCAGTCGTGAAACAAATCGGTACGAAATCGCAAATAATCAGGGGTAGTGGGTTTTAAATCCACGAGTAAATAGGCGTGTGGCGTTTGAGTGGCATCATCGTACGCATGAGTTAGCCAAGGTGTTCCTAACTGTTTGGCTAAAACTTGCACTTGTGATTTATCTCGAGGACTTTTAAACAAGACCACGTAATGAGCATTGAGACTAATGGTACGATGGGCTTTACTTTGTTGAAATAAATTTTGTGTAATGTAAATGACACTGGCATTACGATGATGGCCTTTACGCGTAAACCATAGTTTAATTTCTTCTTCGTCTTCTCCTAACATGTCGTCAAAAATAACCCAATGAGTTTGACTAGGGTCAGACACGATCCCCTCGTCTTCTTTAGGAATGCCTGCTACAAACACAATGGAATCACCTTGACTTTCTTGCAAGAGGCTGTATGCCGATTGCCACTCTTTGTAACACCACACGATGCGTTGAGGTGGACGATCGATCAAATGATGTTTATGTTCGATCAAACGTTTGACAAATTCGGTTTTGCCTGAACCGCTCGGTCCAGCAATTAACATGTTAAAAGGATGACGAAGATACAAGGCTTTCCAACTAGCCTGATCTAAGTGTTCGTCAATGACTTTGAATGTGGAGGAGGAAGGAGTAGTAGAAAGAGTAGAGTGAGCCATAGTCGTGTAGTGGTATGACAGTATTGACACAAAAACAGACAAGACAAGAGGTTTTTATACTTTTTTCAAGACACGTTTATTTCAATGCATGTTTAAATTTGAACAACACGAAAACATAAAAGCCAAATGGATAAATACAGGGATAAAATACCTAGGCAAACGATCAAAGTGGCAAATAAACAAGTCCCTGTACAAAATGGTTTGGGTAACGAAGGTGTCCTAGAGGTAGTATGTAATGTTCTTATAGTCTCCTCTACAGGGGGTACAGTCACATAGGTGTCTTCTCGAAAGGGTCTTTGTGGGGGAATGTCCATGACAGTTCTGTCTTGAACAGAGGGATTGTCTTGGGTGATAGATTCTTTTTCTTCTTCTTCTTCTTCTGGTACTGTCACTAACACAGGATTAAAAGTGACTTTTTTCACACGACGATGAATTTTAGGAACACAACGCTTGGGCATAATGGGATGCTTCGTTTGTCCAAGCCTCAAAATCCCAACTTTTCCAGTCACGTACATCTGTCCAATGAGGGTGTAAATCACAAGCTACACACACATCTTCGTACACTGCTTCCGTACGTAAAAGTTGACGAATCTTTTTTTCTTGGAAAGGTCGAGACGTATCCAGATGAAAACGTAAGGCTTTGAACAGAATAAGTCTCTCGTGGACATTTAAAGGAGTCACCATACTGTCTTATTTTTTGATAGGTAGTGTTCGTAAAGTGTCCACAGGGAATTGGCAGGTAAACGAAATCCCAGAAAGCAAGTCACTAAAACACACACGACACGTCGACCCCAATTCATAGGGTATAGTTCTTGTAATAAGTGTTCGTAATCTTTCACCGTGTGAATCTTCTCATTGATATCCTTCCACGGTATCTGTTGGATCACCACTGATAAAGGTTGTGGCATGGTTGTTCTCTTTTATACTTCTTTAGGTCAAAGATCATCAGTGTAGATTCAACCCAGAATTAAACACAGAATTCAATTTGCTCAAAAAGCGAAAGTAATTAATATAACGTGTAATTTCGTCCCACTGCCATTCAGGGCAACGGTCAAGAAGCATCAAAGCATCTTCAGAGGTAAACGTAGTAAATTGGAAACAGAGCAAAAAAATACCCTTGATCCAGAGAAATCTAACACATTGGTTAATTTTTGTCACTTGCCTCTTGTGAATTTCACGACACAAAAGTTCTACAGTCACCCATTGCGATTTTTCTTTAGCAAGGCCTTGCCAAACGTCCTTGTAGATTTTCTCTTGCAATTCGTGTGGTAATCCTTGAATATAATGTTTTATATTATATACTGGTCTAAGCGTGTTACACGACATGGAACAGTAGTAGTGTCACTTCCAATCACTAGGTCCCACTAAAGGTAGGTATTGACAATTCGGAGACCATCGAGCATGTTCCAAGTAAGCGGAATCTTTATGTTCCCACTCGTAAATGGATACACCACAACTGAAACACTTGACTTTATCTCCTTCGCCCAAGTAGAAAAATCCAGCTCTGGCTAATTCCTCAGGAGTTGGTCCAGGCAGATATTTTGGCCATTTATCTTTGAAGGTTTGGAATCGACTTTTAAAGTGGCAGTATTCAGGTAAACTCGTCGGGAACGAATATTCGACTCTCCTCACTTCTGTTCGATGTAGGTACGGTGAAATTCCTAGGAGTCCACGATAACGTGTCGCACCGCTTTCGCATCCCTCAGGTTTGACACGCACAGCATCACTTTCCAGGGTAGATATAGGGGTAGTAGTCATAGCAACGTTCCCACGATATCCAGCTGAATCGCTAATGTCACAGCGCCTGGCATCACTACAATCGCAAGGTTTAGCATCGCACTCCACTTGAGAATTCCCAAATTTGAATGATGTCTGTTTAAATGGATTCATCTTCTTTCTCACTTGGCAGTGTTAGTCACAATGAACTGTTGGTCTTGGACGATATCCCTTTTTATATGCTGCCCAATTTTGACGTGACCGTACGGTAGAGTGAAGTGATTGGGAAGTCGTACTCTTTTTTGGTACACGATTTGATAGACTTTTTCCAAAGGTCGGCTAACAATTTGGTGTGTGGGTAAACGGACAATCTTGTGCGGTTCGTGGGTAGTCACTTGAAACGTTTCATCCTGTCCCGACTGTAAGGCTTCTTGTAGTACGTTAAAGTTCACCACTTGACTGGTGCGATAATTAAGAGTCAATCCTTTCACTTTACATTCGGTGTGCATTTCTCCTTGTGGGTCTCGGTATTCGTAGCCGTAATTTTTAGGACCGCCACTTGCAAAACTTAGAATCTTGTCGTCGGGATGTTCATCGGTCCAGGCTCCTAAACGGTCTCCTTCGATGACAGGGTTACACTGGTTCGGTCGGTGAATGTAGATGCAACTGTCCGTGTCAAAATACAACACGCGATCTCCTAACAGTTCTAACACTTCGTACAATTTTAAGCGAGCGTGGGCTGTTACGTAAGCCGCAATGATAACATTTCCAAATTTGTCGGCTTCTACAAAGTCTAGTTCTTCTTCGTAATTGACTAAGATCAAGTCCTCACGAATGACGTCCACGTGTTTCATGACTTTGGTTGGGTCGTGAATCATCTGGAAGTAGCGAGACGGCTCGGACAAATACTCTGTCTTGGGTAAAGACGGGCGTTGTGCCATTTTACCCCACAAGCAATTGAGCATCACTTTGGCAAACGATCGCCTTCCTTCGTTTTTCTCGATGTGGTCTAAAGTGATACCTTCCTGCTCCCGATATTTTTCTTTGAATATCTTTTGGTCTTCGGGAGTGTGACACCAGGAAGGATAGCCACTAGCTTCTTGTTTTAGTTTTAAAAAGGCATCCACGTAGTCTGCAAAAATACCTTTCTGTCTCTCGTCGCCCTTGCGGTATTGTTGTGTTTTGGGAAAGTGGTAAATTTCGTACACTTCTAACAGTTGATATCCCAGGTCCAGAGCTTTAAACAATTCCACGCTCACCCACGTTCCTGTCAAGGTGCGTTCTTCCTGAGTGTGATGACAAGGTTGGCCTTGGTTGCACGTTTCGGCACATGTGCGACACAAAGGAAACATCAGTTTTCCTTGGCAATGGTGAGGTAAAACGGGATGGTACAAGTCTGTGGGTGGTAAGTCTTTACACTTGATCAATCCTTCGTACTGTCGAATGTGGTCCAAGTCAATGTGTTCTGTCATCAATTCTGGATGCCCTACGGGAAAGTGACAATATTTGCACACGTAAGGATACAACGAACACACGTCCAAGTATTTGATTTCTTCTCCCTTCTCCTCATTCGCTTGGTACAGTAAACAGGTAGCATTCGTTCGTCCTCCGTACAAACTATCCCGAGGGTTTAATGGGTCCACCAACTTGTAACTTTCTACGATGCGTTTAAACTCGGGATCGGTTTTCAAACGCAGATCGTACTCGTGTTCCCACATTTCCACCACCTGGTATCCTTGCTGTTCTAACTTCAAACGTCGCTGACACGTGGTCTGGTACAAGTCTTCCATGGTTCGTTGTAAAAACTGATTTTTGGTGTCTCGTTGAGGGTAGCATAGGGGACATCCGTGAAATAAACATCCGTTAAACTCGTACACGATCTGAGGGTTTTCTAAGTCCCAACCATCCACCGAATACGTTCCAATGGTCTTTTCGCCTCCTCCGTTGCGAGCGTGTTGGATCCATTTGTCTTCCTTGTCGCACAAGTAATGGAGCCAGCGTAGGGCTTTGACCGAGTATTGACGTTTAACAAAGTTCGTCGTTTGAGGACTGATGACAGCTAGAGTATTTTCAGGCATAAAGCGTTTTCGGTACACTAAAGAACACGCTTTATCGATGGTACAAGCTTCTTTCAAAGGATCGATCCCTCCGTACTCCATGAACAATTCTCGAAATTTTCCACAGCAGCGTCGTAAAATGTCCACGTCAGATCGACAGTACTTTAACATTTCTTCTTGAAAGTCAAAAGGGTCCGAGGCGTGAGTCTGGTACCAAGCGAAGAAAGCTTCTCGTTGTTCGGTACGCATGTTGTCGGGGTCGTAGTCGTCAGCCTCCGGCAAATGGGGCAGAACGGCATGTTGATTGGCTTCGGTATTGAAAAAGTGTGGAAAATAACCTTTAGCCAATTCTGTCATTCCAAACGTTTTAGGCATGCGACTCAATGGCATGGCCAAGTAACACATCGAATCTTTAAACTGCACTTGTCCTACTTGCATAGAAATGATTTTGGCTCCGTTTAAAGTCACTTGGGGTCGTTCGGTACTTTGTTCTGCATAGTATCTGAGCAGAAATTGCCCATCGTATCCCGAGAAATTGTGAGCCATGACCGTGGCATGGCAATGACAATTGCCGTAAAGTTCGATGTCTTCTGGACTCCACGTTTCGTCAATGGGGTTAAGGATCCATTGGGCAAACTTGGCTAACGTGTTTGACCCTCGAAAGATTTTTTCACGTCCTCCAGGAATCTTGCTGCAGTAAGGGCAATGACTAAAGATAGGTTCTTGGATGCACTGTTCGCACGCACGGTGAGCTACGCAGAAATTGGGAATGTGAATACCAGTTTCTTGCATGCATTCGAAATCAAAAAAGATAAAATTCCCTTTCTTCTGGGTATCATCTGATCGGGGTTGATATTTTTGAATGAAGCATTCGTGTTCCAAGTCCACGATTTGGTGACAAATATGACATCGATTCTTCCCTCGACAAACGTGAAACTTGGTACAATTGGTACGTATGCCTTGTCCACAAGTAGGGCACAATCTCAGCAGTTGACAAGCACTTTTCTGCTGTGAACCTTGCATCTTCAAATGTTGTTGGTAACAGGTAAGACTGACAAAAGTGCGCTGACACACAGGGCAATGCACTCTTTCTTGTCCTTGGTCCAGACAAGGTTGTGAGGCTAAACATCCCTCACATTTTGATCCACAATGTTTGTGTTGTTCTCGATTGTTATAACCATAATCACATTTTTCACAGTAGTAACCGTATCCCTGGAATGCAGTGATACTGGTAATGGTATCAAAATGACCATCGTGATGATAGACATGAATGTATTTTCCGTCTTTGAAATCGTGGCCTCGAAACAAAAGTTGTCCACGCACTTCTTGAGGGTGTACTTTCAAAGTGTAATGTGGAGACAAGACGTCTTGTAATTGTTGCATTTCTGGAATGCCACAAGGAGTGTCTTTGGATATCCCCGCTTGCTGTAACAGGAGTTCTGCTTCACTTCGTTGTTTGGCTCGGTCCGATTGTTGAATAGTTTTCCAGGCTCTTTTCCATTCTACCGTGTCGTTCTTGTTGGCATACGTTCGTCCCACGACGACAGCACGGGCTAAACACATCTGGTCTTGAGGATTGTTAATTTGGACGAGGCTTCGCTTCATGCTGCGAAGGCTGTCCACCAATAACACTTTTTTGCATCGTCCGGTCCCCTGGGGAGGAGACACGTGGGTCATAAACAGTGTGGCTTTTCCATCGTCAATGTGAAACTTGTCGTTGGATTGTTGCACATGTTGAATTTTGTCGATGACTTTGGAAGGTGTTAATTCTGATGGACTAGTAAACTCGATCCAAACGGGAGACTTTAAATTATCGTGATGAATAGAAAGTCTCAAGCGATCGTCTTCTTTAGCTTGACATTGCTGTTTCAGTGCAGTTAACACAGAATCCCACACCTCAGTAATGAACCCTTCTGTATTCTCCAAAGGTACATTGGCCTTGAAATCTTTAAACTTTACGGCATACGTGTAAGCCGTTGTTCTAAATTTTCGAGAGGAACGCTTTTCTGTCTCTCGAATGTGATAGTAATTTTCAGGGTTTACTAAGGGTGGTGCACTTTGCTTGGACGTGGATTGTCTGGGTGTAAATTCGGGCTCACTCATGTCATCTTCAAAATCACTGGCATGAATTTGAGCCAAGACTTCAGCTACTGTGCTAGGCGATACATTACGTTTCTGTCTCTTACTGTCTTTTCCTTTCTGCACAGCATGATGTGGTCTTTTCATCTTGTCTGCAAAAAGTCAAATGACTACCTTTTAAAGACCATAACCCCTATATAATCATGTCCGATCCGTGCATATATATATAAAGGCTAGTGTCTAACCTTTCAGTATTCATTTCACTCTCACATTGACCAGAACGATGGAAGAACCTACACAAGTGGAACTTCTCATTAGAGCTTTACGTGGGGTCATACGAAAGTTTTCGTCAGACCAGCCGACGGCCTACTCTCCTTCCTATCGAGATAAAAGTCAAGATACTTGCTATATCTGTAAGAAGAAAGGACATTGGGCTACAGAATGTTCAGATCGTAACAAAAATAAAAAAGGTACCAATAGAGACAAAAGTCAAGATACCTGTTATTATTGTAAAGAGAAAGGACATTGGTCTCCAAACTGCCCTAAGAAACAACAGGAGCAGGAGGAGGAGGAGAAGGAGGAGGAGGAGGAGGAGGAAAGAAATTCTGAACAGGAGGAGGAAGAGGTACCCTCCCCCAAGGAAGAACCCCGACACGTTCACAAAGACAAGAAAAGAAGACGAAACGAAACTGACGAAGAAAAAGAAAAAGCTGTGACAGTAAAGAAAATGAAAAAACAGAAAGAGTGAAACAGAAGAAAACCTATGAACTTTTTAAAAATGGTCTTGTGTTATGTTATGTTGTGATATTGAATTGTAACGTTTGTACTAGAATACACCAGAGAGAAAAAAACGTAAGTGTCTCTTGGTTTTGATTTGATAGTATAATTACCTACACTCACACATTCATTCACTCACACGTACATCATGGGTTTTTAAAAAAATAAAGGACTTTTGAGTTTTCATTGAAATAGGCAATTGACATAGTATTTCTTTTCGAAATAATTGGAGTGGTCCTGAAAAGGACCGTTGGTGTTTTGTGTGTTTAAAACAAAACAAACTCAGAAACGGGACGAAATCCTCTTGAGCTGTCTTAAGCCTTTGCCACGGCCAAGGCCTACTTCGGGACTGGTGGTTCCTGTCAATGATTTGGTAGAAATCACTAACGGTGGTAAGGTAGACGTAGTCACAGAGAGATCGGGTTGTTTCGCTCGAGAAGGTCTTTTTCTCTTCGGTCGTGATAAAGAAGTCTGATACATTTGTTTCAGACTCCTTAACTCAGCTAAAATATCTAAAAGTACCGTCGTAACCGTTTGATTTTCACTATTTTCTTTCTGTCCTTGGTCTTCATTCTTCTCCGTTGCTGCTGTTGCTGCTACTGTTTCTTCCTGGTGTTTTCTTCTTGCTTCTTCTTCTTCCTGCTGTTGCATAAGAAAAGCTTGTTCTTCTACTTTCTGTTGTTGTAAAAATCGCTCCAATGCTTCTTTTTGTCTTTGTTTAAAATCATCGACGTGTCCATAAGAAGATACAGAAGGCAACGAAGGTTCCGGAATAAATTCTTGCGATGTTAAAAAATCCACAATATCCCAGTTAAAATCAACTTCTTCTGGATGTAGATTTGTCATGACTTTAGTAGTCACTGTTGGTCCATGACTTGCTGTCTCTACTCCTGTCTCACTCCAATTCATTGTCTTCTTACTGGCCGCCATGATTGACAACTCTCTTGAATCGATTGACTGCGCACAGGCGCTAGTACCTCTATATAGAAAAGGTGACGTCACAGACTGCTCTCTTCCGATTGGATGGTTGTGACTGACTTTTGTAACGCACGTTTGGATTGGTGGATACACTCAATCCGTTTCAATCCGCTCTTCCCCTATAAATAACCGCAGTACACGGCATTCGCTTCACCTGTTCTCATCAGAAGATGTGGACTAATGTTGAATCGTCAACCCTTGTGTCAAGTATGCTGTTTAGGACTGACATACCCATGTATGTCAGATCATCATGGAGTGTCATTCATAGGACGGAGACAACCTATTGGAAGAGAAGAGTCTATGTGGAAAGACAAGGTTGCTTGAAGAGAGTTCTCTTCTATGGACCCACAGTAAGGAGAAGTTTAAGGAAGAGAAGAAGATCTGTGAGATGTCCTCTATGTTAACAAGACAACGTTAACATTACACATAACGGTCCTTTTCAGGACCACTCATAAGTCTCGAAAAGATAGTAGCTTTCATTGCCACCCTTTTTTTCCCTTGTCCCTCTACAGTCCCCTATACCCATCCTATTCCCCATGTTATATTTCCCTTGACGCTATATAGACCCACTATGTTCAATTCCCCTTGACGCTATAGTATCCCAAGCTGTTTTGACGCCATAGTATCCCAAGCTGTTTTTGACTGGGATTTCCCTTGACGCTATAAATCTTGACGCCATAGTATCCCAAGCCGCTTTTGACTGGATTTTCCCTTGACGCCACGGTATCCCCATATACTACTCAAGTATTAACCAAATCCAAGCGGGGTAAATTGTTTCAACAGCTTTTATCTAAGCCCAACTGATCCATAACATGAAAAACAAAAAAGTCCGTTTTTCATCAAAAGTCATGCTGAAAAAAATGGTGGGAACCGGTTTTAAAGTATGGTGACGTACTATCCAATGGTGCGCAGCCAATAAACCAAGTATTAACCAAATCCAAGCGGGGTAAAGGGTTTCAACAGCTTTTATCTAAGCCCAACTGATCCATAACATGAAAAACAAAAAAGTCCGTTTTTCATCAAAAGTCATGCTGAAAAAAATGGTGGGAACCGGTTTTAAAGTATGGTGACGTACTATCCAATGGTGCGCAGCCAATAAACCAAGTATTAACCAAATCCAAGCGGGGTAAAGGGTTTCAACAGCTTTTATCTAAGCCCAACTGATCCATAACATGAAAAACAAAAAAGTCCGTTTTTTTCATCAAAAGTCATGCTGAAAAAAATGGTGGGAACCGGTTTTAAAGTATGGTGACGTACTATCCAATGGTGCGCAGCCAATAAACCAAGTATTAACCAAATCCAAGCGGGGTAAAGGGTTTCAACAGCTTTTATCTAAGCCCAACTGATCCATAACATGAAAAACAAAAAAGTCCGTTTTTCATCAAAAGTCATGCTGAAAAAAATGGTGGGAACCGGTTTTAAAGTATGGTGACGTACTATCCAATGGTGCGCAGCCAATAAACCAAGTATTAACCAAATCCAAGCGGGGTAAAGGGTTTCAACAGCTTTTATCTAAGCCCAACTGATCCATAACATGAAAAACAAAAAAGTCCGTTTTTCATCAAAAGTCATGCTGAAAAAAAATGGTGGGAACCGGTTTTAAAGTATGGTGACGTACTATCCAATGGTGCGCAGCCAATAAACCAAGTATTAACCAAATCCAAGCGGGGTAAAGGGTTTCAACAGCTTTTATCTAAGCCCAACTGATCCATAACATGAAAAACAAAAAAGTCCGTTTTTCATCAAAAGTCATGCTGAAAAAAATGGTGGGAACCGGTTTTAAAGTATGGTGACGTACTATCCAATGGTGCGCAGCCAATAAACCAAGTATTAACCAAATCCAAGCGGGGTAAAGGGTTTCAACAGCTTTTATCTAAGCCCAACTGATCCATAACATGAAAAACAAAAAAGTCCGTTTTTCATCAAAAGTCATGCTGAAAAAAATGGTGGGAACCGGTTTTAAAGTATGGTGACGTACTATCCAATGGTGCGCAGCCAATAAACCAAGTATTAACCAAATCCAAGCGGGGTAAAGGGTTTCAACAGCTTTTATCTAAGCCCAACTGATCCATAACATGAAAAACAAAAAAGTCCGTTTTTCATCAAAAGTCATGCTGAAAAAAATGGTGGGAACCGGTTTTAAAGTATGGTGACGTACTATCCAATGGTGCGCAGCCAATAAACCAAGTATTAACCAAATCCAAGCGGGGTAAAGGGTTTCAACAGCTTTTATCTAAACCCAACTGATCCATAACATGAAAAACAAAAAAGTCCGTTTTTCATCAAAAGTCATGCTGAAAAAAATGGTGGGAACCGGTTTTAAAGTATGGTGACGTACTATCCAATGGTGCGCAGCCAATAAACCAAGTACTAACCAAATCCAAGCGGGGTAAAGGGTTTCAACAGCTTTTATCTAAGCCCAACTGATCCATAACATGAAAAACAAAAAAGTCCGTTTTTCATCAAAAGTCATGCTGAAAAAAATAGTGGGAACCGGTTTTAAAGTATGGTGACGTACTATCCAATGGTGCGCAGCCAATAAACCAAGTATTAACCAAATCCAAGCGGGGTAAAGGGTTTCAACAGCTTTTATCTAAGCCCAACTAATCCATAACATGAAAAACAAAAAAGTCCGTTTTTCATCAAAAGTCATGCTGAAAAAAATGGTGGGAACCGGTTTTAAAGTATGGTGACGTACTATCCAATGGTGCGCAGCCAATAAACCAAGTATTAACCAAATCCGAGCGGGGTAAAGGGTTTCAACAGCTTTTATCTAAGCCCAACTGATCCATAACATGAAAAACAAAAAAGTCCGTTTTTCATCAAAAGTCATGCTGAAAAAAATGGTGGGAACCGGTTTTAAAGTATGGTGACGTACTATCCAATGGTGCGCAGCCAATAAACCAAGTATTAACCAAATCCAAGCGGGGTATAGGGTTTCAACAGCTTTTATCTAAGCCCAACTGATCCATAACATGAAAAACAAAAAAGTCCGTTTTTCATCAAAAGTCATGCTGAAAAAAATGGTGGGAACCGGTTTTAAAGTATGGTGACGTACTATCCAATGGTGCGCAGCCAATAAACCAAGTATTAACCAAATCCAAGCGGGGTAAAGGGTTTCAACAGCTTTTATCTAAGCCCAACTGATCCATAACATGAAAAACAAAAAAGTCCGTTTTTCATCAAAAGTCATGCTGAAAAAAATGGTGGGAACCGGTTTTAAAGTATGGTGACGTACTATCCAATGGTGCGCAGCCAATAAACCAAGTATTAACCAAATCCAAGCGGGGTAAAGGGTTTCAACAGCTTTTATCTAAGCCCAACTGATCCATAACATGAAAAACAAAAAAGTCCGTTTTTCATCAAAAGTCATGCTGAAAAAAATGGTGGGAACCGGTTTTAAAGTATGGTGACGTACTATCCAATGGTGCGCAGCCAATAAACCAAGTATTAACCAAATCCAAGCGGGGTAAAGGGTTTCAACAGCTTTTATCTAAGCCCAACTGATCCATAACATGAAAAACAAAAAAGTCCGTTTTTCATCAAAAGTCATGCTGAAAAAAATGGTGGGAACCGGTTTTAAAGTATGGTGACGTACTATCCAATGGTGCGCAGCCAATAAACCAAGTATTAACCAAATCCAAGCGGGGTAAAGGGTTTCAACAGCTTTTATCTAAGCCCAACTGATCCATAACATGAAAAACAAAAAAGTCCGTTTTTCATCAAAAGTCATGCTGAAAAAAATGGTGGGAACCGGTTTTAAAGTATGGTGACGTACTATCCAATGGTGCGCAGCCAATAAACCAAGTATTAACCAAATCCAAGCGGGGTAAAGGGTTTCAACAGCTTTTATCTAAGCCCAACTGATCCATAACATGAAAAACAAAAAAGTCTGTTTTTCATCAAAAGTCATGCTGAAAAAAATGGTGGGAACCGGTTTTAAAGTATGGTGACGTACTATCCAATGGTGCGCAGCCAATAAACCAAGTATTAACCAAATCCAAGCGGGGTAAAGGGTTTCAACAGCTTTTATCTAAGCCCAACTGATCCATAACATGAAAAACAAAAAAGTCCGTTTTTCATCAAAAGTCATGCTGAAAAAAATGGTGGGAACCGGTTTTAAAGTATGGTGACGTACTATCCAATGGAGCGCAGCCAATAAACCAAGTATTAACCAAATCCAAGCGGGGTAAAGGGTTTCAACAGCTTTTATCTAAGCCCAACTGATCCATAACATGAAAAACAAAAAAGTCCGTTTTTCATCAAAAGTCATGCTGAAAAAAATGGTGGGAACCGGTTTTAAAGTATGGTGACGTACTATCCAATGGTGCGCAGCCAATAAACCAAGTATTAACCAAATCCAAGCGGGGTAAAGGGTTTCAACAGCTTTTATATAAGCCCAACTGATCCATAACATGAAAAACAAAAAAGTCCGTTTTTCATCAAAAGTCATGCTGAAAAAAATGGTGGGAACCGGTTTTAAAGTATGGTGACGTACTATCCAATGGTGCGCAGCCAATAAACCAAGTATTAACCAAATCCAAGCGGGGTAAAGGGTTTCAACAGCTTTTATCTAAGCCCAACTGATCCATAACATGAAAAACAAAAAAGTCCGTTTTTCATCAAAAGTCATGCTGAAAAAAATGGTGGGAACCGGTTTTAAAGTATGGTGACGTACTATCCAATGGTGCGCAGCCAATAAACCAAGTATTAACCAAATCCAAGCGGGGTAAAGGGTTTCAACAGCTTTTATCTAAGCCCAACTGATCCATAACATGAAAAACAAAAAAGTCCGTTTTTCATCAAAAGTCATGCTGAAAAAAATGGTGGGAACCGGTTTTAAAGTATGGTGACGTACTATCCAATGGTGCGCAGCCAATAAACCAAGTATTAACCAAATCCAAGCGGGGTAAAGGGTTTCAACAGCTTTTATCTAAGCCCAACTGATCCATAACATGAAAAACAAAAAAGTCCGTTTTTCATCAAAAGTCATGCTGAAAAAAATGGTGGGAACCGGTTTTAAAGTATGGTGACGTACTATCCAATGGTGCGCAGCCAATAAACCAAGTATTAACCAAATCCGAGCGGGGTAAAGGGTTTCAACAGCTTTTATCTAAGCCCAACTGATCCATAACATGAAAAACAAAAAAAGTCCGTTTTTCATCAAAAGTCATGCTGAAAAAAATGGTGGGAACCGGTTTTAAAGTATGGTGACGTACTATCCAATGGTGCGCAGCCAATAAACCAAGTATTAACCAAATCCAAGCGGGGTAAAGGGTTTCAACAGCTTTTATCTAAGCCCAACTGATCCATAACATGAAAAACAAAAAAGTCCGTTTTTCATCAAAAGTCATGCTGAAAAAAATGGTGGGAACGGTTTTAAAGTATGGTGACGTACTATCCAATGGTGCGCAGCCAATAAACCAAGTATTAACCAAATCCAAGCGGGGTAAAGGGTTTCAACAGCTTTTATCTAAGCCCAACTGATCCATAACATGAAAAACAAAAAAGTCCGTTTTTCATCAAA
This sequence comes from Unio pictorum, assembly GCA_030141615.1. Classification (NCBI taxonomy): domain Eukaryota; kingdom Metazoa; phylum Mollusca; class Bivalvia; order Unionida; family Unionidae; genus Unio; species Unio pictorum. Next base: position 225,976 of record JARLTB010000449.1, on the reverse strand, counting down.
AGTCATGCTGAAAAAAATGGTGGGAACCGGTTTTAAAGTATGGTGACGTACTATCCAATGGTGCGCAGCCAATAAACCAAGTATTAACCAAATCCAAGCGGGGTAAAGGGTTTCAACAGCTTTTATCTAAGCCCAACTGATCCATAACATGAAAAACAAAAAAGTCCGTTTTTCATCAAAAGTCATGCTGAAAAAAATGGTGGGAACCGGTTTTAAAGTATGGTGACGTACTATCCAATGGTGCGCAGCCAATAAACCAAGTATTAACCAAATCCAAGCGGGGTAAAGGGTTTCAACAGCTTTTATCTAAGCCCAACTGATCCATAACATGAAAAACAAAAAAGTCCGTTTTTCATCAAAAGTCATGCTGAAAAAAATGGTGGGAACCGGTTTTAAAGTATGGTGACGTACTATCCAATGGTGCGCAGCCAATAAACCAAGTATTAACCAAATCCAAGCGGGGTAAAGGGTTTCAACAGCTTTTATCTAAGCCCAACTGATCCATAACATGAAAAACAAAAAAGTCCGTTTTTCATCAAAAGTCATGCTGAAAAAAATGGTGGGAACCGGTTTTAAAGTATGGTGACGTACTATCCAATGGTGCGCAGCCAATAAACCAAGTATTAACCAAATCCAAGCGGGGTAAAGGGTTTCAACAGCTTTTATCTAAGCCCAACTGATCCATAACATGAAAAACAAAAAAGTCCGTTTTTCATCAAAAGTCATGCTGAAAAAAATGGTGGGAACCGGTTTTAAAGTATGGTGACGTACTATCCAATGGTGCGCAGCCAATAAACCAAGTATTAACCAAATCCAAGCGGGGTAAAGGGTTTCAACAGCTTTTATCTAAGCCCAACTGATCCATAACATGAAAAACAAAAAAGTCCGTTTTTCATCAAAAGTCATGCTGAAAAAAATGGTGGGAACCGGTTTTAAAGTATGGTGACGTACTATCCAATGGTGCGCAGCCAATAAACCAAGTATTAACCAAATCCAAGCGGGGTAAAGGGTTTCAACAGCTTTTATCTAAGCCCAACTGATCCATAACATGAAAAACAAAAAAGTCCGTTTTTCATCAAAAGTCATGCTGAAAAAAATGGTGGGAACCGGTTTTAAAGTATGGTGACGTACTATCCAATGGTGCGCAGCCAATAAACCAAGTATTAACCAAATCCAAGCGGGGTAAAGGGTTTCAACAGCTTTTATCTAAGCCCAACTGATCCATAACATGAAAAACAAAAAAGTCCGTTTTTCATCAAAAGTCATGCTGAAAAAAATGGTGGGAACCGGTTTTAAAGTATGGTGACGTACTATCCAATGGTGCGCAGCCAATAAACCAAGTATTAACCAAATCCAAGCGGGGTAAAGGGTTTCAACAGCTTTTATCTAAGCCCAACTGATCCATAACATGAAAAACAAAAAAGTCCGTTTTTCATCAAAAGTCATGCTGAAAAAAATGGTGGGAACCGGTTTTAAAGTATGGTGACGTACTATCCAATGGTGCGCAGCCAATAAACCAAGTATTAACCAAATCCAAGCGGGGTAAAGGGTTTCAACAGCTTTTATCTAAGCCCAACTGATCCATAACATGAAAAACAAAAAAGTCCGTTTTTCATCAAAAGTCATGCTGAAAAAAATGGTGGGAACCGGTTTTAAAGTATGGTGACGTACTATCCAATGGTGCGCAGCCAATAAACCAAGTATTAACCAAATCCAAGCGGGGTAAAGGGTTTCAACAGCTTTTATCTAAGCCCAACTGATCCATAACATGAAAAACAAAAAAGTCCGTTTTTCATCAAAAGTCATGCTGAAAAAAATGGTGGGAACCGGTTTTAAAGTATGGTGACGTACTATCCAATGGTGCGCAGCCAATAAACCAAGTATTAACCAAATCCAAGCGGGGTAAAGGGTTTCAACAGCTTTTATCTAAGCCCAACTGATCCATAACATGAAAAACAAAAAAGTCCGTTTTTCATCAAAAGTCATGCTGAAAAAAATGGTGGGAACCGGTTTTAAAGTATGGTGACGTACTATCCAATGGTGCGCAGCCAATAAACCAAGTATTAACCAAATCCAAGCGGGGTAAAGGGTTTCAACAGCTTTTATCTAAGCCCAACTGATCCATAACATGAAAAACAAAAAAGTCCGTTTTTCATCAAAAGTCATGCTGAAGAAAATGTTGGGAACCGTTTTTAAAGTATGGTGACGTACTATCCAATGGTGCGCAGCCAATAAACCAAGTATTAACCAAATCCAAGCGGGGTAAAGGGTTTCAACAGCTTTTATCTAAGCCCAACTGATCCATAACATGAAAAACAAAAAAGTCCGTTTTTCATCAAAAGTCATGCTGAAGAAAATGGTGGGAACCGTTTTTAAAGTATGGTGACGTACTATCCAATGGTGCGCAGCCAATAAACCAAGTATTAACCAAATCCAAGCGGGGTAAAGGGTTTCAACAGCTTTTATCTAAGCCCAACTGATCCATAACATGAAAAACAAAAAAGTCCGTTTTTCATCAAAAGTCATGCTGAAAAAAATGGTGGGAACCGGTTTTAAAGTATGGTGACGTACTATCCAATGGTGCGCAGCCAATAAACCAAGTATTAACCAAATCCAAGCGGAGTAAAGGGTTTCAACAGCTTTTATCTAAGCCCAACTGATCCATAACATGAAAAACAAAAAAGTCCGTTTTTCATCAAAAGTCATGCTGAAAAAAATGGTGGGAACCGGTTTTAAAGTATGGTGACGTACTAGCCAATAGTGCGCAGCCAATAAACCAAGTATTAACCAAATCCAAGCGGGGTAAAGGGTTTCAACAGCTTTTATCTAAGCCCAACTGATCCATAACATGAAAAACAAAAAAGTCCGTTTTTCATCAAAAGTCATGCTGAAAAAAATGGTGGGAACCGGTTTTAAAGTATGGTGACGTACTATCCAATGGTGCGCAGCCAATAAACCAAGTATTAACCAAATCCAAGCGGGGTAAAGGGTTTCAACAGCTTTTATCTAAGCCCAACTGATCCATAACATGAAAAACAAAAAAGTCCGTTTTTCATCAAAAGTCATGCTGAAAAAAATGGTGGGAACCGGTTTTAAAGTATGGTGACGTACTATCCAATGGTGCGCAGCCAATAAACCAAGTATTAACCAAATCCAAGCGGGGTAAAGGGTTTCAACAGCTTTTATCTAAGCCCAACTGATCCATAACATGAAAAACAAAAAAGTCCGTTTTTCATCAAAAGTCATGCTGAAAAAAATGGTGGGAACCGGTTTTAAAGTATGGTGACGTACTATCCAATGGTGCGCAGCCAATAAACCAAGTATTAACCAAATCCAAGCGGGGTAAAGGGTTTCAACAGCTTTTATCTAAGCCCAACTGATCCATAACATGAAAAACAAAAAAGTCCGTTTTTCATCAAAAGTCATGCTGAAAAAAATGGTGGGAACCGGTTTTAAAGTATGGTGACGTACTATCCAATGGTGCGCAGCCAATAAACCAAGTATTAACCAAATCCAAGCGGGGTAAAGGGTTTCAACAGCTTTTATCTAAGCCCAACTGATCCATAACATGAAAAACAAAAAAGTCCGTTTTTCATCAAAAGTCATGCTGAAAAAAATGGTGGGAACCGGTTTTAAAGTATGGTGACGTACTATCCAATGGTGCGCAGCCAATAAACCAAGTATTAACCAAATCCAAGCGGGGTAAAGGGTTTCAACAGCTTTTATCTAAGCCCAACTGATCCATAACATGAAAAACAAAAAAGTCCGTTTTTCATCAAAAGTCATGCTGAAAAAAATGGTGGGAACCGGTTTTAAAGTATGGTGACGTACTATCCAATGGTGCGCAGCCAATAAACCAAGTATTAACCAAATCCAAGCGGGGTAAAGGGTTTCAACAGCTTTTATCTAAGCCCAACTGATCCATAACATGAAAAACAAAAAAGTCCGTTTTTCATCAAAAGTCATGCTGAAAAAAATGGTGGGAACCGGTTTTAAAGTATGGTGACGTACTATCCAATGGTGCGCAGCCAATAAACCAAGTATTAACCAAATCCAAGCGGGGTAAAGGGTTTCAACAGCTTTTATCTAAGCCCAACTGATCCATAACATGAAAAACAAAAAAGTCCGTTTTTCATCAAAAGTCATGCTGAAAAAAATGGTGGGAACCGGTTTTAAAGTATGGTGACGTACTATCCAATGGTGCGCAGCCAATAAACCAAGTATTAACCAAATCCAAGCGGGGTAAAGGGTTTCAACAGCTTTTATCTAAGCCCAACTGATCCATAACATGAAAAACAAAAAAGTCCGTTTTTCATCAAAAGTCATGCTGAAAAAAATGGTGGGAACCGGTTTTAAAGTATGGTGACGTACTATCCAATGGTGCGCAGCCAATAAACCAAGTATTAACCAAATCCAAGCGGGGTAAAGGGTTTCAACAGCTTTTATCTAAGCCCAACTGATCCATAACATGAAAAACAAAAAAGTCCGTTTTTCATCAAAAGTCATGCTGAAAAAAATGGTGGGAACCGGTTTTAAAGTATGGTGACGTACTATCCAATGGTGCGCAGCCAATAAACCAAGTATTAACCAAATCCAAGCGGGGTAAAGGGTTTCAACAGCTTTTATCTAAGCCCAACTGATCCATAACATGAAAAACAAAAAAGTCCGTTTTTCATCAAAAGTCATGCTGAAAAAAATGGTGGGAACCGGTTTTAAAGTATGGTGACGTACTATCCAATGGTGCGCAGCCAATAAACCAAGTATTAACCAAATCCAAGCGGGGTAAAGGGTTTCAACAGCTTTTATCTAAGCCCAACTGATCCATAACATGAAAAACAAAAAAGTCCGTTTTTCATCAAAAGTCATGCTGAAAAAAATGGTGGGAACCGGTTTTAAAGTATGGTGACGTACTATCCAATGGTGCGCAGCCAATAAACCAAGTATTAACCAAATCCAAGCGGGGTAAAGGGTTTCAACAGCTTTTATCTAAGCCCAACTGATCCATAACATGAAAAACAAAAAAGTCCGTTTTTCATCAAAAGTCATGCTGAAAAAAATGGTGGGAACCGGTTTTAAAGTATGGTGACGTACTATCCAATGGTGCGCAGCCAATAAACCAAGTATTAACCAAATCCAAGCGGGGTAAAGGGTTTCAACAGCTTTTATCTAAGCCCAACTGATCCATAACATGAAAAACAAAAAAGTCCGTTTTTCATCAAAAGTCATGCTGAAAAAAATGGTGGGAACCGGTTTTAAAGTATGGTGACGTACTATCCAATGGTGCGCAGCCAATAAACCAAGTATTAACCAAATCCAAGCGGGGTAAAGGGTTTCAACAGCTTTTATCTAAGCCCAACTGATCCATAACATGAAAAACAAAAAAGTCCGTTTTTCATCAAAAGTCATGCTGAAAAAAATGGTGGGAACCGGTTTTAAAGTATGGTGACGTACTATCCAATGGTGCGCAGCCAATAAACCAAGTATTAACCAAATCCAAGCGGGGTAAAGGGTTTCAACAGCTTTTATCTAAGCCCAACTGATCCATAACATGAAAAACAAAAAAGTCCGTTTTTCATCAAAAGTCATGCTGAAAAAAATGGTGGGAACCGGTTTTAAAGTATGGTGACGTACTATCCAATGGTGCGCAGCCAATAAACCAAGTATTAACCAAATCCAAGCGGGGTAAAGGGTTTCAACAGCTTTTATCTAAGCCCAACTGATCCATAACATGAAAAACAAAAAAGTCCGTTTTTCATCAAAAGTCATGCTGAAAAAAATGGTGGGAACCGGTTTTAAAGTATGGTGACGTACTATCCAATGGTGCGCAGCCAATAAACCAAGTATTAACCAAATCCAAGCGGGGTAAAGGGTTTCAACAGCTTTTATCTAAGCCCAACTGATCCATAACATGAAAAACAAAAAAGTCCGTTTTTCATCAAAAGTCATGCTGAAAAAAATGGTGGGAACCGGTTTTAAAGTATGGTGACGTACTATCCAATGGTGCGCAGCCAATAAACCAAGTATTAACCAAATCCAAGCGGGGTAAAGGGTTTCAACAGCTTTTATCTAAGCCCAACTGATCCATAACATGAAAAACAAAAAAGTCCGTTTTTCATCAAAAGTCATGCTGAAAAAAATGGTGGGAACCGGTTTTAAAGTATGGTGACGTACTATCCAATGGTGCGCAGCCAATAAACCAAGTATTAACCAAATCCAAGCGGGGTAAAGGGTTTCAACAGCTTTTATCTAAGCCCAACTGATCCATAACATGAAAAACAAAAAAGTCCGTTTTTCATCAAAAGTCATGCTGAAAAAAATGGTGGGAACCGGTTTTAAAGTATGGTGACGTACTATCCAATGGTGCGCAGCCAATAAACCAAGTATTAACCAAATCCAAGCGGGGTAAAGGGTTTCAACAGCTTTTATCTAAGCCCAACTGATCCATAACATGAAAAACAAAAAAGTCCGTTTTTCATCAAAAGTCATGCTGAAAAAAATGGTGGGAACCGGTTTTAAAGTATGGTGACGTACTATCCAATGGTGCGCAGCCAATAAACCAAGTATTAACCAAATCCAAGCGGGGTAAAGGGTTTCAACAGCTTTTATCTAAGCCCAACTGATCCATAACATGAAAAACAAAAAAGTCCGTTTTTCATCAAAAGTCATGCTGAAAAAAATGGTGGGAACCGGTTTTAAAGTATGGTGACGTACTATCCAATGGTGCGCAGCCAATAAACCAAGTATTAACCAAATCCAAGCGGGGTAAAGGGTTTCAACAGCTTTTATCTAAGCCCAACTGATCCATAACATGAAAAACAAAAAAGTCCGTTTTTCATCAAAAGTCATGCTGAAAAAAATGGTGGGAACCGGTTTTAAAGTATGGTGACGTACTATCCAATGGTGCGCAGCCAATAAACCAAGTATTAACCAAATCCAAGCGGGGTAAAGGGTTTCAACAGCTTTTATCTAAGCCCAACTGATCCATAACATGAAAAACAAAAAAGTCCGTTTTTCATCAAAAGTCATGCTGAAAAAAATGGTGGGAACCGGTTTTAAAGTATGGTGACGTACTATCCAATGGTGCGCAGCCAATAAACCAAGTATTAACCAAATCCAAGCGGGGTAAAGGGTTTCAACAGCTTTTATCTAAGCCCAACTGATCCATAACATGAAAAACAAAAAAGTCCGTTTTTCATCAAAAGTCATGCTGAAAAAAATGGTGGGAACCGGTTTTAAAGTATGGTGACGTACTATCCAATGGTGCGCAGCCAATAAACCAAGTATTAACCAAATCCAAGCGGGGTAAAGGGTTTCAACAGCTTTTATCTAAGCCCAACTGATCCATAACATGAAAAACAAAAAAGTCCGTTTTTCATCAAAAGTCATGCTGAAAAAAATGGTGGGAACCGGTTTTAAAGTATGGTGACGTACTATCCAATGGTGCGCAGCCAATAAACCAAGTATTAACCAAATCCAAGCGGGGTAAAGGGTTTCAACAGCTTTTATCTAAGCCCAACTGATCCATAACATGAAAAACAAAAAAGTCCGTTTTTCATCAAAAGTCATGCTGAAAAAAATGGTGGGAACCGGTTTTAAAGTATGGTGACGTACTATCCAATGGTGCGCAGCCAATAAACCAAGTATTAACCAAATCCAAGCGGGGTAAAGGGTTTCAACAGCTTTTATCTAAGCCCAACTGATCCATAACATGAAAAACAAAAAAGTCCGTTTTTCATCAAAAGTCATGCTGAAAAAAATGGTGGGAACCGGTTTTAAAGTATGGTGACGTACTATCCAATGGTGCGCAGCCAATAAACCAAGTATTAACCAAATCCAAGCGGGGTAAAGGGTTTCAACAGCTTTTATCTAAGCCCAACTGATCCATAACATGAAAAACAAAAAAGTCCGTTTTTCATCAAAAGTCATGCTGAAAAAAATGGTGGGAACCGGTTTTAAAGTATGGTGACGTACTATCCAATGGTGCGCAGCCAATAAACCAAGTATTAACCAAATCCAAGCGGGGTAAAGGGTTTCAACAGCTTTTATCTAAGCCCAACTGATCCATAACATGAAAAACAAAAAAGTCCGTTTTTCATCAAAAGTCATGCTGAAAAAAATGGTGGGAACCGGTTTTAAAGTATGGTGACGTACTATCCAATGGTGCGCAGCCAATAAACCAAGTATTAACCAAATCCAAGCGGGGTAAAGGGTTTCAACAGCTTTTATCTAAGCCCAACTGATCCATAACATGAAAAACAAAAAAGTCCGTTTTTCATCAAAAGTCATGCTGAAAAAAATGGTGGGAACCGGTTTTAAAGTATGGTGACGTACTATCCAATGGTGCGCAGCCAATAAACCAAGTATTAACCAAATCCAAGCGGGGTAAAGGGTTTCAACAGCTTTTATCTAAGCCCAACTGATCCATAACATGAAAAACAAAAAAGTCCGTTTTTCATCAAAAGTCATGCTGAAAAAAATGGTGGGAACCGGTTTTAAAGTATGGTGACGTACTATCCAATGGTGCGCAGCCAATAAACCAAGTATTAACCAAATCCAAGCGGGGTAAAGGGTTTCAACAGCTTTTATCTAAGCCCAACTGATCCATAACATGAAAAACAAAAAAGTCCGTTTTTCATCAAAAGTCATGCTGAAAAAAATGGTGGGAACCGGTTTTAAAGTATGGTGACGTACTATCCAATGGTGCGCAGCCAATAAACCAAGTATTAACCAAATCCAAGCGGGGTAAAGGGTTTCAACAGCTTTTATCTAAGCCCAACTGATCCATAACATGAAAAACAAAAAAGTCCGTTTTTCATCAAAAGTCATGCTGAAAAAAATGGTGGGAACCGGTTTTAAAGTATGGTGACGTACTATCCAATGGTGCGCAGCCAATAAACCAAGTATTAACCAAATCCAAGCGGGGTAAAGGGTTTCAACAGCTTTTATCTAAGCCCAACTGATCCATAACATGAAAAACAAAAAAGTCCGTTTTTCATCAAAAGTCATGCTGAAAAAAATGGTGGGAACCGGTTTTAAAGTATGGTGACGTACTATCCAATGGTGCGCAGCCAATAAACCAAGTATTAACCAAATCCAAGCGGGGTAAAGGGTTTCAACAGCTTTTATCTAAGCCCAACTGATCCATAACATGAAAAACAAAAAAGTCCGTTTTTCATCAAAAGTCATGCTGAAAAAAATGGTGGGAACCGGTTTTAAAGTATGGTGACGTACTATCCAATGGTGCGCAGCCAATAAACCAAGTATTAACCAAATCCAAGCGGGGTAAAGGGTTTCAACAGCTTTTATCTAAGCCCAACTGATCCATAACATGAAAAACAAAAAAGTCCGTTTTTCATCAAAAGTCATGCTGAAAAAAATGGTGGGAACCGGTTTTAAAGTATGGTGACGTACTATCCAATGGTGCGCAGCCAATAAACCAAGTATTAACCAAATCCAAGCGGGGTAAAGGGTTTCAACAGCTTTTATCTAAGCCCAACTGATCCATAACATGAAAAACAAAAAAGTCCGTTTTTCATCAAAAGTCATGCTGAAAAAAATGGTGGGAACCGGTTTTAAAGTATGGTGACGTACTATCCAATGGTGCGCAGCCAATAAACCAAGTATTAACCAAATCCAAGCGGGGTAAAGGGTTTCAACAGCTTTTATCTAAGCCCAACTGATCCATAACATGAAAAACAAAAAAGTCCGTTTTTCATCAAAAGTCATGCTGAAAAAAATGGTGGGAACCGGTTTTAAAGTATGGTGACGTACTATCCAATGGTGCGCAGCCAATAAACCAAGTATTAACCAAATCCAAGCGGGGTAAAGGGTTTCAACAGCTTTTATCTAAGCCCAACTGATCCATAACATGAAAAACAAAAAAGTCCGTTTTTCATCAAAAGTCATGCTGAAAAAAATGGTGGGAACCGGTTTTAAAGTATGGTGACGTACTATCCAATGGTGCGCAGCCAATAAACCAAGTATTAACCAAATCCAAGCGGGGTAAAGGGTTTCAACAGCTTTTATCTAAGCCCAACTGATCCATAACATGAAAAACAAAAAAGTCCGTTTTTCATCAAAAGTCATGCTGAAAAAAATGGTGGGAACCGGTTTTAAAGTATGGTGACGTACTATCCAATGGTGCGCAGCCAATAAACCAAGTATTAACCAAATCCAAGCGGGGTAAAGGGTTTCAACAGCTTTTATCTAAGCCCAACTGATCCATAACATGAAAAACAAAAAAGTCCGTTTTTCATCAAAAGTCATGCTGAAAAAAATGGTGGGAACCGGTTTTAAAGTATGGTGACGTACTATCCAATGGTGCGCAGCCAATAAACCAAGTATTAACCAAATCCAAGCGGGGTAAAGGGTTTCAACAGCTTTTATCTAAGCCCAACTGATCCATAACATGAAAAACAAAAAAGTCCGTTTTTCATCAAAAGTCATGCTGAAAAAAATGGTGGGAACCGGTTTTAAAGTATGGTGACGTACTATCCAATGGTGCGCAGCCAATAAACCAAGTATTAACCAAATCCAAGCGGGGTAAAGGGTTTCAACAGCTTTTATCTAAGCCCAACTGATCCATAACATGAAAAACAAAAAAGTCCGTTTTTCATCAAAAGTCATGCTGAAAAAAATGGTGGGAACCGGTTTTAAAGTATGGTGACGTACTATCCAATGGTGCGCAGCCAATAAACCAAGTATTAACCAAATCCAAGCGGGGTAAAGGGTTTCAACAGCTTTTATCTAAGCCCAACTGATCCATAACATGAAAAACAAAAAAGTCCGTTTTTCATCAAAAGTCATGCTGAAAAAAATGGTGGGAACCGGTTTTAAAGTATGGTGACGTACTATCCAATGGTGCGCAGCCAATAAACCAAGTATTAACCAAATCCAAGCGGGGTAAAGGGTTTCAACAGCTTTTATCTAAGCCCAACTGATCCATAACATGAAAAACAAAAAAGTCCGTTTTTCATCAAAAGTCATGCTGAAAAAAATGGTGGGAACCGGTTTTAAAGTATGGTGACGTACTATCCAATGGTGCGCAGCCAATAAACCAAGTATTAACCAAATCCAAGCGGGGTAAAGGGTTTCAACAGCTTTTATCTAAGCCCAACTGATCCATAACATGAAAAACAAAAAAGTCCGTTTTTCATCAAAAGTCATGCTGAAAAAAATGGTGGGAACCGGTTTTAAAGTATGGTGACGTACTATCCAATGGTGCGCAGCCAATAAACCAAGTATTAACCAAATCCAAGCGGGGTAAAGGGTTTCAACAGCTTTTATCTAAGCCCAACTGATCCATAACATGAAAAACAAAAAAGTCCGTTTTTCATCAAAAGTCATGCTCTGAAAAAAATGGTGGGAACCGGTTTTAAAGTATGGTGACGTACTATCCAATGGTGCGCAGCCAATAAACCAAGTATTAACCAAATCCAAGCGGGGTAAAGGGTTTCAACAGCTTTTATCTAAGCCCAACTGATCCATAACATGAAAAACAAAAAAGTCCGTTTTTCATCAAAAGTCATGCTGAAAAAAATGGTGGGAACCGGTTTTAAAGTATGGTGACGTACTATCCAATGGTGCGCAGCCAATAAACCAAGTATTAACCAAATCCAAGCGGGGTAAAGGGTTTCAACAGCTTTTATCTAAGCCCAACTGATCCATAACATGAAAAACAAAAAAGTCCGTTTTTCATCAAAAGTCATGCTGAAAAAAATGGTGGGAACCGGTTTTAAAGTATGGTGACGTACTATCCAATGGTGCGCAGCCAATAAACCAAGTATTAACCAAATCCAAGCGGGGTAAAGGGTTTCAACAGCTTTTATCTAAGCCCAACTGATCCATAACATGAAAAACAAAAAAGTCCGTTTTTCATCAAAAGTCATGCTGAAAAAAATGGTGGGAACCGGTTTTAAAGTATGGTGACGTACTATCCAATGGTGCGCAGCCAATAAACCAAGTATTAACCAAATCCAAGCGGGGTAAAGGGTTTCAACAGCTTTTATCTAAGCCCAACTGATCCATAACATGAAAAACAAAAAAGTCCGTTTTTCATCAAAAGTCATGCTGAAAAAAATGGTGGGAACCGGTTTTAAAGTATGGTGACGTACTATCCAATGGTGCGCAGCCAATAAACCAAGTATTAACCAAATCCAAGCGGGGTAAAGGGTTTCAACAGCTTTTATCTAAGCCCAACTGATCCATAACATGAAAAACAAAAAAGTCCGTTTTTCATCAAAAGTCATGCTGAAAAAAATGGTGGGAACCGGTTTTAAAGTATGGTGACGTACTATCCAATGGTGCGCAGCCAATAAACCAAGTATTAACCAAATCCAAGCGGGGTAAAGGGTTTCAACAGCTTTTATCTAAGCCCAACTGATCCATAACATGAAAAACAAAAAAGTCCGTTTTTCATCAAAAGTCATGCTGAAAAAAATGGTGGGAACCGGTTTTAAAGTATGGTGACGTACTATCCAATGGTGCGCAGCCAATAAACCAAGTATTAACCAAATCCAAGCGGGGTAAAGGGTTTCAACAGCTTTTATCTAAGCCCAACTGATCCATAACATGAAAAACAAAAAAGTCCGTTTTTCATCAAAAGTCATGCTGAAAAAAATGGTGGGAACCGGTTTTAAAGTATGGTGACGTACTATCCAATGGTGCGCAGCCAATAAACCAAGTATTAACCAAATCCAAGCGGGGTAAAGGGTTTCAACAGCTTTTATCTAAGCCCAACTGATCCATAACATGAAAAACAAAAAAGTCCGTTTTTCATCAAAAGTCATGCTGAAAAAAATGGTGGGAACCGGTTTTAAAGTATGGTGACGTACTATCCAATGGTGCGCAGCCAATAAACCAAGTATTAACCAAATCCAAGCGGGGTAAAGGGTTTCAACAGCTTTTATCTAAGCCCAACTGATCCATAACATGAAAAACAAAAAAGTCCGTTTTTCATCAAAAGTCATGCTGAAAAAAATGGTGGGAACCGGTTTTAAAGTATGGTGACGTACTATCCAATGGTGCGCAGCCAATAAACCAAGTATTAACCAAATCCAAGCGGGGTAAAGGGTTTCAACAGCTTTTATCTAAGCCCAACTGATCCATAACATGAAAAACAAAAAAGTCCGTTTTTCATCAAAAGTCATGCTGAAAAAAATGGTGGGAACCGGTTTTAAAGTATGGTGACGTACTATCCAATGGTGCGCAGCCAATAAACCAAGTATTAACCAAATCCAAGCGGGGTAAAGGGTTTCAACAGCTTTTATCTAAGCCCAACTGATCCATAACATGAAAAACAAAAAAGTCCGTTTTTCATCAAAAGTCATGCTGAAAAAAATGGTGGGAACCGGTTTTAAAGTATGGTGACGTACTATCCAATGGTGCGCAGCCAATAAACCAAGTATTAACCAAATCCAAGCGGGGTAAAGGGTTTCAACAGCTTTTATCTAAGCCCAACTGATCCATAACATGAAAAACAAAAAAGTCCGTTTTTCATCAAAAGTCATGCTGAAAAAAATGGTGGGAACCGGTTTTAAAGTATGGTGACGTACTATCCAATGGTGCGCAGCCAATAAACCAAGTATTAACCAAATCCAAGCGGGGTAAAGGGTTTCAACAGCTTTTATCTAAGCCCAACTGATCCATAACATGAAAAACAAAAAAGTCCGTTTTTCATCAAAAGTCATGCTGAAAAAAATGGTGGGAACCGGTTTTAAAGTATGGTGACGTACTATCCAATGGTGCGCAGCCAATAAACCAAGTATTAACCAAATCCAAGCGGGGTAAAGGGTTTCAACAGCTTTTATCTAAGCCCAACTGATCCATAACATGAAAAACAAAAAAGTCCGTTTTTCATCAAAAGTCATGCTGAAAAAAATGGTGGGAACCGGTTTTAAAGTATGGTGACGTACTATCCAATGGTGCGCAGCCAATAAACCAAGTATTAACCAAATCCAAGCGGGGTAAAGGGTTTCAACAGCTTTTATCTAAGCCCAACTGATCCATAACATGAAAAACAAAAAAGTCCGTTTTTCATCAAAAGTCATGCTGAAAAAAATGGTGGGAACCGGTTTTAAAGTATGGTGACGTACTATCCAATGGTGCGCAGCCAATAAACCAAGTATTAACCAAATCCAAGCGGGGTAAAGGGTTTCAACAGCTTTTATCTAAGCCCAACTGATCCATAACATGAAAAACAAAAAAGTCCGTTTTTCATCAAAAGTCATGCTGAAAAAAATGGTGGGAACCGGTTTTAAAGTATGGTGACGTACTATCCAATGGTGCGCAGCCAATAAACCAAGTATTAACCAAATCCAAGCGGGGTAAAGGGTTTCAACAGCTTTTATCTAAGCCCAACTGATCCATAACATGAAAAACAAAAAAGTCCGTTTTTCATCAAAAGTCATGCTGAAAAAAATGGTGGGAACCGGTTTTAAAGTATGGTGACGTACTATCCAATGGTGCGCAGCCAATAAACCAAGTATTAACCAAATCCAAGCGGGGTAAAGGGTTTCAACAGCTTTTATCTAAGCCCAACTGATCCATAACATGAAAAACAAAAAAGTCCGTTTTTCATCAAAAGTCATGCTGAAAAAAATGGTGGGAACCGGTTTTAAAGTATGGTGACGTACTATCCAATGGTGCGCAGCCAATAAACCAAGTATTAACCAAATCCAAGCGGGGTAAAGGGTTTCAACAGCTTTTATCTAAGCCCAACTGATCCATAACATGAAAAACAAAAAAGTCCGTTTTTCATCAAAAGTCATGCTGAAAAAAATGGTGGGAACCGGTTTTAAAGTATGGTGACGTACTATCCAATGGTGCGCAGCCAATAAACCAAGTATTAACCAAATCCAAGCGGGGTAAAGGGTTTCAACAGCTTTTATCTAAGCCCAACTGATCCATAACATGAAAAACAAAAAAGTCCGTTTTTCATCAAAAGTCATGCTGAAAAAAATGGTGGGAACCGGTTTTAAAGTATGGTGACGTACTATCCAATGGTGCGCAGCCAATAAACCAAGTATTAACCAAATCCAAGCGGGGTAAAGGGTTTCAACAGCTTTTATCTAAGCCCAACTGATCCATAACATGAAAAACAAAAAAGTCCGTTTTTCATCAAAAGTCATGCTGAAAAAAATGGTGGGAACCGGTTTTAAAGTATGGTGACGTACTATCCAATGGTGCGCAGCCAATAAACCAAGTATTAACCAAATCCAAGCGGGGTAAAGGGTTTCAACAGCTTTTATCTAAGCCCAACTGATCCATAACATGAAAAACAAAAAAGTCCGTTTTTCATCAAAAGTCATGCTGAAAAAAATGGTGGGAACCGGTTTTAAAGTATGGTGACGTACTATCCAATGGTGCGCAGCCAATAAACCAAGTATTAACCAAATCCAAGCGGGGTAAAGGGTTTCAACAGCTTTTATCTAAGCCCAACTGATCCATAACATGAAAAACAAAAAAGTCCGTTTTTCATCAAAAGTCATGCTGAAAAAAATGGTGGGAACCGGTTTTAAAGTATGGTGACGTACTATCCAATGGTGCGCAGCCAATAAACCAAGTATTAACCAAATCCAAGCGGGGTAAAGGGTTTCAACAGCTTTTATCTAAGCCCAACTGATCCATAACATGAAAAACAAAAAAGTCCGTTTTTCATCAAAAGTCATGCTGAAAAAAATGGTGGGAACCGGTTTTAAAGTATGGTGACGTACTATCCAATGGTGCGCAGCCAATAAACCAAGTATTAACCAAATCCAAGCGGGGTAAAGGGTTTCAACAGCTTTTATCTAAGCCCAACTGATCCATAACATGAAAAACAAAAAAGTCCGTTTTTCATCAAAAGTCATGCTGAAAAAAATGGTGGGAACCGGTTTTAAAGTATGGTGACGTACTATCCAATGGTGCGCAGCCAATAAACCAAGTATTAACCAAATCCAAGCGGGGTAAAGGGTTTCAACAGCTTTTATCTAAGCCCAACTGATCCATAACATGAAAAACAAAAAAGTCCGTTTTTCATCAAAAGTCATGCTGAAAAAAATGGTGGGAACCGGTTTTAAAGTATGGTGACGTACTATCCAATGGTGCGCAGCCAATAAACCAAGTATTAACCAAATCCAAGCGGGGTAAAGGGTTTCAACAGCTTTTATCTAAGCCCAACTGATCCATAACATGAAAAACAAAAAAGTCCGTTTTTCATCAAAAGTCATGCTGAAAAAAATGGTGGGAACCGGTTTTAAAGTATGGTGACGTACTATCCAATGGTGCGCAGCCAATAAACCAAGTATTAACCAAATCCAAGCGGGGTAAAGGGTTTCAACAGCTTTTATCTAAGCCCAACTGATCCATAACATGAAAAACAAAAAAGTCCGTTTTTCATCAAAAGTCATGCTGAAAAAAATGGTGGGAACCGGTTTTAAAGTATGGTGACGTACTATCCAATGGTGCGCAGCCAATAAACCAAGTATTAACCAAATCCAAGCGGGGTAAAGGGTTTCAACAGCTTTTATCTAAGCCCAACTGATCCATAACATGAAAAACAAAAAAGTCCGTTTTTCATCAAAAGTCATGCTGAAAAAAATGGTGGGAACCGGTTTTAAAGTATGGTGACGTACTATCCAATGGTGCGCAGCCAATAAACCAAGTATTAACCAAATCCAAGCGGGGTAAAGGGTTTCAACAGCTTTTATCTAAGCCCAACTGATCCATAACATGAAAAACAAAAAAGTCCGTTTTTCATCAAAAGTCATGCTGAAAAAAATGGTGGGAACCGGTTTTAAAGTATGGTGACGTACTATCCAATGGTGCGCAGCCAATAAACCAAGTATTAACCAAATCCAAGCGGGGTAAAGGGTTTCAACAGCTTTTATCTAAGCCCAACTGATCCATAACATGAAAAACAAAAAAGTCCGTTTTTCATCAAAAGTCATGCTGAAAAAAATGGTGGGAACCGGTTTTAAAGTATGGTGACGTACTATCCAATGGTGCGCAGCCAATAAACCAAGTATTAACCAAATCCAAGCGGGGTAAAGGGTTTCAACAGCTTTTATCTAAGCCCAACTGATCCATAACATGAAAAACAAAAAAGTCCGTTTTTCATCAAAAGTCATGCTGAAAAAAATGGTGGGAACCGGTTTTAAAGTATGGTGACGTACTATCCAATGGTGCGCAGCCAATAAACCAAGTATTAACCAAATCCAAGCGGGGTAAAGGGTTTCAACAGCTTTTATCTAAGCCCAACTGATCCATAACATGAAAAACAAAAAAGTCCGTTTTTCATCAAAAGTCATGCTGAAAAAAATGGTGGGAACCGGTTTTAAAGTATGGTGACGTACTATCCAATGGTGCGCAGCCAATAAACCAAGTATTAACCAAATCCAAGCGGGGTAAAGGGTTTCAACAGCTTTTATCTAAGCCCAACTGATCCATAACATGAAAAACAAAAAAGTCCGTTTTTCATCAAAAGTCATGCTGAAAAAAATGGTGGGAACCGGTTTTAAAGTATGGTGACGTACTATCCAATGGTGCGCAGCCAATAAACCAAGTATTAACCAAATCCAAGCGGGGTAAAGGGTTTCAACAGCTTTTATCTAAGCCCAACTGATCCATAACATGAAAAACAAAAAAGTCCGTTTTTCATCAAAAGTCATGCTGAAAAAAATGGTGGGAACCGGTTTTAAAGTATGGTGACGTACTATCCAATGGTGCGCAGCCAATAAACCAAGTATTAACCAAATCCAAGCGGGGTAAAGGGTTTCAACAGCTTTTATCTAAGCCCAACTGATCCATAACATGAAAAACAAAAAAGTCCGTTTTTCATCAAAAGTCATGCTGAAAAAAATGGTGGGAACCGGTTTTAAAGTATGGTGACGTACTATCCAATGGTGCGCAGCCAATAAACCAAGTATTAACCAAATCCAAGCGGGGTAAAGGGTTTCAACAGCTTTTATCTAAGCCCAACTGATCCATAACATGAAAAACAAAAAAGTCCGTTTTTCATCAAAAGTCATGCTGAAAAAAATGGTGGGAACCGGTTTTAAAGTATGGTGACGTACTATCCAATGGTGCGCAGCCAATAAACCAAGTATTAACCAAATCCAAGCGGGGTAAAGGGTTTCAACAGCTTTTATCTAAGCCCAACTGATCCATAACATGAAAAACAAAAAAGTCCGTTTTTCATCAAAAGTCATGCTGAAAAAAATGGTGGGAACCGGTTTTAAAGTATGGTGACGTACTATCCAATGGTGCGCAGCCAATAAACCAAGTATTAACCAAATCCAAGCGGGGTAAAGGGTTTCAACAGCTTTTATCTAAGCCCAACTGATCCATAACATGAAAAACAAAAAAGTCCGTTTTTCATCAAAAGTCATGCTGAAAAAAATGGTGGGAACCGGTTTTAAAGTATGGTGACGTACTATCCAATGGTGCGCAGCCAATAAACCAAGTATTAACCAAATCCAAGCGGGGTAAAGGGTTTCAACAGCTTTTATCTAAGCCCAACTGATCCATAACATGAAAAACAAAAAAGTCCGTTTTTCATCAAAAGTCATGCTGAAAAAAATGGTGGGAACCGGTTTTAAAGTATGGTGACGTACTATCCAATGGTGCGCAGCCAATAAACCAAGTATTAACCAAATCCAAGCGGGGTAAAGGGTTTCAACAGCTTTTATCTAAGCCCAACTGATCCATAACATGAAAAACAAAAAAGTCCGTTTTTCATCAAAAGTCATGCTGAAAAAAATGGTGGGAACCGGTTTTAAAGTATGGTGACGTACTATCCAATGGTGCGCAGCCAATAAACCAAGTATTAACCAAATCCAAGCGGGGTAAAGGGTTTCAACAGCTTTTATCTAAGCCCAACTGATCCATAACATGAAAAACAAAAAAGTCCGTTTTTCATCAAAAGTCATGCTGAAAAAAATGGTGGGAACCGGTTTTAAAGTATGGTGACGTACTATCCAATGGTGCGCAGCCAATAAACCAAGTATTAACCAAATCCAAGCGGGGTAAAGGGTTTCAACAGCTTTTATCTAAGCCCAACTGATCCATAACATGAAAAACAAAAAAGTCCGTTTTTCATCAAAAGTCATGCTGAAAAAAATGGTGGGAACCGGTTTTAAAGTATGGTGACGTACTATCCAATGGTGCGCAGCCAATAAACCAAGTATTAACCAAATCCAAGCGGGGTAAAGGGTTTCAACAGCTTTTATCTAAGCCCAACTGATCCATAACATGAAAAACAAAAAAGTCCGTTTTTCATCAAAAGTCATGCTGAAAAAAATGGTGGGAACCGGTTTTAAAGTATGGTGACGTACTATCCAATGGTGCGCAGCCAATAAACCAAGTATTAACCAAATCCAAGCGGGGTAAAGGGTTTCAACAGCTTTTATCTAAGCCCAACTGATCCATAACATGAAAAACAAAAAAGTCCGTTTTTCATCAAAAGTCATGCTGAAAAAAATGGTGGGAACCGGTTTTAAAGTATGGTGACGTACTATCCAATGGTGCGCAGCCAATAAACCAAGTATTAACCAAATCCAAGCGGGGTAAAGGGTTTCAACAGCTTTTATCTAAGCCCAACTGATCCATAACATGAAAAACAAAAAAGTCCGTTTTTCATCAAAAGTCATGCTGAAAAAAATGGTGGGAACCGGTTTTAAAGTATGGTGACGTACTATCCAATGGTGCGCAGCCAATAAACCAAGTATTAACCAAATCCAAGCGGGGTAAAGGGTTTCAACAGCTTTTATCTAAGCCCAACTGATCCATAACATGAAAAACAAAAAAGTCCGTTTTTCATCAAAAGTCATGCTGAAAAAAATGGTGGGAACCGGTTTTAAAGTATGGTGACGTACTATCCAATGGTGCGCAGCCAATAAACCAAGTATTAACCAAATCCAAGCGGGGTAAAGGGTTTCAACAGCTTTTATCTAAGCCCAACTGATCCATAACATGAAAAACAAAAAAGTCCGTTTTTCATCAAAAGTCATGCTGAAAAAAATGGTGGGAACCGGTTTTAAAGTATGGTGACGTACTATCCAATGGTGCGCAGCCAATAAACCAAGTATTAACCAAATCCAAGCGGGGTAAAGGGTTTCAACAGCTTTTATCTAAGCCCAACTGATCCATAACATGAAAAACAAAAAAGTCCGTTTTTCATCAAAAGTCATGCTGAAAAAAATGGTGGGAACCGGTTTTAAAGTATGGTGACGTACTATCCAATGGTGCGCAGCCAATAAACCAAGTATTAACCAAATCCAAGCGGGGTAAAGGGTTTCAACAGCTTTTATCTAAGCCCAACTGATCCATAACATGAAAAACAAAAAAGTCCGTTTTTCATCAAAAGTCATGCTGAAAAAAATGGTGGGAACCGGTTTTAAAGTATGGTGACGTACTATCCAATGGTGCGCAGCCAATAAACCAAGTATTAACCAAATCCAAGCGGGGTAAAGGGTTTCAACAGCTTTTATCTAAGCCCAACTGATCCATAACATGAAAAACAAAAAAGTCCGTTTTTCATCAAAAGTCATGCTGAAAAAAATGGTGGGAACCGGTTTTAAAGTATGGTGACGTACTATCCAATGGTGCGCAGCCAATAAACCAAGTATTAACCAAATCCAAGCGGGGTAAAGGGTTTCAACAGCTTTTATCTAAGCCCAACTGATCCATAACATGAAAAACAAAAAAGTCCGTTTTTCATCAAAAGTCATGCTGAAAAAAATGGTGGGAACCGGTTTTAAAGTATGGTGACGTACTATCCAATGGTGCGCAGCCAATAAACCAAGTATTAACCAAATCCAAGCGGGGTAAAGGGTTTCAACAGCTTTTATCTAAGCCCAACTGATCCATAACATGAAAAACAAAAAAGTCCGTTTTTCATCAAAAGTCATGCTGAAAAAAATGGTGGGAACCGGTTTTAAAGTATGGTGACGTACTATCCAATGGTGCGCAGCCAATAAACCAAGTATTAACCAAATCCAAGCGGGGTAAAGGGTTTCAACAGCTTTTATCTAAGCCCAACTGATCCATAACATGAAAAACAAAAAAGTCCGTTTTTCATCAAAAGTCATGCTGAAAAAAATGGTGGGAACCGGTTTTAAAGTATGGTGACGTACTATCCAATGGTGCGCAGCCAATAAACCAAGTATTAACCAAATCCAAGCGGGGTAAAGGGTTTCAACAGCTTTTATCTAAGCCCAACTGATCCATAACATGAAAAACAAAAAAGTCCGTTTTTCATCAAAAGTCATGCTGAAAAAAATGGTGGGAACCGGTTTTAAAGTATGGTGACGTACTATCCAATGGTGCGCAGCCAATAAACCAAGTATTAACCAAATCCAAGCGGGGTAAAGGGTTTCAACAGCTTTTATCTAAGCCCAACTGATCCATAACATGAAAAACAAAAAAGTCCGTTTTTCATCAAAAGTCATGCTGAAAAAAATGGTGGGAACCGGTTTTAAAGTATGGTGACGTACTATCCAATGGTGCGCAGCCAATAAACCAAGTATTAACCAAATCCAAGCGGGGTAAAGGGTTTCAACAGCTTTTATCTAAGCCCAACTGATCCATAACATGAAAAACAAAAAAGTCCGTTTTTCATCAAAAGTCATGCTGAAAAAAATGGTGGGAACCGGTTTTAAAGTATGGTGACGTACTATCCAATGGTGCGCAGCCAATAAACCAAGTATTAACCAAATCCAAGCGGGGTAAAGGGTTTCAACAGCTTTTATCTAAGCCCAACTGATCCATAACATGAAAAACAAAAAAGTCCGTTTTTCATCAAAAGTCATGCTGAAAAAAATGGTGGGAACCGGTTTTAAAGTATGGTGACGTACTATCCAATGGTGCGCAGCCAATAAACCAAGTATTAACCAAATCCAAGCGGGGTAAAGGGTTTCAACAGCTTTTATCTAAGCCCAACTGATCCATAAACATGAAAAACAAAAAAGTCCGTTTTTCATCAAAAGTCATGCTGAAAAAAATGGTGGGAACCGGTTTTAAAGTATGGTGACGTACTATCCAATGGTGCGCAGCCAATAAACCAAGTATTAACCAAATCCAAGCGGGGTAAAGGGTTTCAACAGCTTTTATCTAAGCCCAACTGATCCATAACATGAAAAACAAAAAAGTCCGTTTTTCATCAAAAGTCATGCTGAAAAAAATGGTGGGAACCGGTTTTAAAGTATGGTGACGTACTATCCAATGGTGCGCAGCCAATAAACCAAGTATTAACCAAATCCAAGCGGGGTAAAGGGTTTCAACAGCTTTTATCTAAGCCCAACTGATCCATAACATGAAAAACAAAAAAGTCCGTTTTTCATCAAAAGTCATGCTGAAAAAAATGGTGGGAACCGGTTTTAAAGTATGGTGACGTACTATCCAATGGTGCGCAGCCAATAAACCAAGTATTAACCAAATCCAAGCGGGGTAAAGGGTTTCAACAGCTTTTATCTAAGCCCAACTGATCCATAACATGAAAAACAAAAAAGTCCGTTTTTCATCAAAAGTCATGCTGAAAAAAATGGTGGGAACCGGTTTTAAAGTATGGTGACGTACTATCCAATGGTGCGCAGCCAATAAACCAAGTATTAACCAAATCCAAGCGGGGTAAAGGGTTTCAACAGCTTTTATCTAAGCCCAACTGATCCATAACATGAAAAACAAAAAAGTCCGTTTTTCATCAAAAGTCATGCTGAAAAAAATGGTGGGAACCGGTTTTAAAGTATGGTGACGTACTATCCAATGGTGCGCAGCCAATAAACCAAGTATTAACCAAATCCAAGCGGGGTAAAGGGTTTCAACAGCTTTTATCTAAGCCCAACTGATCCATAACATGAAAAACAAAAAAGTCCGTTTTTCATCAAAAGTCATGCTGAAAAAAATGGTGGGAACCGGTTTTAAAGTATGGTGACGTACTATCCAATGGTGCGCAGCCAATAAACCAAGTATTAACCAAATCCAAGCGGGGTAAAGGGTTTCAACAGCTTTTATCTAAGCCCAACTGATCCATAACATGAAAAACAAAAAAGTCCGTTTTTCATCAAAAGTCATGCTGAAAAAAATGGTGGGAACCGGTTTTAAAGTATGGTGACGTACTATCCAATGGTGCGCAGCCAATAAACCAAGTATTAACCAAATCCAAGCGGGGTAAAGGGTTTCAACAGCTTTTATCTAAGCCCAACTGATCCATAACATGAAAAACAAAAAAGTCCGTTTTTCATCAAAAGTCATGCTGAAAAAAATGGTGGGAACCGGTTTTAAAGTATGGTGACGTACTATCCAATGGTGCGCAGCCAATAAACCAAGTATTAACCAAATCCAAGCGGGGTAAAGGGTTTCAACAGCTTTTATCTAAGCCCAACTGATCCATAACATGAAAAACAAAAAAGTCCGTTTTTCATCAAAAGTCATGCTGAAAAAAATGGTGGGAACCGGTTTTAAAGTATGGTGACGTACTATCCAATGGTGCGCAGCCAATAAACCAAGTATTAACCAAATCCAAGCGGGGTAAAGGGTTTCAACAGCTTTTATCTAAGCCCAACTGATCCATAACATGAAAAACAAAAAAGTCCGTTTTTCATCAAAAGTCATGCTGAAAAAAATGGTGGGAACCGGTTTTAAAGTATGGTGACGTACTATCCAATGGTGCGCAGCCAATAAACCAAGTATTAACCAAATCCAAGCGGGGTAAAGGGTTTCAACAGCTTTTATCTAAGCCCAACTGATCCATAACATGAAAAACAAAAAAGTCCGTTTTTCATCAAAAGTCATGCTGAAAAAAATGGTGGGAACCGGTTTTAAAGTATGGTGACGTACTATCCAATGGTGCGCAGCCAATAAACCAAGTATTAACCAAATCCAAGCGGGGTAAAGGGTTTCAACAGCTTTTATCTAAGCCCAACTGATCCATAACATGAAAAACAAAAAAGTCCGTTTTTCATCAAAAGTCATGCTGAAAAAAATGGTGGGAACCGGTTTTAAAGTATGGTGACGTACTATCCAATGGTGCGCAGCCAATAAACCAAGTATTAACCAAATCCAAGCGGGGTAAAGGGTTTCAACAGCTTTTATCTAAGCCCAACTGATCCATAACATGAAAAACAAAAAAGTCCGTTTTTCATCAAAAGTCATGCTGAAAAAAATGGTGGGAACCGGTTTTAAAGTATGGTGACGTACTATCCAATGGTGCGCAGCCAATAAACCAAGTATTAACCAAATCCAAGCGGGGTAAAGGGTTTCAACAGCTTTTATCTAAGCCCAACTGATCCATAACATGAAAAACAAAAAAGTCCGTTTTTCATCAAAAGTCATGCTGAAAAAAATGGTGGGAACCGGTTTTAAAGTATGGTGACGTACTATCCAATGGTGCGCAGCCAATAAACCAAGTATTAACCAAATCCAAGCGGGGTAAAGGGTTTCAACAGCTTTTATCTAAGCCCAACTGATCCATAACATGAAAAACAAAAAAGTCCGTTTTTCATCAAAAGTCATGCTGAAAAAAATGGTGGGAACCGGTTTTAAAGTATGGTGACGTACTATCCAATGGTGCGCAGCCAATAAACCAAGTATTAACCAAATCCAAGCGGGGTAAAGGGTTTCAACAGCTTTTATCTAAGCCCAACTGATCCATAACATGAAAAACAAAAAAGTCCGTTTTTCATCAAAAGTCATGCTGAAAAAAATGGTGGGAACCGGTTTTAAAGTATGGTGACGTACTATCCAATGGTGCGCAGCCAATAAACCAAGTATTAACCAAATCCAAGCGGGGTAAAGGGTTTCAACAGCTTTTATCTAAGCCCAACTGATCCATAACATGAAAAACAAAAAAGTCCGTTTTTCATCAAAAGTCATGCTGAAAAAAATGGTGGGAACCGGTTTTAAAGTATGGTGAGCGTACTATCCAATGGTGCGCAGCCAATAAACCAAGTATTAACCAAATCCAAGCGGGGTAAAGGGTTTCAACAGCTTTTATCTAAGCCCAACTGATCCATAACATGAAAAACAAAAAAGTCCGTTTTTCATCAAAAGTCATGCTGAAAAAAATGGTGGGAACC
Source organism: Unio pictorum (assembly GCA_030141615.1). Lineage (NCBI taxonomy): Eukaryota > Metazoa > Mollusca > Bivalvia > Unionida > Unionidae > Unio > Unio pictorum. Next base: position 200,924 of record JARLTB010000449.1, on the reverse strand, counting down.
GGTTTTAAAGTATGGTGACGTACTATCCAATGGTGCGCAGCCAATAAACCAAGTATTAACCAAATCCAAGCGGGGTAAAGGGTTTCAACAGCTTTTATCTAAGCCCAACTGATCCATAACATGAAAAACAAAAAAGTCCGTTTTTCATCAAAAGTCATGCTGAAAAAAATGGTGGGAACCGGTTTTAAAGTATGGTGACGTACTATCCAATGGTGCGCAGCCAATAAACCAAGTATTAACCAAATCCAAGCGGGGTAAAGGGTTTCAACAGCTTTTATCTAAGCCCAACTGATCCATAACATGAAAAACAAAAAAGTCCGTTTTTCATCAAAAGTCATGCTGAAAAAAATGGTGGGAACCGGTTTTAAAGTATGGTGACGTACTATCCAATGGTGCGCAGCCAATAAACCAAGTATTAACCAAATCCAAGCGGGGTAAAGGGTTTCAACAGCTTTTATCTAAGCCCAACTGATCCATAACATGAAAAACAAAAAAGTCCGTTTTTCATCAAAAGTCATGCTGAAAAAAATGGTGGGAACCGGTTTTAAAGTATGGTGACGTACTATCCAATGGTGCGCAGCCAATAAACCAAGTATTAACCAAATCCAAGCGGGGTAAAGGGTTTCAACAGCTTTTATCTAAGCCCAACTGATCCATAACATGAAAAACAAAAAAGTCCGTTTTTCATCAAAAGTCATGCTGAAAAAAATGGTGGGAACCGGTTTTAAAGTATGGTGACGTACTATCCAATGGTGCGCAGCCAATAAACCAAGTATTAACCAAATCCAAGCGGGGTAAAGGGTTTCAACAGCTTTTATCTAAGCCCAACTGATCCATAACATGAAAAACAAAAAAGTCCGTTTTTCATCAAAAGTCATGCTGAAAAAAATGGTGGGAACCGGTTTTAAAGTATGGTGACGTACTATCCAATGGTGCGCAGCCAATAAACCAAGTATTAACCAAATCCAAGCGGGGTAAAGGGTTTCAACAGCTTTTATCTAAGCCCAACTGATCCATAACATGAAAAACAAAAAAGTCCGTTTTTCATCAAAAGTCATGCTGAAAAAAATGGTGGGAACCGGTTTTAAAGTATGGTGACGTACTATCCAATGGTGGCGCAGCCAATAAACCAAGTATTAACCAAATCCAAGCGGGGTAAAGGGTTTCAACAGCTTTTATCTAAGCCCAACTGATCCATAACATGAAAAACAAAAAAGTCCGTTTTTCATCAAAAGTCATGCTGAAAAAAAATGGTGGGAACCGGTTTTAAAGTATGGTGACGTACTATCCAATGGTGCGCAGCCAATAAACCAAGTATTAACCAAATCCAAGCGGGGTAAAGGGTTTCAACAGCTTTTATCTAAGCCAACTGATCCATAACATGAAAAACAAAAAAGTCCGTTTTTCATTAAAAGTCATGCTGAAAAAAATGGTGGGAACCGGTTTTAAAGTATGGTGACGTACTATCCAATGGTGCGCAGCCAATAAACCAAGTATTAACCAAATCCAAGCGGGGTAAAGGGTTTCAACAGCTTTTATCTAAGCCCAACTGATCCATAACATGAAAAACAAAAAAAGTCCGTTTTTCATCAAAAGTCATGCTGAAAAAAATGGTGGGAACCGGTTTTAAAGTATGGTGACGTACTATCCAATGGTGCTCAGCCAATAAACCAAGTATTAACCAAATCCAAGCGGGGGTAAAGGGTTTCAACAGCTTTTATCTAAGCCCAACTGATCCATAACATGAAAAACAAAAAAGTCCGTTTTTCATCAAAAGTCATGCTGAAAAAAATGGTGGGAACCGGTTTTAAAGTATGGTGACGTACTATCCAATGGTGCGCAGCCAATAAACCAAGTATTAACCAAATCCAAGCGGGGTAAAGGGTTTCAACAGCTTTTATCTAAGCCCAACTGATCCATAACATGAAAAACAAAAAAGTCCGTTTTTCATCAAAAGTCATGCTGAAAAAAATGGTGGGAACCGGTTTTAAAGTATCGGTGACGTACTATCTAATGGTGCGCAGCCAATAAACCAAGTATTAACCAAATCAAAGCGGGGTAAAGGGTTTCAACAGCTTTTATCTAAGCCCAACTGATCCATAACATGAAAAACAAAAAGTCCGTTTTTTCATCAAAAGTCATGCTGAAAAAATGGTGGGAACCGGTTTTAAAGTATGGTGACGTACTATCCAATGGTGCGCAGCCAATAAACCAAGTATTAACCAATCCAAGCGGGTAAGGGTTTCAACAGCTTTTATCTAAGGCCCAACTGATCCATAACATGAAAAACAAAAAAGTCCGTTTTTCATCAAAAGTCATGCTGAAAAAAATGGTGGGAACCGGTTTTAAAGTATGGTGACGTACTATCCAATGGTGCGCAGCCAATAAACCAACTATTAACCAAATCCAAGCGGGGTAAAGGGTTTCAACAGCTTTTATCTAAGCCCAACTGATCCATAACATGAAAAACAAAAAAGTCCGTTTTTCATCAAAAGTCATGCTGAAAAAAATGGTGGGAACCGGTTTTAAAGTATGGTGACGTACTATCTAATGGTGCGCAGCCAATAAACCAAGTATTAACCAAATCCAAGCGGGGTAAAGGGTTTCAACAGCTTTTATCTAAGCCCAACTGATCCATAACATGAAAAACAAAAAAGTCCGTTTTTCATCAAAAGTCATGCTGAAAAAAATGGTGGGAACCGGCTTTAAAGTATGGTGACGTACTATCCAATGTTGCGCAGCCAATAAACCAAGTATTAACCAAATCCAAGCGGGGTAAAGGGTTTCAACAGCTTTTATCTAAGCCCAACTGATCCATAACATGAAAAACAAAAAAGTCCGTTTTTCATCAAAAGTCATGCTGAAAAAAATGGTGGGAACCGGTTTTAAAGTATGGTGACGTACTATCCAATGGTGCGCAGCCAATAAACCAAGTATTAACCAAATCCAAGCGGGGTAAAGGGTTTCAACAGCTTTTATCTAAGCCCAACTGATCCATAACATGAAAAACAAAAAAGTCCGTTTTTCATCAAAAGTCATGCTGAAAAAAATGGTGGGAACCGGTTTTAAAGTATGGTGACGTACTATCCAATGGTGCGCAGCCAATAAACCAAGTATTAACCAAATCCAAGCGGGGTAAAGGGTTTCAACAGCTTTTATCTAAGCCAACTGATCCATAACATGAAAAACAAAAAAGTCCGTTTTTCATCAAAAGTCATGCTGAAAAAAATGGTGGGAACCGGTTTAAAGTATGGTGACGTACTATCCAATGGTGCGCAGCCATAAACCAAGTATTAACCAAATCCAAGCGGGGTAAAGGGTTTCAACAGCTTTTATCTAAGCCCAACTGATCCATAACATGAAAAACAAAAAAGTCCGTTTTTCATCAAAAGTCATGCTGAAAAAAAATGGTGGGAACCGGTTTTAAAGTATGGTGACGTACTATCCAATGGTGCGCAGCCAATAAACCAAGTATTAACCAAATCCAAGCGGGGTAAAGGGTTTCAACAGCTTTTATCTAAGCCCAACTGATCCATAACATGAAAAACAAAAAAGTCCGATTTTCATCAAAAGTCATGATCAAAAAAATGGTGGGAACCGGTTTTAAAGTATGGTGACGTACTATCCAATGGTGCGCAGCCAATAAACCAAGTATTAACCAAATCCAAGCGGGGTAAAGGGTTTCAACAGCTTTTATCTAAGCCCAACTGATCCATAACATGAAAAACAAAAAAGTCCGTTTTTCATCAAAAGTCATGCTGAAAAAAATGGTGGGAACCGGTTTTAAAGTATGGTGACGTACTATCCAATGGTGCGCAGCCAATAAACCAAGTATTAACCAAAATCCAAGCGGGGTAAAGGGTTTCAACAGCTTTTATCTAAGCCCAACTGATCCATAACATGAAAAACAAAAAAGTCCGTTTTTCATCAAAAGTCATGCTGAAAAAAATGGTGGGAACCGGTTTTAAAGTATGGTGACGTACTATCCAATGGTGCGCAGCCAATAAACCAAGTATTAACCAAATCCAAGCGGGGTAAAGGGTTTCAACAGCTTTTATCTAAGCCCAACTGTTCCATAGCATGAAAAACAAAAAAGTCCGTTTTTCATCAAAAGTCATGCTGAAAAAAATGGTGGGAACCGGTTTTAAAGTATGGTGACGTACTATCCAATGGTGCGCAGCCAATAAACCAAGTATTAACCAAATCCAAGCGGGGTAAAGGGTTTCAACAGCTTTTATCTAAGCCCAACTGATCCATAACATGAAAAACAAAAAAGTCCGTTTTCATCAAAAGTCATGCTGAAAAAAATGGTGGGAACCGGTTTTAAAGTATGGTGACGTACTATCTAATGGTGCGCAGCCAATAAACCAAGTATTAACCAAATCCAAGCGGGGTAAAGGGTTTCAACAGCTTTTATCTAAGCCCAACTGATCCATAACATGAAAACAAAAAAGTCCGTTTTTCATCAAAAGTCATGCTGAAAAAAATGGTGGGAACCGGTTTTAAAGTATGGTGACGTACTATCCAATGGTGCGCAGCCAATAAACCAAGTATTAACCAAATCCAAGCGGGGTAAAGGGTTTCAACAGCTTTTATCTAAGCCCAACTGATCCATAACATGAAAAACAAAAAAGTCCGTTTTTCATCAAAAGTCATGCTGAAAAAAATGGTGGGAACCGGTTTAAAGTATGGTGACGTACTATCCAATGGTGCGCAGCCAATAAACCAAGTATTAACCAAATCCAAGCGGGGTAAAGGGTTTCAACAGCTTTTATCTAAGCCCAACTGATCCATAACATGAAAAACAAAAAGTCCGTTTTTCATCAAAAGTCATGCTGAAAAAAATGGTGGGAACCGATTTTAAAATATGGTGACGTACTATCCAATGGTGCGCAGCCAATAAACCAAGTATTAACCAAATCCAAGCGGGGTAAAGGGTTTCAACAGCTTTTATCTAAGCCCAACTGATCCATAACATGAAAAACAAAAAAGTCCGTTTTTCATCAAAAGTCATGCTGAAAAAAATGGTGGGAACCGGTTTTAAAGTATGGTGACGTACTATCCAATGGTGCGCAGCCAATAAACCAAGTATTAACCAAATCCAAGCGGGGTAAAGGGTTTCAACAGCTTTTATCTAAGCCCAACTGATCCATAACATGAAAACAAAAAAGTCCGTTTTTCATCAAAAGTCATGCTGAAAAAAATGGTGGGAACCGGTTTTAAAGTATGGTGACGTACTATCCAATGGTGCGCAGCAATAAACCAAGTATTAACCAAATCCAAGAGGGGTAAAGGGTTTCAACAGCTTTTATCTAAGCCCAACTGATCCATAACATGAAAACAAAAAAGTCCGTTTTTCATCAAAAGTCATGCTGAAAAAAATGGTGGGAACCGGTTTTAAAGTATGGTGACGTACTATCCAATGGTGCGCAGCCAATAAACCAAGTATTAACCAAATCCAAGCGTTGTAAAGTGTTTCAACAGCTTTTATCTAAGCCCAACTGATCCATAACATGAAAAACAAAAAGTCCGTTTTTCATCAAAAGTCATGCTGAAAAAAATGGTGGGAACCGGTTTTAAAGTATGGTGACGTACTATCCAATGGTGCGCAGCCAATAAACCAAGTATTAACCAAATCCAAGCGGGATAAAGGGTTTCAACAGCTTTTATCTAAGCCCAACTGATCCATAACATGAAAAACAAAAAAGTCCGTTTTTCATCAAAAGTCATGCTGAAAAAAATGGTGGGAACCGGTTTTAAAGTATGGTGACGTACTATCCAATGGTGCGCAGCCAATAAACCAAGTATTAACCAAATCCAAGCGGGGTAAAGGGTTTCAACAGCTTTTATCTAAGCCCAACTGATCCATAACATGAAAAAACAAAAAAGTCCGTTTTTCATCAAAAGTCATGCTGAAAAAAATGGTGGGAACCGGTTTTAAAGTATGGTGACGTACTATCCAATGGTGCGCAGCCAATAAACCAAGTATTAACCAAATCCAAGCGGGGTAAAGGGTTTCAACAGCTTTTATCTAAGCCCAACTGATCCATAACATGAAAAACAAAAAAGTCCGTTTTTCATCAAAAGTCATGCTGAAAAAAATGGTGGGAACCGGTTTTAAAGTATGGTGACGTACTATCTAATGGTGCGCAGACGCAATAAAACCAAGTATTAACCAAATCCAAGCGGGGTAAAGGGTTTCAACAGCTTTTATCTAAGCCCAACTGATCCATAACATGAAAAACAAAAAAGTCCGTTTTTCATCAAAAGTCATGCTGAAAAAAATGGTGGGAACCGGTTTTAAAGTATGGTGACGTACTATCCAATGGTGCGCAGCCAATAAACCAAGTATTAACCAAATCCAAGCGGGGTAAAGGGTTTCAACAGCTTTTATCTAAGCCCAACTGATCCATAACATGAAAAACAAAAAAGTCCGTTTTTCATCAAAAGTCATGCTGAAAAAAATGGTGGGAACCGGTTTTAAAGTATGGTGACGTACTATCCAATGGTGCGCAGCCAATAAACCAAGTATTAACCAAATCCAAGCGGGGTAAAGGGTTTCAACAGCTTTTATCTAAGACCAACTGATCCATAACATGAAAAACAAAAAAGTCCGTTTTTCATCAAAAGTCATGCTGAAAAAAATGGTGGGAACCGGTTTTAAAGTATGGTGACGTACTATCCAATGGTGCGCAGCCAATAAACCAAGTATTAACCAAATCCAAGCGGGGTAAAGGGTTTCAACAGCTTTTATCTAAGCCCAACTGATCCATAACATGAAAAACAAAAAAGTCCGTTTTTCATCAAAAGTCATGCTGAAAAAAATGGTGGGAACCGGTTTTAAAGTATGGTGACGTACTATCCAATGGTGCGCAGCCAATAAACCAAGTATTAACCAAATCCAAGCGGGGTAAAGGGTTTCAACAGCTTTTATCTAAGCCCAACTGATCCATAACATGAAAAACAAAAAAGTCCGTTTTTCATCAAAAGTAGCAGCAGAATGGGTGAACAGACCAGGTTTTCAAGCAAAAATAAGGCTTCTACGGAAACGAAATTATTTAAAAAAATGCAGAGTGTGTGAACAGACAAACTTTTTTTGGCGTCAATTTACTAAACTGAGGCTTCCCAAAATTGCTTATATAAGCCCCAATTTACTAAACTGAGGCTTCCTTGAAAATTCTTAATTAATTTTTAATAATAATTTGAGCAAAGAATAAAAAAAAAAGACGCCATTTAGTTGACGTTCACCTCCTCTGCTGCTAATGCGCTAACTAAATATTTGATCAAGTCCGACACGATATCTTGTCCGAGGGTCTGATAAATTTATCGTCACAAATCCGTGTGGGATTGACTGAGCGCGGCTAAAGAAATTTTTAAATTGATTATGATCCATATCACCACCGCACCAAGTTTGCCAAATATTTCTAAGAGTATGAGTATCAACTCCGTTAAATACACACAGTATATTGCAGTTATCTCGGATCACTTTTGGTATTTGAGTGTAACGTTGAGTGACATATATCACATCTGTGTTTTTGTGACGCCCCCGGGAAAATATTCTAGCAGGATTTTTTTGATTATCTAACATGATATCATCATATACGACTAAATTGTTAATACTTCCGTCGATGGAGTCAATACTAGGTGCCTCTTCGATATCGGTTATAAACTCAATAACACCATCACCGTTAATTTCTCGCGCGGCATCATTAAAATCCTTTAACACTTCATAACATTGCTGATCATCTACACTCGGAGCAATCATATACAACTTATCCCACTTCATCCATCTCGTTATCAAATTAAGTAGCAATTGTGTTTTACCACTTCCAGATGGTCCGATGATAATCGCGCGAATAGAATTTGGTAACATTGCATGGTGTCTAATAGGTTCCCGTCGTCTCGTAGCTGAATAATCAATTACATTCATGCTGTTTATATATAAATTATGGATCTATATTGTGTGAAGTGTAGGACGCGTACTGGCACAAATGACTTGACGACGATTACAACGAAAAACAATCGATCAGCGCTTTCTGGTAAATGCGTACAATGTAGTACGAAAAAATTTAGATTTACTTCCACGAAACCTTTAAAAAAAAACGAGGAGGTGATATTGCAGCCAAGTTAGCAAAACTCCCTGGAACACCGTGGGCAAAGTATCCAGGAGAAAAGCACCTTCCAGGATATAGCTACTGTGGACCGGGGACACGATTAGATATCAGACTTGATGATCAAAATCAGCCCCGACCCGGCGAGTATCCAATAAACGCTATTGATAAGGCGTGTCATGCTCATGATGTCGCTTATAAAAGCAGCAATCTTCAACACAGACATCTCGCAGATGTAAAATTAATTCATGCGTTAAATGCTATTCCTGATAAATCCTTCAAAGAAAAATTGGCTTCGTGGTTGGTAAAATCTGCTATGAAGGGTAAATTGATGTTAGGTGCTGGTAATTGAAAATGCTAGCATTTTAATATGGAATCTATTTACTATTCTCCGAGGGGATACTGGAGAGGTTACGCAGCAATCAATAAACTAGCTAGTGCATCAAAGGTGAAAAAAACTACAGCGGCAAACTGGTTATCTAAACAGGCAATATGGCAAATTTATCTACCAGCGCCTAAACAAATTAACTATTCGCATTTTGATGTTACAACACCTAATGAAGTTCATCAAGCTGATATACTATTTCTGCCGCATGACAACGGTTACAAATACGCGTTAACGTTAGTTGATATTGCAAGTCGATACAAAGAAGCAGAACCGTTAAAAACAAAATCATCTACTGAAGTAGCTTCTGCATTTGAAAAAATTTATCGACGAGGTCCTCTGCGCTGGCCAAATCTGTTACAAGTTGATCCTGGCAAGGAATTTCAAGGTGTTGTTACATCTACGATGAAACATCATAATGTCGCCATCAGACGAGGACACACTGCGCTACATCGCGATCAGGCAATTGTTGAACGGTTTAATAAAACCCTTGCTGAGCGGTTATTCGGATATCAATACGCAAAAGAATTCATCCAGGATAAACGATCCCGTGAATGGGTCAAGAGATTACCAGCTGTGATTACCGCAATCAATAATGAGATTACTAGAACAATTAATATGAAACCTGTCAACGCTATTAAGAAGGCGTCTATCAAAATGGAAATCCAAGGAATTTCACAAAAAGAACCAATTCTTGGTAGTAATGTCATTGTAAGGTACTTATATGAACCAGGAGAGCTTGAGGGTGGTAAAAAAAGAGCTACCGATCCTATTTGGAGTGTCACTACGCATAGGATATTCGGTATAACACGATCAACTGGTAGACCTCCAATCTATAGACTGGATTCAACTGCTCCTCAGCGAGGATTTACTCGACAACAACTACAAGTGATCCCCGAAGATACTCAATTGCCACCGCGTGGTCTTAACTAGCACCTAAGGTGCTGGCACCTCTGCGTCTGTTGCACTCAAGACAAGTCAACCTCACATTGTTTCTGACATGACCGAGATTGTTATCTTTTCTATCTACGGTGAATTGGCGAGGATCTTTATCCGACCAATTCCAACTCATTATACAATTACAACTCGCGCAGTGATTATTCTGTTGCTGTTTCAGCGTCTTAATTAATTCAGCATCGATGTCAAATTCTCTTTTATTTTTTTTATCCTGTTGTTTATAACCAGAGAGTTTTTTTCTGATTATATTATCATCGGTGTGTATATTACTTAATGTATTGTCATTATCATTAACCACAATTCTTCGAAGTTGGTTTATTCGCCGTACTCTGGATACTGCGAGATAAACTAAATTTGACCACTCAATATGATTATCTACTATCCAAAGAGTTGTGTCTGTGATAGTTAATCCCTGTGAAGAGTGTATTGTTGCTGCATAACCTAACGTCCATGGGGATTTATCAGCACCTAATGCATCTTTAACGACGCTGATATCAACCAGCACAATATCATTTAATACTAAATTCTGCTTTTGTTGTTGTCCAGGAATGTCAACGTCGATATTCTGCTTTCGTGTATCCTTAGGTCTATAACAGAGTGGTACTGGAAGTGTTGCAAATTTTTCTTTATGTAGCGCAAACAACTTCATCTGAAGTGCGTCTCTGACTATTTTTCTACTCGCGATTATTAAATCATTTGGCCTCCACATTTCCCAAAAATCATTCTTGGGAGTTTCTGAAATTATTTCACGCGCTATTTCACATTGGATTTTATCCGGTTGTAATCTAATTAGCGCTTTGAATTCTCGTAATTGTTCATCAAGTGATCTATGGTCGGTATTAATCTCTTCATAATAATCTACAAATCCTTTTAGCCATTCATGTGGAGATCCACCAACAAATGGCTGCGGTTGGCCGTGATCCCCGCACATGACGACTTTTGTATTTTTCAATAACAACCATTCAAGAAATATCTGTAATACTGTCAACGATACCGTGCATATTTCATCCCAGATTATTATTTCAGGAATAAATTTATCGCCCATTCGATCAGGAGTCCATGTATCGCCTTTCCATCGAAAGAAGCTGTGATAAGTACAGGCTTTTACCCCCCGCGCTATCATCTCTCTGGCGAGTCTGTGAGTTGGTGTTAACACAACCATGGTTGACCGACGAAATAATTCGATTGCACGAGTTGTCTTTCCTGATCCACCACAGCCGTTTAAATAAACTGTCTTGTATCTACAAATCGGATCGGATACAGGTGGTGCAGTAGAAAATTCTGTAGAAACGCTAGCGTTTCCAATTTCACAACAAATATATTTATCATCCATAGCAACGTCTGCGGATTTACAATACTCATGTAGTGTTTCTTTTTTAAACCTCCAATTTCCCCACGCTTCCTTAGGATCTGTGAATTTAGCTACATCTGATTTGTATTTCTCATGGATATACATCGAATCAGTAGCTACTCTAACCGCGGTATCGGGAAATCTGTTTATCATCGAGAATAGATTAATACAAGAATAGGCTAGCATAGAACTTCTCAAATGTGTGTACTGACAACTATATCCATCACAGTAGGTAACAACCGTACCTAATTTCTCACCATTGGATCGAAAAGCATCCCTACGGGTTACAAATTTTCCTTTTTTTATTAAATCGGTTATGATAAAATCGTATTCTTCATTGTCTAAGATCAATCTCGAAGAATATTTTGCATTGTCAAATCTTCCACCTTGAGTGAATTTACCGATTATTCTTCGTCCGAGCTCTTTAGCCTCTCTATTCCTACCTTCGAATAACCTCTTAGACCAATCCATAAGTGTTTCACAATCTCCCAATTGTTTTCGTTGTTCGTTAATTATTTTTTCTAGATCGGGTTTTGGTAACCAAACATCTTTCTGCGCGTTATAGCATATAATAGCTTCGCTGACAATTAATGATGTTAACATACCACAATCGATCATATATCGCAATAGCACAATTGGCACCCACGCTTTTTCATACATATGTCTACCAAGCCAAAGATAACTACACGGATGTAACCCTGTAGCTAATTCGAATGATATCACACGAGCGAACCCGGTTAAATCAAAATTAGAACTGCTAGCAGTTCCAGGCAATGGACCATTAATCGCAACACGAGTCATTTCATGTGTGGGATGTCCAAATCGTTTAAAATATTCAGAGCATTCTCCATATCCGAGAAAACTTCCAGGATAACACGCGGATATATCAATTGAAATCATACCATCACGTGAGTATTTCGTATTCCACAATCCTCCATGACCCAATTCGACGCAACTCAACTTCACGTCATTGAGAAAATCACTTCGTGTTGGACGCCATGAGTTTTTTTCTCTTGCAAAGTGAGCTACCACTGATGGAATTGTGAAGCTATCCGTAAGTAGTTTTTCATGGAAACTCTCCGGTGAAAATTCATTAGCGATTTTTCTCATTCTAGTATCTAATTCTTCAGTTCGATATAATTCACCATTTGGTTTTACAAACTGATCAAATCCTATTTCCGGATCCTCATTACTCCTGAGTAACCACATTGACACAGGGTCGTCTTTGGTTAATGTGTGAATAGCATCAAATAATTTCTCTTCATAGAAACCATCCCTAGAAAATTCTTTAGGGATATATCGAACAGTTCTTTCTCGTGGAAATATATTTACCGCGGGTGTCCACGCGTGTTTGTTATGATCGATAATTTCAATTGGAGCTCCTCGCGATTGATATTTCGGTTCGTATAATACTTCTCCGGTTATCGTCGCTACCGATATTGGAAATTTTAATAATGCTTCTAATTTAGCTATATCGGAAATCGTTGCCCCGCGTTGTTTCACCGTTAGTTCCCATTCGGTTATTTTGTTTCGTCGTTGTTCAGTTAATTTGTTTCCCCGGGATGCATTTGTGAAGTGTTCTATTAACCGTGTTGCTACACAATTTAATGGTGACGACTCCGTCAAATCACCTTGTGATTTCGACGATGAAAACATCGGAGCTAGTTTTGCAATACTTGGCTTATCATTTAGCTGATATATTCCGTAAACAACTGCTGTTACAGGGTAAGATTTCTCATAGTATGGTTTGTCAATTCCAGTTAGAATTCCTGGTTTGGAATCTCTACTCACAATAACAGTTTTTTTATCCTTAAGGATTGGGTCAAATTTATCTCTGATAATCCATTCACCTTCCTCTTCGATAATAAATTTTATTCTAAAAATATACCTCCGTTGAGATTTCCCGCCAAGGTGTGAAAGTATCACAGCTGCTCTTATATCATTCATAGTAGCATCAATTATGGGTATATTGACATCTTCATCAATAATTCGAAATGTCGACCACGTATGAGATGCTCCATCACGCTTAAACTCATTAAAAAAGTCGCTGATTTTACTCAATAGTGGTTTATCATCTACTAGACTTTTAGGTATATCAGAGATTCTATCGAGATTAAATCTAGCATTTTTCCAAGGCTTAATTTTCGATAATCTCTTGAATTCCTTCATATTATAATTAAAACAAGTATTTAAATAGAAAGTTTTTTATATAATGAATCATTGCAAATGGCTTATGATTGGATCAAAGACTCCGTGTAACAAATCATTCAGAAATGAATTCTATGGGTATCATATGCAGAGTGTGAGAAACGGTTCGGAGGGGCCTCTACCATGTTTGCATTGTGGGGTAGGTGTAAGAGGCAAGTCGCAGTTATGCGTAAATTGCGGGGGTAAGCGTTATAGAGAGTTAAAACGTTATTATGACAAGCGAAGAATAAAAAATCCTGACGACGTCAATGACAACGTCAATGGCAAAATCATAAAAACTACGGCTGACTATATAAAAAGATTTGCTAATGTTATAATTCAGCCAATTAACGAATTAGACAAATAGATATATTATATATACAAATGAGCCAAGAATTTCAAAGACATCCTGTTATTGAAAATTATGAAGCTTCTCGTGATGGTGTTGTTAGACACTGTAGACTCAAGAAATCTATTGGGTGGGATAATGGTATGGGGTATTTGATATTTAAAGCTGGAGGGAAAATGTATCTCAATCACCGTTTCGTCTTCGAAGTGTATAACGGATCAATCAAAGATGGTTTTGTTATTGATCATATTGATTCCGATACTAAGAATAACAAATTGAACAACCTTCAAGCTATTTCTCAATGTGAAAACACAAAACGAGGAAGAACTGGGAAATACCCGAAAAATGCTAGATCCGTAAAGTCAATTAATACTGACAACACGGAGATAGTATTTCAATCAATGTCAGAAGCTGGTAGGCATTTCGATATTAACCCCTCCTCAGTACAAAAAGTAGGAGAGGGAATTTATAAGACCGCTTTTTCAAAGCGTTTTAAAAACAAAATTCAGTTTTCTTACGTATAATACGTAAATGGAAATCTTACGGATTTCACGGGAGATAACTCCGTTAGGTATAACGCGTGTGACAAATCATCAATGACAGAGTTACGGATCTTAAACATGGAAACGCTAGCGTTTCTAACATTGATTTTGATTGGTTGTTATAATTACATAAATCTGAACAAAACACAATCAATTTTGTCTTTTTTCAAGTATTAACAGAACTGTTTTATAGACACGTCGTATTTAAACATTTTTTTTAATGTCTGTTTCAAGTATTATGCGTGTTTTCAACATTGTCAGTGATCGCTAATAAACAAACAAATAATTACAATCACTACACCTCTTTTATATCACCTCGTCGTAATGAGTGTATATATACAAATTCGTCTTTATTATAATTGGGCATTTAGCCGAAATTCAAGTGTAAACAAAACCACACCGTCACACGTGGTATGAACGTTATTATTGACATTCAAAACCAAAGTTTCGATTTTGCGGTTTTGTTTACACTTGAATGTAGAATAGCCCGCGTCATCCATTGTCATTGTGTCACCTATAATCTATTGTTGTACCGTCCTATGTGTATATAACCGCCTACCACACTAGATCAGGGGTTATTGTGCCGTCGTCATCCATTGTCATTGAAAATCAATTCATTCACTTATAATCTATTGTTGTACTGTCCTATGTGTATATATAACCGCCTACCACACTAGATCAGGGGTTATTGTGCCGTCGTCATTCATTATATTGTATATAATCATAATCACCTATAATCGCATTAAGCTTCTGGGTATATTAAGATGCTCAACACCTTAGTGTATCCAGAATTCATTTTGAAAATACTTTGTATTTTTAATTCTAAAGAATTTTCATACTTTGTATTTAAACAAATATATTTTTATATATATATATGAATATTGAAAATCTTAAATTGATTATTATTGAAATCAACAAACTTAAGGATCAAAATATAAAATTATGTTCAGGGTTAGATTGTGATCAAATTATGACCGATTTCGAGGATATACAATTTGCAGAACAGACGGGGAAATACGTCCTAGCGAAAAAATATTTTTTAACTAAAAAGATCCAAAAGCTTATACGTGAGAGCTTAGTCAATACGGAAGATATTAGTGTATTCGTACCATTATGTAACATCGTTGAACGTGTACGAAAGCAATTAGGCTTAGAATATGAACAAAAAAGGATTATTAATTGTAAAGTGAGACAATTAAAAATACTAATGGAAAACTCTCAAGGAGATTTTGAGGGTGATGAGCCCCACGCGTAGAGAGCCTCCTTTGTTTGTATAACCGTACGGTATACATGTCACACACACTACCTGTGTAAACGAGGAAGTAAAATTATGTGTGACTCAGTACAATAACAAGGAAGTATTAAAATGCTTTGCATTTTTAGGTTAGTGATTTCTTTCGAAATGATTTGCATTTCTAAAATCCTTTGGATTTTTAATTGACAATTAGTGATACTCTTTTAATAATGATAGGACAATCATTAACTACACGGAACACTAAAGAAAGACTTGAAGCTCTTAAGAAAATATTACCCCTTCGTGATCGTATACGTGAAAAACTTCAACAACGGCAATTATTTCAGACTGACTTCACAGAGGATACAGAACAACTCTTCAAACCTATTGTTAGTGCAACTGAGGGTGTGAAAACAGCAACTGAACGGGCGATATACGGAGATGTCCCTAAAGAAGGTCCTAGAACAGAGAAGCCTCTTCTCCCTGTGTTGGAGAAAATAGCAAAACGAACTAAACAAACAAAACAAGCTGTACAAATACTTCCAGGTGAAATCGCAGGGGAGATGGAACTACAACGACAGCAAGAACGAGAAGAACGAGAAGAACTACAACGACAGCAAGAACAAGAAGAAGAAGAAGAACAAGAAGAACAACAACAAGAAGCTGTTCCAAGGGGGGACTATAATCCTGAAAATATATTTACAGTTGATGCGTTAAATAAAATCAGAAGTATCCCAACACTCTATGGTTTAGCTAAATTTACCAACGACAACATTAAAAAAGCGAAGAGAGATGAGTATTTAATAGACGACACGTCTAAAGATTTTATAAACAGTAAACACCTTTGGGCAAATAAGGTGTTTTTAGCAAACAGCGGGGAAAACAAAATCAACAAAAAAATAAAATCTAATTATGACCAATTTCTAGCTATGGTAAAGGGGATCACAGTAGCACCACCAGCATACACAGCAGACCCAATCCCTGATGAAATACAAATAATGGCAGAGGCTGATTCCCAGAGTAAAACTCCAAAGGGTGCAACTGGTATCACTAAAAAATCCAAAGAATTTTCAAAAACAGGTAGTGGTTTAGTTGGAAACTCTAGTGTAACATGTCCTGGTAATATTCTCGGTGATATATCACGATTAGAAGTACTCGTAGGTGGAAAACGAGCCGGGAATAACTCACCAGAAATAATCAATGAAGCAGCTGATATCTGTAGGAGGTTATTTCAAGGTGGTATCATGGATATTGCAACATATAGAGATTTCATTGAGGAGTTAGCCGAAAATTCTTTGGATGGAAATTCTTCGAATTTCTACGGTTATCATAGCGATTAGATAATTGGAAATGCTAGCATTTCTATATAGAGAATGATCATACACTACAACCATGATAAACCAACTAGTGTCTACGTGGTAAACTCACGATTGCCAAAATACCGAGTATACTATGGAGATGGTCTCGGTAATACTATAATGGGATTATTTTCAAGAATGGCTCCAAAAGTGGCTCCGCTAGTAAAACAATTATCGATGAAAGCAATTGATGTTATCCGAGATAAGGGTATTAACACTATTGGTGATCTTGCCGGGAAGGCATTTTCAGCCGCTAAGGATAAACTAACAGCGCTAGTTCGACGTAGAAATTTTTCAAAACCAGGAATGACTTCACTACCATCTACTGCAGTAATGCCTACACAGGTTAGTAAAATAATAAATAACGCCGTGGATAAAAAACTACAGTCATTAATGACCCCGTCATACACGATGACTCCGTCATTGCAGGATAATATAACAGCAAATATGATAGCGGGAAGCGGCTTTAAAAGTACTAAAGCATTTTCTAATTCAAAGAATTTCCGACGTCGGTGAATAATATTTTCTCAAAAATCATCACTAGAATTGCTAGCATTTCTTATACTTGTATTAGAAACACTTGTGTTAGAAACGCTTGCGTTTCTGGTTATATTTATTTGGACAGGATTTCCAATTGTTATAGTTATTGAAATACTTGTATTTTCTGAATTTTCGATGGTTTCAGTAGAAATACTTGTATTAGAAACACTAATGTTTCCACTTGAATTTCCTATACTAGTGTTAGAAACACTAGTGTTAGAAACACTAATGTTTCTGGTTATTTGAATAGGATTCTCAGTTGTTATAGTTATTGAAATATTTGTATTTTCGATTTGATCTTCGTTATCTAGATTTGTTTTCATCAGCAACATTATTGATATACCCAACTAAATAATTAATATAACATAATATTATTTTTTTTTATTTTCAATTCTGTATTTTGCATCGATTTTGAGTGATTTCACCTCTCAGAAATGCTAGCGTTTCCGATTTCTAATTTAGACCATCGGATATATAATAAAAAATGTTCAAACAAAACCCGGACACAGCCTTTGATATGGAAGCCCCAGTACTTAAAGATGATTCTGTACGTGATTATCAATTTTTTGCTTATCACGCAGTGCAACCTAATCTTCGCGGGAGAATTGAACTTCAAGTTCATGATACCAGTAAATACTTTTTACCCGCGGAAGCCTTTATTGAAGTCGAAGGTGAACTCGTAACAGATGTTGTAGCTAATACACCATATGCAGATGGTACTCAAGTCGGTTTTGTTAACAATGGCATCATGGCGTTATTTGAAAGTGCTAGATATCTCATTGATGGAAAAGAAATCGAAGCTATTGAACGCGAGGTTGATATTGCAACGGGGATAATCGGGTTAGCGAGATATTCTGATGACTATACTAGATCAGCTGGTCCATCTATGATGTTCGCGAAGGATATTAATGATCACGCTGGGAAAGATCAATTTATTATAAGACGCCCACAGAATCGTGCTGATCCTAATCCTGTTGATTTTGAGGTTACTATAGGTGGTGTTGCTTTTGGTATTGAGAATATGATTATAACTAACGATCCCAATTACAACCTAGGATTTGCAACAAGAGTAGCAATGTTGCAAGGAGAGCATCGACGGTTTTCTTGTGCGATTCCGCTCCATCACATATTTGGATTTTGTAGAAACGTCAGAAAAGTTATCTATGGGGTAAAACATACTATAGCGCTAATGAGAAGGAGTACTGATAATCATGCAATCTGGCGTGATGCTGGCGCCGCTGCGGGTAAAGTCATTTTTTCAAAACTATCACTGTGGATGCCAGTGTTGACTCCGTCGTTGTCAACAGAACCGCGGTTACTGTCATTTATGGATCAAGGGGGGAAGCGATTATTAAGTTGGCTGTCAACGTCCACAGATACCATGGATTCTAATATTGATGGTACACTTACATGGCATCTAGCATCAAAACAGGGTATTACAGCTCCACGGCATATTTTTATTGCGCTACAGAATACTGAGCGATTAAATAATCAAGAACGTTCCCATATGATATTTGATCAAATTGGGTGTAGTGAAGTCTCGCTGAGAATAAACGGACAGCAAGAACCATCAGAGGATATACAACTTGATTATGAAACCAATCATATTGCAAGAGTTTATCATCGGTTGCTGTCGTATATGGGACGCGATCAAAATGTCGATACTGGTCTACAAATTTCACAGTTGGATTTTAGAAGTTTATATCCGATTTATTACTTTTCGTTGGAACATCTCGACTTGATGAGACAGTCCGTCGTTGATATACACTTCCGAGCTCGTGTACATCCTGGTGCTATTGCTAATTATAGAGCGGTTGCTGTCATTCTCAGTGATAAGTCAATGATACTCGAAGGTGTTGGTGGACGAATGAGACTGGTAGATGCACCAGTGGAAAATCTTTAGAAATTCTACGAATTTTCATTGAATCGCTTGCGATTTAGAATCAATCTATTTTGTATAATGTCGTATAGTAATATCAATGTTACGTTGACACCTGGTCAGATAAAAAAATTACAATCCAAATCAGCTAAGCAATGCGGAACCACAATAACGCTGAAACCTAATCAAATGAATGGCGGAGGGAATAAACTATCGCTGACGAAAACTCAGGTTAATCATTTTAATAAAGCGCTGAAAGAAAAAAAGGGAGTTCAGGTTACTCTTTCTACGAGCGCGATTAAAAATATGGAAAAAACTGGTGGTATATTCCCGCTGTTAGGGTTGATTCCAGGGTTGATTGCCGCAGCGGCCCCAGCGGTGGCGAAGGCGGCAGCGTTAGGAGCCGTTGGTACCGCGGCAGGAATGGCACTAAAGAAAGCAACAGGCGGATCCGTCCGCGCTGGTAAAAAAAAAGGAAAGGGTCTAAGACTACCAGGAACCCCGTATTCATGGTACAGCGGAAAGGGTCTTCGAATTCCAGGAACGATATAGTTCGGGAACCTGTGGTTCCTATGTCCAATTTTGATTTAATTGATGCCGCTAAAAAACTAGCGATAAAAAACTTCAGAGGTGTTTTTATGAGAGATCAGTTACCGACACAACCAAATGATGTTGAAACCGGTATTATTAATCTAGATAACAGCGATGGACCTGGAACACATTGGGTTTGTTACGCGATTGATCCTCGTGGGATTGTTTATTTCGATTCATATGGATTAGCGCCCCCAAAAGAATTTATGCGTTATATTAAGAAATTTAAAAGATTTCCAATTTTTTATTCTACACTACCAACACAAACGTTGAATGACCCACCAATATGCGGTCGAGAAGTATTAAATGTCCTTAATGCTATTTCGAAAGAATCTTTAAAACCACCTCATGTAGTGGTAAATGAGTATACTAGCGGTCGTTGGATTGAAAATCCATAGGATTAGAAATCCATAGGATTTAAATGATAAAAAGATTTCTATAATAATGATTGATATTTGGGGACGACCTTTATCATCGCTGAAAAAACCTGATAGTGGAGTTGAAACTGTTGATAACAAGGATGTTAAAAAACTAATCGAAGATGAAATAGCTGAAATGTTGAATCTAGCAAATGTTGATCCTGGTGAAATAGTTGTTTTTCAAGATCGTCAGGGTAAGTTGAAAAGTAGTAATATCTCTCTTAATGATATTTTGGTTAAACAACGAGACGCAGCAGAGGATACTATCGCGTTATTTTCTGATGGGGGTAAACTCAAACCAGGTGTACTTGTTTCAACAATTACGGATAAATTAGCAACATATGATAACACAGTGAATTCATTAAAATCACTAAGCGATAAATATGACGATCATATAATTGTATTTGATCAGTTTAGTGAAACACAAAGAAATACAATTGACCAAATTGACAAACCCATACTAGAATTTTTTGGAAATCCACCAGTAACCACACCAAAACTCACCGTAATAAAAAATGCTATATTGGAACTAACAACTCTTCAATCCGAATATGAAAAACACACGAAACTATTTATGACGTTTCGTAAAAACCTCATGGACAAGTTTATTGGGAGCCCATTTGATAAAATTGAAATAACACTTCCCGATATTAAAAAATCCATCGATGAACTTAAAACATTCAACAGCGCAATAAGGGATGATGCAACGAGAATGATAAGCGTTGTTGAAAAAGTAAAAATTCCTCATGATAAATCTATCGTCAACAACGTAGTACACACGATGCAACATGGATCATTTACGTGGACTCCCACAAACAACATCTTAAACATAACCGCAGCAGTCAAGGGTATTTATCGATTAATAATAGTATCACCGAATCAGTTTAATATATCATCAAGTAGTTCATCTGGAGTCAATAATACGATATCAACGATCATCAACAAGGATACAACTGAACAATTCACGATAACAAATACAGATGGAAATCTAGCCAAGGTTTCAGTAACGTGGTACGTAGAATTCGTAGTGGATTTAAGTAAACAATTAAATTGATTTAAAAATTCTTTCAGAATTTTGAATTGAAAATGCTAGCGCTTTTAAAATAAAATGACTCCATCATCGAATCAGTATCGCTATGATCAAGTCAAAGAGTTTCAAACTAAACTCAATTCTCTCTGTGAGGAGTATCAAATAAAAATAAAAAAATACCAACGAAGAATAACCGCAGTTGATATCACCGTATACTCAGTGTCGGGAGTAATCACTGCTGCTGGGATAATACTATCTTCGGTTACAATGATTGCTCCGGTTGTAGTTCCAATAGTTATTTCTTCGATAGCTATAATTGCGGGTATATTAACCGGGATCACAAAAAAATTATCATCGTGTAGCCAGAGTAAACTACATAATTACGTAATTAAATTTCATATTGCATCTGCCGGTTACTCACAATTATCCTCGTTGATATCATCGTCACTCGATGACACAACAATATCAGATAGCGAATTTTCAACGATGGCTCAATTGTATAAATCAACAATGCTGAAATTAGAGCAGAATAATAATAATAATAATGTCGTCGCAAGAACTACTTCAACAAATAGTAACAAATACAACACCGGTGAAAACAAGCACAATATCAGTAACCTCAACGCGTCCTGAATTCAGTGTGAATTTTCCGATTCCCGTTCCCGTGAGCGAGATCGCGCTAGCAAAACTATGAGTGTATCATAGCTGGCCCAATATCAGATCGGTAGCATTTGGTGGTCAACAACCAAATAATTCCTTGGTGTTCGCGTGGAAAAATCGTGAAGACGGAACCCCAGACTGGAACGTTGTCTCGTTACCAACTGGGTCATATCAAATCGAACAGATCAACGCTGAATTTCAACGAAGAATAAAATCTCTCACTGGAAAAGAATCAAAAATCGCTATAACGGTTCACGAGCCGACGTTATCATCTGCGATCGAGATTAATTCCCCTGGGTATGTTGTAGATATTTATCAAAGTTCTATAAGATCAGTGTTAGGATGGCCTGAACTACCACCTCAACGAGAAACTGTTGATATACCAGAACCTGTAAAATCCGATTATGTCACAGACAAGATGAAACCTGATAATCCAATAAAAAGTTATCAAGATTATTCTCCCAACAAATTTATAGGATACGACAACAAAAATAATATGATATTTTACACCAACTTAATCAAAGAAAACTTAACAGCGATGAATAATGATTTTTCATTATTGTTAATATCCATCAAATCCGGCTCTCTCACCAAAAACGAGTTTATTAGTGTAGTACAAACAGGTAACAAAATCATCAACGATATGGAAACATTTCATACGCAAATTATTCAACAAGTATTAATGAGTGAAATTTATAAAGAAGTGTTTGCGGTAGAATTAAATATCCCAAAAGAGGATATTCAAACATCTAAAATCCCTGGGTATAAACCCGACGAATTAAAAAAATATCTCAGTTATGCCATCGATATTGGGTTTAAGAAAATCCATGACGATTGGAAGAAATTATCACGACAAAAAACAAATATTTTGACGTTTAATAACGACCAAGATGGCGGTGGGAGACATATCGCTCCGAACAACGTAAATATATCCTCGGTGATATCATTAAATTTAGTATGTGACGTTATCGAAGGAAACTATCAAATAAATCTTGAGCAAACAAATCAAGCTCAGCAGGGATATATTTTATATTCATTTGCACCAACGGCTCCTCCAGGATTTCTAATTATTGAAGACCCAACTAATCTAGTCTATATGCGATGTCATAATAATTTGTTAACGAGAATTAATTTCAAACTCACTGACCAATCTAATAATTTAATTGATCTACGAGGTGAAGTTTTGCAAATTAGTTTGTTTGTACAGTCCTGAAAGGATTTTCGTCTTAAAGACTTTCATCGTAAAAAAATTGTTAGCGCATTAGCAGCAGAGGAGGTGAACGTCAACTAAATGGCGTCTTTTTTTTTTATTCTTTGCTCAAATTATTATTAAAAATTAATTAAGTATTTTCAAGGAAGCCTCAGTTTAGTAAATTGGGGCTTATATAAGCAATTTTGGGAAGCCTCAGTTTAGTAAATTGACGCCAAAAAAAGTTTGTCTGTTCACACACTCTGCATTTTTTTAAATAATTTCGTTTCCGTAGAAGCCTTATTTTTGCTTGAAAACCTGGTCTGTTCACCCATTCTGCTGCTAAAGTCATGCTGAAAAAAATGGTGGGAACCGGTTTTAAAGTATGGTGACGTACTATCCAATGGTGCGCAGCCAATAAACCAAGTATTAACCAAATCCAAGCGGGGTAAAGGGTTTCAACAGCTTTTATCTAAGCCCAACTGATCCATAACATGAAAAACAAAAAAGTCCGTTTTTCATCAAAAGTCATGCTGAAAAAAATGGTGGGAACCGGTTTTAAAGTATGGTGACGTACTATCCAATGGTGCGCAGCCAATAAACCAAGTATTAACCAAATCCAAGCGGGGTAAAGGGTTTCAACAGCTTTTATCTAAGCCCAACTGATCCATAACATGAAAAACAAAAAAGTCCGTTTTTCATCAAAAGTCATGCTGAAAAAAATGGTGGGAACCGGTTTTAAAGTATGGTGACGTACTATCCAATGGTGCGCAGCCAATAAACCAAGTATTAACCAAATCCAAGCGGGGTAAAGGGTTTCAACAGCTTTTATCTAAGCCCAACTGATCCATAACATGAAAAACAAAAAAGTCCGTTTTTCATCAAAAGTCATGCTGAAAAAAATGGTGGGAACCGGTTTTAAAGTATGGTGACGTACTATCCAATGGTGCGCAGCCAATAAACCAAGTATTAACCAAATCCAAGCGGGGTAAAGGGTTTCAACAGCTTTTATCTAAGCCCAACTGATCCATAACATGAAAAACAAAAAAGTCCGTTTTTCATCAAAAGTCATGCTGAAAAAAATGGTGGGAACCGGTTTTAAAGTATGGTGACGTACTATCCAATGGTGCGCAGCCAATAAACCAAGTATTAACCAAATCCAAGCGGGGTAAAGGGTTTCAACAGCTTTTATCTAAGCCCAACTGATCCATAACATGAAAAACAAAAAAGTCCGTTTTTCATCAAAAGTCATGCTGAAAAAAATGGTGGGAACCGGTTTTAAAGTATGGTGACGTACTATCCAATGGTGCGCAGCCAATAAACCAAGTATTAACCAAATCCAAGCGGGGTAAAGGGTTTCAACAGCTTTTATCTAAGCCCAACTGATCCATAACATGAAAAACAAAAAAGTCCGTTTTTCATCAAAAGTCAAGCTGAAAAAAATGGTGGGAACCGGTTTTAAAGTATGGTGACGTACTATCCAATGGTGCGCAGCCAATAAACCAAGTATTAACCAAATCCAAGCGGGGTAAAGGGTTTCAACAGCTTTTATCTAAGCCCAACTGATCCATAACATGAAAAACAAAAAAGTCCGTTTTTCATCAAAAGTCATGCTGAAAAAAATGGTGGGAACCGGTTTTAAAGTATGGTGACGTACTATCCAATGGTGCGCAGCCAATAAACCAAGTATTAACCAAATCCAAGCGGGGTAAAGGGTTTCAACAGCTTTTATCTAAGCCCAACTGATCCATAACATGAAAAACAAAAAAGTCCGTTTTTCATCAAAAGTCATGCTGAAAAAAATGGTGGGAACCGGTTTTAAAGTATGGTGACGTACTATCCAATGGTGCGCAGCCAATAAACCAAGTATTAACCAAATCCAAGCGGGGTAAAGGGTTTCAACAGCTTTTATCTAAGCCCAACTGATCCATAACATGAAAAACAAAAAAGTCCGTTTTTCATCAAAAGTCATGCTGAAAAAAATGGTGGGAACCGGTTTTAAAGTATGGTGACGTACTATCCAATGGTGCGCAGCCAATAAACCAAGTATTAACCAAATCCAAGCGGGGTAAAGGGTTTCAACAGCTTTTATCTAAGCCCAACTGATCCATAACATGAAAAACAAAAAAGTCCGTTTTTCATCAAAAGTCATGCTGAAAAAAATGGTGGGAACCGGTTTTAAAGTATGGTGACGTACTATCCAATGGTGCGCAGCCAATAAACCAAGTATTAACCAAATCCAAGCGGGGTAAAGGGTTTCAACAGCTTTTATCTAAGCCCAACTGATCCATAACATGAAAAACAAAAAAGTCCGTTTTTCATCAAAAGTCATGCTGAAAAAAATGGTGGGAACCGGTTTTAAAGTATGGTGACGTACTATCCAATGGTGCGCAGCCAATAAACCAAGTATTAACCAAATCCAAGCGGGGTAAAGGGTTTCAACAGCTTTTATCTAAGCCCAACTGATCCATAACATGAAAAACAAAAAAGTCCGTTTTTCATCAAAAGTCATGCTGAAAAAAATGGTGGGAACCGGTTTTAAAGTATGGTGACGTACTATCCAATGGTGCGCAGCCAATAAACCAAGTATTAACCAAATCCAAGCGGGGTAAAGGGTTTCAACAGCTTTTATCTAAGCCCAACTGATCCATAACATGAAAAACAAAAAAGTCCGTTTTTCATCAAAAGTCATGCTGAAAAAAATGGTGGGAACCGGTTTTAAAGTATGGTGACGTACTATCCAATGGTGCGCAGCCAATAAACCAAGTATTAACCAAATCCAAGCGGGGTAAAGGGTTTCAACAGCTTTTATCTAAGCCCAACTGATCCATAACATGAAAAACAAAAAAGTCCGTTTTTCATCAAAAGTCATGCTGAAAAAAATGGTGGGAACCGGTTTTAAAGTATGGTGACGTACTATCCAATGGTGCGCAGCCAATAAACCAAGTATTAACCAAATCCAAGCGGGGTAAAGGGTTTCAACAGCTTTTATCTAAGCCCAACTGATCCATAACATGAAAAACAAAAAAGTCCGTTTTTCATCAAAAGTCATGCTGAAAAAAATGGTGGGAACCGGTTTTAAAGTATGGTGACGTACTATCCAATGGTGCGCAGCCAATAAACCAAGTATTAACCAAATCCAAGCGGGGTAAAGGGTTTCAACAGCTTTTATCTAAGCCCAACTGATCCATAACATGAAAAACAAAAAAGTCCGTTTTTCATCAAAAGTCATGCTGAAAAAAATGGTGGGAACCGGTTTTAAAGTATGGTGACGTACTATCCAATGGTGCGCAGCCAATAAACCAAGTATTAACCAAATCCAAGCGGGGTAAAGGGTTTCAACAGCTTTTATCTAAGCCCAACTGATCCATAACATGAAAAACAAAAAAGTCCGTTTTTCATCAAAAGTCATGCTGAAAAAAATGGTGGGAACCGGTTTTAAAGTATGGTGACGTACTATCCAATGGTGCGCAGCCAATAAACCAAGTATTAACCAAATCCAAGCGGGGTAAAGGGTTTCAACAGCTTTTATCTAAGCCCAACTGATCCATAACATGAAAAACAAAAAAGTCCGTTTTTCATCAAAAGTCATGCTGAAAAAAATGGTGGGAACCGGTTTTAAAGTATGGTGACGTACTATCCAATGGTGCGCAGCCAATAAACCAAGTATTAACCAAATCCAAGCGGGGTAAAGGGTTTCAACAGCTTTTATCTAAGCCCAACTGATCCATAACATGAAAAACAAAAAAGTCCGTTTTTCATCAAAAGTCATGCTGAAAAAAATGGTGGGAACCGGTTTTAAAGTATGGTGACGTACTATCCAATGGTGCGCAGCCAATAAACCAAGTATTAACCAAATCCAAGCGGGGTAAAGGGTTTCAACAGCTTTTATCTAAGCCCAACTGATCCATAACATGAAAAACAAAAAAGTCCGTTTTTCATCAAAAGTCATGCTGAAAAAAATGGTGGGAACCGGTTTTAAAGTATGGTGACGTACTATCCAATGGTGCGCAGCCAATAAACCAAGTATTAACCAAATCCAAGCGGGGTAAAGGGTTTCAACAGCTTTTATCTAAGCCCAACTGATCCATAACATGAAAAACAAAAAAGTCCGTTTTTCATCAAAAGTCATGCTGAAAAAAATGGTGGGAACCGGTTTTAAAGTATGGTGACGTACTATCCAATGGTGCGCAGCCAATAAACCAAGTATTAACCAAATCCAAGCGGGGTAAAGGGTTTCAACAGCTTTTATCTAAGCCCAACTGATCCATAACATGAAAAACAAAAAAGTCCGTTTTTCATCAAAAGTCATGCTGAAAAAAATGGTGGGAACCGGTTTTAAAGTATGGTGACGTACTATCCAATGGTGCGCAGCCAATAAACCAAGTATTAACCAAATCCAAGCGGGGTAAAGGGTTTCAACAGCTTTTATCTAAGCCCAACTGATCCATAACATGAAAAACAAAAAAGTCCGTTTTTCATCAAAAGTCATGCTGAAAAAAATGGTGGGAACCGGTTTTAAAGTATGGTGACGTACTATCCAATGGTGCGCAGCCAATAAACCAAGTATTAACCAAATCCAAGCGGGGTAAAGGGTTTCAACAGCTTTTATCTAAGCCCAACTGATCCATAACATGAAAAACAAAAAAGTCCGTTTTTCATCAAAAGTCATGCTGAAAAAAATGGTGGGAACCGGTTTTAAAGTATGGTGACGTACTATCCAATGGTGCGCAGCCAATAAACCAAGTATTAACCAAATCCAAGCGGGGTAAAGGGTTTCAACAGCTTTTATCTAAGCCCAACTGATCCATAACATGAAAAACAAAAAAGTCCGTTTTTCATCAAAAGTCATGCTGAAAAAAATGGTGGGAACCGGTTTTAAAGTATGGTGACGTACTATCCAATGGTGCGCAGCCAATAAACCAAGTATTAACCAAATCCAAGCGGGGTAAAGGGTTTCAACAGCTTTTATCTAAGCCCAACTGATCCATAACATGAAAAACAAAAAAGTCCGTTTTTCATCAAAAGTCATGCTGAAAAAAATGGTGGGAACCGGTTTTAAAGTATGGTGACGTACTATCCAATGGTGCGCAGCCAATAAACCAAGTATTAACCAAATCCAAGCGGGGTAAAGGGTTTCAACAGCTTTTATCTAAGCCCAACTGATCCATAACATGAAAAACAAAAAAGTCCGTTTTTCATCAAAAGTCATGCTGAAAAAAATGGTGGGAACCGGTTTTAAAGTATGGTGACGTACTATCCAATGGTGCGCAGCCAATAAACCAAGTATTAACCAAATCCAAGCGGGGTAAAGGGTTTCAACAGCTTTTATCTAAGCCCAACTGATCCATAACATGAAAAACAAAAAAGTCCGTTTTTCATCAAAAGTCATGCTGAAAAAAATGGTGGGAACCGGTTTTAAAGTATGGTGACGTACTATCCAATGGTGACGCAGCCAATAAACCAAGTATTAACCAAATCCAAGCGGGGTAAAGGGTTTCAACAGCTTTTATCTAAGCCCAACTGATCCATAACATGAAAAACAAAAAAGTCCGTTTTTCATCAAAAGTCATGCTGAAAAAAATGGTGGGAACCGGTTTTAAAGTATGGTGACGTACTATCCAATTCTGCGCAGCCAATAAACCAAGTATTAACCAAATCCAAGCGGGTAAAGGGTTTCAACAGCTTTTATCTAAGCCCAACTGATCCATAACATGAAAAACAAAAAAGTCCGTTTTTCATCAAAAGTCATGCTGAAAAAAATGGTGGGAACCGGTTTTAAAGTATGGTGACGTACTATCCAATGGTGCGCAGGCCAATAAACCAAGTATTAACCAAATCCAAGCGGGGTAAAGGGTTTCAACAGCTTTTATCTAAGCCCAACTGATCCATAACATGAAAAACAAAAAAGTCCGTTTTTCATCAAAAGTCATGCTGAAAAAAATGGTGGGAACCGGTTTTAAAGTATGGTGACGTACTATCCAATGGTGCGCAGCCAATAAACCAAGTATTAACCAAATCCAAGCGGGTAAAGGGTTTTCAACAGCTTTTATCTAAGCCCAACTGATCCATAACATGAAAATCAAAAAAGTCCGTTTTTCATCAAAAGTCATGCTGAAAAAAATGGTGGGAACCGGTTTAAAGTATGGTGACGTAATATCCAATGGTGCGCAGGCCAATAAACCAAGTATTAACCAAATCCAAGCGGGGTAAAGGGTTTCAACAGCTTTTATATAAGCCCAGCCAATAAACCAAGTATTAACCAAATCAAGCGGGGTAAAGGGTTTCAACAGCTTTTATCTAAGCCCAACTGATCCATAACATGAAAAACAAAAAAGTCCGTTTTTCATCAAAAGTCATGCTGAAAAAAATGGTGGGAACCGGTTTTAAAGTATGGTGACGTACTATCCAATGGTGCGCAGCCAATAAACCAAGTATTAACCAAATCCAAGCGGGGTAAAGGGTTTCAACAGCTTTTATCTAAGCCCAACTGATCCATAACATGAAAAACAAAAAAGTCCGTTTTTCATCAAAAGTCATGCTGAAAAAAATGGTGGGAACCGGTTTTAAAGTATGGTGACGTACTATCCAATGGTGCGCAGCCAATAAACCAAGTATTAACCAAATCCAAGCGGGGTAAAGGGTTTCAACAGCTTTTATTTAAGCCCAACTGATCCATAACATGAAAAACAAAAAAGTCCGTTTTTCATCAAAAGTCATGCTGAAAAAAATGGTGGGAACCGGTTTTAAAGTATGGTGACGTACTATCCAATAGTGCGCAGCCAATAAACCAAGTATTGACCAAATCCAAGCGGGGTAAAGGGTTTCAACAGCTTTTATCTAAGCCCAACTGATCCATAACATGAAAAACAAAAAAGTCCGTTTTTCATCAAAAGTCATGCTGAAAAAAATGGTGGGAACCGGTTTTAAAGTATGGTGACGTACTATCCAATGGTGCGCAGCCAATAAACCAAGTATTAACCAAATCCAAGCGGGGTAAAGGGTTTCAACAGCTTTTATCTAAGCCCAACTGATCCATAACATGAAAAACAAAAAAGTCCGTTTTTCATCAAAAGTCATGCTGAAAAAAATGGTGGGAACCGGTTTTAAAGTATGGTGACGTACTATCCAATGGTGCGCAGCCAATAAACCAAGTATTAACCAAATCCAAGCGGGGTAAAGGGTTTCAACAGCTTTTATCTAAGCCCAACTGATCCATAACATGAAAAACAAAAAAGTCCGTTTTTCATCAAAAGTCATGCTGAAAAAAATGGTGGGAACCGGTTTTAAAGTATGGTGACGTACTATCCAATGGTGCGCAGCCAATAAACCAAGTATTAACCAAATCCAAGCGGGGTAAAGGGTTTCAACAGCTTTTATCTAAGCCCAACTGATCCATAACATGAAAAACAAAAAAGTCCGTTTTTCATCAAAAGTCATGCTGAAAAAAATGGTGGGAACCGGTTTTAAAGTATGGTGACGTACTATCCAATGGTGCGCAGCCAATAAACCAAGTATTAACCAAATCCAAGCGGGGTAAAGGGTTTCAACAGCTTTTATCTAAGCCCAACTGATCCATAACATGAAAAACAAAAAAGTCCGTTTTTCATCAAAAGTCATGCTGAAAAAAATGGTGGGAACCGGTTTTAAAGTATGGTGACGTACTATCCAATGGTGCGCAGCCAATAAACCAAGTATTAACCAAATCCAAGCGGGGTAAAGGGTTTCAACAGCTTTTATCTAAGCCCAACTGATCCATAACATGAAAAACAAAAAAGTCCGTTTTTCATCAAAAGTCATGCTGAAAAAAATGGTGGGAACCGGTTTTAAAGTATGGTGACGTACTATCCAATGGTGCGCAGCCAATAAACCAAGTATTAACCAAATCCAAGCGGGGTAAAGGGTTTCAACAGCTTTTATCTAAGCCCAACTGATCCATAACATGAAAAACAAAAAAGTCCGTTTTTCATCAAAAGTCATGCTGAAAAAAATGGTGGGAACCGGTTTTAAAGTATGGTGACGTACTATCCAATGGTGCGCAGCCAATAAACCAAGTATTAACCAAATCCAAGCGGGGTAAAGGGTTTCAACAGCTTTTATCTAAGCCCAACTGATCCATAACATGAAAAACAAAAAAGTCCGTTTTTCATCAAAAGTCATGCTGAAAAAAATGGTGGGAACCGGTTTTAAAGTATGGTGACGTACTATCCAATGGTGCGCAGCCAATAAACCAAGTATTAACCAAATCCAAGCGGGGTAAAGGGTTTCAACAGCTTTTATCTAAGCCCAACTGATCCATAACATGAAAAACAAAAAAGTCCGTTTTTCATCAAAAGTCATGCTGAAAAAAATGGTGGGAACCGGTTTTAAAGTATGGTGACGTACTATCCAATGGTGCGCAGCCAATAAACCAAGTATTAACCAAATCCAAGCGGGGTAAAGGGTTTCAACAGCTTTTATCTAAGCCCAACTGATCCATAACATGAAAAACAAAAAAGTCCGTTTTTCATCAAAAGTCATGCTGAAAAAAATGGTGGGAACCGGTTTTAAAGTATGGTGACGTACTATCCAATGGTGCGCAGCCAATAAACCAAGTATTAACCAAATCCAAGCGGGGTAAAGGGTTTCAACAGCTTTTATCTAAGCCCAACTGATCCATAACATGAAAAACAAAAAAGTCCGTTTTTCATCAAAAGTCATGCTGAAAAAAATGGTGGGAACCGGTTTTAAAGTATGGTGACGTACTATCCAATGGTGCGCAGCCAATAAACCAAGTATTAACCAAATCCAAGCGGGGTAAAGGGTTTCAACAGCTTTTATCTAAGCCCAACTGATCCATAACATGAAAAACAAAAAAGTCCGTTTTTCATCAAAAGTCATGCTGAAAAAAATGGTGGGAACCGGTTTTAAAGTATGGTGACGTACTATCCAATGGTGCGCAGCCAATAAACCAAGTATTAACCAAATCCAAGCGGGGTAAAGGGTTTCAACAGCTTTTATCTAAGCCCAACTGATCCATAACATGAAAAACAAAAAAGTCCGTTTTTCATCAAAAGTCATGCTGAAAAAAATGGTGGGAACCGGTTTTAAAGTATGGTGACGTACTATCCAATGGTGCGCAGCCAATAAACCAAGTATTAACCAAATCCAAGCGGGGTAAAGGGTTTCAACAGCTTTTATCTAAGCCCAACTGATCCATAACATGAAAAACAAAAAAGTCCGTTTTTCATCAAAAGTCATGCTGAAAAAAATGGTGGGAACCGGTTTTAAAGTATGGTGACGTACTATCCAATGGTGCGCAGCCAATAAACCAAGTATTAACCAAATCCAAGCGGGGTAAAGGGTTTCAACAGCTTTTATCTAAGCCCAACTGATCCATAACATGAAAAACAAAAAAGTCCGTTTTTCATCAAAAGTCATGCTGAAAAAAATGGTGGGAACCGGTTTTAAAGTATGGTGACGTACTATCCAATGGTGCGCAGCCAATAAACCAAGTATTAACCAAATCCAAGCGGGGTAAAGGGTTTCAACAGCTTTTATCTAAGCCCAACTGATCCATAACATGAAAAACAAAAAAGTCCGTTTTTCATCAAAAGTCATGCTGAAAAAAATGGTGGGAACCGGTTTTAAAGTATGGTGACGTACTATCCAATGGTGCGCAGCCAATAAACCAAGTATTAACCAAATCCAAGCGGGGTAAAGGGTTTCAACAGCTTTTATCTAAGCCCAACTGATCCATAACATGAAAAACAAAAAAGTCCGTTTTTCATCAAAAGTCATGCTGAAAAAAATGGTGGGAACCGGTTTTAAAGTATGGTGACGTACTATCCAATGGTGCGCAGCCAATAAACCAAGTATTAACCAAATCCAAGCGGGGTAAAGGGTTTCAACAGCTTTTATCTAAGCCCAACTGATCCATAACATGAAAAACAAAAAAGTCCGTTTTTCATCAAAAGTCATGCTGAAAAAAATGGTGGGAACCGGTTTTAAAGTATGGTGACGTACTATCCAATGGTGCGCAGCCAATAAACCAAGTATTAACCAAATCCAAGCGGGGTAAAGGGTTTCAACAGCTTTTATCTAAGCCCAACTGATCCATAACATGAAAAACAAAAAAGTCCGTTTTTCATCAAAAGTCATGCTGAAAAAAATGGTGGGAACCGGTTTTAAAGTATGGTGACGTACTATCCAATGGTGCGCAGCCAATAAACCAAGTATTAACCAAATCCAAGCGGGGTAAAGGGTTTCAACAGCTTTTATCTAAGCCCAACTGATCCATAACATGAAAAACAAAAAAGTCCGTTTTTCATCAAAAGTCATGCTGAAAAAAATGGTGGGAACCGGTTTTAAAGTATGGTGACGTACTATCCAATGGTGCGCAGCCAATAAACCAAGTATTAACCAAATCCAAGCGGGGTAAAGGGTTTCAACAGCTTTTATCTAAGCCCAACTGATCCATAACATGAAAAACAAAAAAGTCCGTTTTTCATCAAAAGTCATGCTGAAAAAAATGGTGGGAACCGGTTTTAAAGTATGGTGACGTACTATCCAATGGTGCGCAGCCAATAAACCAAGTATTAACCAAATCCAAGCGGGGTAAAGGGTTTCAACAGCTTTTATCTAAGCCCAACTGATCCATAACATGAAAAACAAAAAAGTCCGTTTTTCATCAAAAGTCATGCTGAAAAAAATGGTGGGAACCGGTTTTAAAGTATGGTGACGTACTATCCAATGGTGCGCAGCCAATAAACCAAGTATTAACCAAATCCAAGCGGGGTAAAGGGTTTCAACAGCTTTTATCTAAGCCCAACTGATCCATAACATGAAAAACAAAAAAGTCCGTTTTTCATCAAAAGTCATGCTGAAAAAAATGGTGGGAACCGGTTTTAAAGTATGGTGACGTACTATCCAATGGTGCGCAGCCAATAAACCAAGTATTAACCAAATCCAAGCGGGGTAAAGGGTTTCAACAGCTTTTATCTAAGCCCAACTGATCCATAACATGAAAAACAAAAAAGTCCGTTTTTCATCAAAAGTCATGCTGAAAAAAATGGTGGGAACCGGTTTTAAAGTATGGTGACGTACTATCCAATGGTGCGCAGCCAATAAACCAAGTATTAACCAAATCCAAGCGGGGTAAAGGGTTTCAACAGCTTTTATCTAAGCCCAACTGATCCATAACATGAAAAACAAAAAAGTCCGTTTTTCATCAAAAGTCATGCTGAAAAAAATGGTGGGAACCGGTTTTAAAGTATGGTGACGTACTATCCAATGGTGCGCAGCCAATAAACCAAGTATTAACCAAATCCAAGCGGGGTAAAGGGTTTCAACAGCTTTTATCTAAGCCCAACTGATCCATAACATGAAAAACAAAAAAGTCCGTTTTTCATCAAAAGTCATGCTGAAAAAAATGGTGGGAACCGGTTTTAAAGTATGGTGACGTACTATCCAATGGTGCGCAGCCAATAAACCAAGTATTAACCAAATCCAAGCGGGGTAAAGGGTTTCAACAGCTTTTATCTAAGCCCAACTGATCCATAACATGAAAAACAAAAAAGTCCGTTTTTCATCAAAAGTCATGCTGAAAAAAATGGTGGGAACCGGTTTTAAAGTATGGTGACGTACTATCCAATGGTGCGCAGCCAATAAACCAAGTATTAACCAAATCCAAGCGGGGTAAAGGGTTTCAACAGCTTTTATCTAAGCCCAACTGATCCATAACATGAAAAACAAAAAAGTCCGTTTTTCATCAAAAGTCATGCTGAAAAAAATGGTGGGAACCGGTTTTAAAGTATGGTGACGTACTATCCAATGGTGCGCAGCCAATAAACCAAGTATTAACCAAATCCAAGCGGGGTAAAGGGTTTCAACAGCTTTTATCTAAGCCCAACTGATCCATAACATGAAAAACAAAAAAGTCCGTTTTTCATCAAAAGTCATGCTGAAAAAAATGGTGGGAACCGGTTTTAAAGTATGGTGACGTACTATCCAATGGTGCGCAGCCAATAAACCAAGTATTAACCAAATCCAAGCGGGGTAAAGGGTTTCAACAGCTTTTATCTAAGCCCAACTGATCCATAACATGAAAAACAAAAAAGTCCGTTTTTCATCAAAAGTCATGCTGAAAAAAATGGTGGGAACCGGTTTTAAAGTATGGTGACGTACTATCCAATGGTGCGCAGCCAATAAACCAAGTATTAACCAAATCCAAGCGGGGTAAAGGGTTTCAACAGCTTTTATCTAAGCCCAACTGATCCATAACATGAAAAACAAAAAAGTCCGTTTTTCATCAAAAGTCATGCTGAAAAAAATGGTGGGAACCGGTTTTAAAGTATGGTGACGTACTATCCAATGGTGCGCAGCCAATAAACCAAGTATTAACCAAATCCAAGCGGGGTAAAGGGTTTCAACAGCTTTTATCTAAGCCCAACTGATCCATAACATGAAAAACAAAAAAGTCCGTTTTTCATCAAAAGTCATGCTGAAAAAAATGGTGGGAACCGGTTTTAAAGTATGGTGACGTACTATCCAATGGTGCGCAGCCAATAAACCAAGTATTAACCAAATCCAAGCGGGGTAAAGGGTTTCAACAGCTTTTATCTAAGCCCAACTGATCCATAACATGAAAAACAAAAAAGTCCGTTTTTCATCAAAAGTCATGCTGAAAAAAATGGTGGGAACCGGTTTTAAAGTATGGTGACGTACTATCCAATGGTGCGCAGCCAATAAACCAAGTATTAACCAAATCCAAGCGGGGTAAAGGGTTTCAACAGCTTTTATCTAAGCCCAACTGATCCATAACATGAAAAACAAAAAAGTCCGTTTTTCATCAAAAGTCATGCTGAAAAAAATGGTGGGAACCGGTTTTAAAGTATGGTGACGTACTATCCAATGGTGCGCAGCCAATAAACCAAGTATTAACCAAATCCAAGCGGGGTAAAGGGTTTCAACAGCTTTTATCTAAGCCCAACTGATCCATAACATGAAAAACAAAAAAGTCCGTTTTTCATCAAAAGTCATGCTGAAAAAAATGGTGGGAACCGGTTTTAAAGTATGGTGACGTACTATCCAATGGTGCGCAGCCAATAAACCAAGTATTAACCAAATCCAAGCGGGGTAAAGGGTTTCAACAGCTTTTATCTAAGCCCAACTGATCCATAACATGAAAAACAAAAAAGTCCGTTTTTCATCAAAAGTCATGCTGAAAAAAATGGTGGGAACCGGTTTTAAAGTATGGTGACGTACTATCCAATGGTGCGCAGCCAATAAACCAAGTATTAACCAAATCCAAGCGGGGTAAAGGGTTTCAACAGCTTTTATCTAAGCCCAACTGATCCATAACATGAAAAACAAAAAAGTCCGTTTTTCATCAAAAGTCATGCTGAAAAAAATGGTGGGAACCGGTTTTAAAGTATGGTGACGTACTATCCAATGGTGCGCAGCCAATAAACCAAGTATTAACCAAATCCAAGCGGGGTAAAGGGTTTCAACAGCTTTTATCTAAGCCCAACTGATCCATAACATGAAAAACAAAAAAGTCCGTTTTTCATCAAAAGTCATGCTGAAAAAAATGGTGGGAACCGGTTTTAAAGTATGGTGACGTACTATCCAATGGTGCGCAGCCAATAAACCAAGTATTAACCAAATCCAAGCGGGGTAAAGGGTTTCAACAGCTTTTATCTAAGCCCAACTGATCCATAACATGAAAAACAAAAAAGTCCGTTTTTCATCAAAAGTCATGCTGAAAAAAATGGTGGGAACCGGTTTTAAAGTATGGTGACGTACTATCCAATGGTGCGCAGCCAATAAACCAAGTATTAACCAAATCCAAGCGGGGTAAAGGGTTTCAACAGCTTTTATCTAAGCCCAACTGATCCATAACATGAAAAACAAAAAAGTCCGTTTTTCATCAAAAGTCATGCTGAAAAAAATGGTGGGAACCGGTTTTAAAGTATGGTGACGTACTATCCAATGGTGCGCAGCCAATAAACCAAGTATTAACCAAATCCAAGCGGGGTAAAGGGTTTCAACAGCTTTTATCTAAGCCCAACTGATCCATAACATGAAAAACAAAAAAGTCCGTTTTTCATCAAAAGTCATGCTGAAAAAAATGGTGGGAACCGGTTTTAAAGTATGGTGACGTACTATCCAATGGTGCGCAGCCAATAAACCAAGTATTAACCAAATCCAAGCGGGGTAAAGGGTTTCAACAGCTTTTATCTAAGCCCAACTGATCCATAACATGAAAAACAAAAAAGTCCGTTTTTCATCAAAAGTCATGCTGAAAAAAATGGTGGGAACCGGTTTTAAAGTATGGTGACGTACTATCCAATGGTGCGCAGCCAATAAACCAAGTATTAACCAAATCCAAGCGGGGTAAAGGGTTTCAACAGCTTTTATCTAAGCCCAACTGATCCATAACATGAAAAACAAAAAAGTCCGTTTTTCATCAAAAGTCATGCTGAAAAAAATGGTGGGAACCGGTTTTAAAGTATGGTGACGTACTATCCAATGGTGCGCAGCCAATAAACCAAGTATTAACCAAATCCAAGCGGGGTAAAGGGTTTCAACAGCTTTTATCTAAGCCCAACTGATCCATAACATGAAAAACAAAAAAGTCCGTTTTTCATCAAAAGTCATGCTGAAAAAAATGGTGGGAACCGGTTTTAAAGTATGGTGACGTACTATCCAATGGTGCGCAGCTCAATAAACCAAGTATTAACCAAATCCAAGCGGGGTAAAGGGTTTCAACAGCTTTTATCTAAGCCCAACTGATCCATAACATGAAAAACAAAAAAGTCCGTTTTTCATCAAAAGTCATGCTGAAAAAAATGGTGGGAACCGGTTTTAAAGTATGGTGACGTACTATCCAATGGTGCGCAGCCAATAAACCAAGTATTAACCAAATCCAAGCGGGGTAAAGGGTTTCAACAGCTTTTATCTAAGCCCAACTGATCCATAACATGAAAAACAAAAAAGTCCGTTTTTCATCAAAAGTCATGCTGAAAAAAATGGTGGGAACCGGTTTTAAAGTATGGTGACGTACTATCCAATGGTGCGCAGCCAATAAACCAAGTATTAACCAAATCCAAGCGGGGTAAAGGGTTTCAACAGCTTTTATCTAAGCCCAACTGATCCATAACATGAAAAACAAAAAAGTCCGTTTTTCATCAAAAGTCATGCTGAAAAAAATGGTGGGAACCGGTTTTAAAGTATGGTGACGTACTATCCAATGGTGCGCAGCCAATAAACCAAGTATTAACCAAATCCAAGCGGGGTAAAGGGTTTCAACAGCTTTTATCTAAGCCCAACTGATCCATAACATGAAAAACAAAAAAGTCCGTTTTTCATCAAAAGTCATGCTGAAAAAAATGGTGGGAACCGGTTTTAAAGTATGGTGACGTACTATCCAATGGTGCGCAGCCAATAAACCAAGTATTAACCAAATCCAAGCGGGGTAAAGGGTTTCAACAGCTTTTATCTAAGCCCAACTGATCCATAACATGAAAAACAAAAAAGTCCGTTTTTCATCAAAAGTCATGCTGAAAAAAAATGGTGGGAACCGGTTTTAAAGTATGGTGACGTACTATCCAATGGTGCGCAGCCAATAAACCAAGTATTAAACCAAATCCAAGCGGGGAGTTAAAGGGTAAGGGTTTCAACAGCTTTTATCTAAGCCCAACTGATCCATAACATGAAAAACAAAAAAGTCCGTTTTTCATCAAAAGTCATGCTGAAAAAAATGGTGGGAACCCGGTTTAAAGTATGGTGACGTACTATCCAATGGTGCGTCAGCCAATAAACCAAGTATTAACCAAATCCAAGCGGGTAAAGGGTTTCAACAGCTTTTATCTAAGCCCAACTGATCCATAACATGAAAAACAAAAAAGTCCGTTTTTCATCAAAAGTCATGCTGAAAAAAATGGTGGGAACCGGTTTTTAAAGTATGGTGACGTACTATCCAATGGTGCGCAGCCAATAAACCAAGTATTAACCAAATCCAAGCGGGGTAAAGGGTTTCAACAGCTTTTATCTAAGCCCAACTGATCCATAACATGAAAAACAAAAAAGTCCGTTTTTCATCAAAAGTCATGCTGAAAAAAATGGTGGGAACCGGTTTAAAGTATGGTGACGTACTATCCAATGGTGCGCAGGCCAATAAACCAAGTATTAACCAAATCCAAGCGGGGTAAAAGGGTTTCACAGCTTTTATCTAAGCCCAACTGATCCATAACATGAAAAAACAACAAAGTCCGTTTTTCATCAAAAGTCATGCTGAAAAAAAATGGGTGGGAACCGGTTTTAAAGTATGGTGACGTACTATCCAATGGTGCGCAGCCAATAAACCAAGTATTAACCAAATCCAAGCGGAGTAAAGGGTTTCAACAGCTTTTTATCTTAAGCCCAAACTGTATCCAATAACATGAAAACAAAAAAGTCCGTTTTTCATCAAAAGTCATGCGTTTTAAAGTATGGTGACGTACTATCCAATGGTGCGCAGCCAATAAACCAAGTATTAACCAAATCCAAGCGGGGTAAAGGGTTTCAACAGCTTTTATCTAAGCCCAACTGATCCATAACATGAAAAACAAAAAAGTCCGTTTTTCATCAAAAGTCATGCTGAAAAAAATGGTGGGAACCGGTTTTAAAGTATGGTGACGTACTATCCAATGGTGCGCAGCCAATAAACCAAGTATTAACCAAATCCAAGCGGGGTAAAGGGTTTCAACAGCTTTTATCTAAGCCCAACTGATCCATAACATGAAAAACAAAAAAGTCCGTTTTTCATCAAAAGTCATGCTGAAAAAAATGGTGGGAACCGGTTTTAAAGTATGGTGACGTACTATCCAATGGTGCGCAGCCAATAAACCAAGTATTAACCAAATCCAAGCGGGGTAAAGGGTTTCAACAGCTTTTATCTAAGCCCAACTGATCCATAACATGAAAAACAAAAAAGTCCGTTTTTCATCAAAAGTCATGCTGAAAAAAATGGTGGGAACCGGTTTTAAAGTATGGTGACGTACTATCCAATGGTGCGCAGCCAATAAACCAAGTATTAACCAAATCCAAGCGGGGTAAAGGGTTTCAACAGCTTTTATCTAAGCCCAACTGATCTGTTATGTAAAAAGGTTTCTGTTATGTATGTTGTTATTAGATTTACATAACCTTCTTCTCATTTCTTGCTATGAGAAGGAATTACTCGTAAGTTGGGGAACGTCTATATCCATGGTAAGAGAGAGAGAAAGAAGAAAGAAGTCAGGCTCTCTTAAAAGGGAGCGCCGCCGCGATGATAGGACAGCTACATCTGTAATTGAAGAGTCAACGTCAGTTTTCTGCTAATGCGTTATAACTTTATTTAAATAATCAACACACATATATATTACTACATTCTAGAAACACATCTAAAAGCTTTATAATAAAAGTTCATAAAATACATATTACATTTTTCATCTTTAAGCTTTCCAACTTCATTAACTTCTGCACCTTAGAATATTATTTACTAGTTAATTCTCAATCAATTTCAAGATAGCAAAAGCCTTAAATGTAATAACAGTTAATGCATTTTACTCATTTTAAAACAGAATATTAAGAATATTGATTTAGAATATATTGCTAGAAATTACTCTTTCTTACTTAAGAAATACTTTATTTCAACATTAAGTCAAGTATGAAGTTGGTAGCTAATTCAACTAATTCAAACCTTTATAATTAAAGTTACATAAATATAAATTCTTTAGAACATTTAAACATTCCATTACAATGTATTACAAACAAAGAACTCAATAGTAATGTTGCGCACAAAACAATTTTACCATTAAAAATCTCAATCATCAAAAATACTTATTTCTTACAAGAAATTATAACTTGTACAGATGCCTACCTGTAATTGAAGAGTCAACGTCAGTTTTCTGCTAATGCGTTATAACTGATCTGACCTGACTGCGCATCTCTATATATACGCTCGCGGCCAGATACAGGGGGGTTAGGTAGGTCATACCCTTCTACGCATTAGTCAGAAAACTACGAACTCTACAAACCAGTTCTAACAGGTAACAACCACCTTACTTACGTCATAAGACTGAATTCTGTAATCATCTACACCGGCCTTAACGACGTCAGACCAAATATGGATATCCGTTAGTTGGAAGTCATCTTGTTTCATAAGCTTCATAGAGTGGAAAGTTACTAGATCTTCATTAACCGATTTGAACCTTTGCCAATCACTAGGTCAGAGACATATTTTTACTAATGAAACCTAGAACTTATAGCTGAGCAGGCAAAATTCATGTATAATGTTTTTCGTATACAATCTCACACAACATTGTATATTGGCAATGTTCTTAGCTTGAGTTATAGTGTGGTTATATACATTGCCCTTTTTTTACTACACTTGTTTAGCAACCTTTTCTATTCTGTATAGTTGTACTTCAAAAACAAGTGAAATTACCTTTAATATATTTTAGAATATAAACAAATAAAACATTACTTAAATTTAATTCAAAAGAAAATATCAATTTATTAATTTTTCTACAAATTCAATCCTAACAATACCCTCTAGTCTATTTGAGCCGAGTCCTCGAGGCTCGAAAAGAAAAATCAATTTTATTCATCAAAACAAGATAAAAGATGAAAGGTCAAAAATACAATGGTAAAAAAAAACATTGCGAGACATTTTCACAAAGTTTAAAGATACAATGTAAAACACTGCAAAATACATTGCAAAATACCAAGTCAAATACAATAAAAAAAAAATTACAATAAGAAGTACATTGCAAATACTCAATCAATTTCAAAAAGTACAATGAGTACAAGTAATGTTTTATGCAAAATATTTGATAAAATGCCCAAAACACAATGGGAAGTGTATTGCACAAATCTCAGTCAAATTCTCAAAAAATACAATAAAGAGTACAATGCAAAATTCGTGAAAAGGATTCCCCAAAAAATACAATGGGAATAAAACTTCACAGCATTGAATACTTTGATAAGATATATATATATTTATTAAACACATAATTCTACAAAACCTACCTCTAAACTAGGCTTATCAGACGATTGTAAAACAAAATAATAGCATACAGTTCTTGTTATCTTTATTTTTCTTTTTCTATTTTAGTGTAATCTTCCTTTGTGTCCTTTTTCTGCATTTCTTTTTCTCTTTTATATGTTATTCGTATAACATTAGCAGAACATATTTATGGGTGAATACTTATTATATCGAGAGTTTGGAACTGACAATTTAATGTTGCACTAGCCTTAATAACCATGACGTATGTTCACTTGCAATCAACTTTGACCTGTGCGTGTGTGAAATATGTAACGCCTTTGAATTAACCTAAGAACAATGAGTGAGTCTAGTGCAGCTTGAAATGTACGTGTTTTATGAACGTTATCTTTGACGCGTGAAAGAGAATGTACTGCCATTATCTTTTCAAATGAATTTTTCTCAGAAGCTGGCCGTATATAGACCAATAGCTGCTCATGTCTTGAGAGCTATGCATTACGTGATCTCTGTGTCGAGTAATTATAATCGCGCGGACATTTTGACGAGTTTATCATTTATGGCGAATGCGCCAAGACA
This sequence comes from Unio pictorum, assembly GCA_030141615.1. Lineage (NCBI taxonomy): Eukaryota > Metazoa > Mollusca > Bivalvia > Unionida > Unionidae > Unio > Unio pictorum. Next base: position 158,560 of record JARLTB010000449.1, on the reverse strand, counting down.
CCGTACCATAAGGTACATACTTTCATACAAATGGTATGAAATCGTGAGGGATAAACCTCTAAACATTGTCAAACCATGCATTAATGAGATTGCTGTATTATACCGCGTATTCTTTTTAAGACGTATTATAACTGTGAAATAATATCATTATGTAGCTACATTTGACATCCTTGTAACAATATTCGATACGTTCAATTCAACAAGTCCGTGTAAGCCTGATTTAAACTGTGAATCCACTTATAAGCTGAACTATACAAAAGTGGGGGATGCTGGAGATAACCCATGTTTCAAATTGTTTTGTTTTTATGTTGTTGTTTGTTCTGATACTATGTACTCTGCATTCAGAGTTAAAAAGAAACATATGCCTACGAACCAATCCAAATGTCATCCATACCTTAAGAGAAAGAAAGAGAACTGAGAGATTTGGCGCCAGAAAGAAGAAAAGAGAAATAGAAGGTATGATAAAAAATAATGGAATGGACGATAGGACTATAATTTTTTCTTCCAAATACGAAGGAATTTGTTCTTTTTTTTATGTTTTCAGAATTTCGTATTGAATTCAATTACGAAATATTCGACTTCGTCGTTTGCGACGTGTGTTTGATTGTGTGCGTGTTCTGTGAAATGCTTCTTTTAATGCCTGAGAAACATTCTCCGTTGGCTGCCATGATGGTGTGGATCCATCTGACCACTTAACCAAATAATGCTTCTTTCCAGAAATCCATTTGGATTTCAACAGTTTATCAACTAAGTACCATTCGGTACCATTGTTGGTTGGTGATTGCTCATTGCTCGTTTGATCATTTGATGTTTGTGTTGACTGTGGAGGTGTACTACTTGTGTCCGGTGTCGGAGGTCTATAATCCCTAGGATTTTTATAGTGCTTAAGCCTGTTTGCGTGTACAAGTGATTTCATTTCTTTATTGTCTGAACAACGACGTAATCTGTAGGTGCTATTCGGACCTACTTGAGTGATGTAATATGGGCCTTCCCAACGAGGATAAAGCTTTTTTGATAACCCTACAGGTATATGTGAGATTTGTAAATGTACATAATCTCCAACGCGAAAGGATGGTTCTTTTGTTTTCTGGTCAAACCTCTGTTTGCTTGTGCTTTGTGCTTCACGTGTATTTGCTTTAGCTATTTCTTGAACTAATTTCAATCTTTGAATCAATTGATCTATGTACTGTTGTGTTTGTGTTTGTACAGTTTCTTTAGGCGTAAGAGATACATCTAAGGGTAAAGTCATTTCTTTCCCAAAGACTATGTAATACGGTGAGTATCCAGTAGAATTAACTGCTGGACTCATCCGGAATGCCATCATTACGCTGGGTAATATGGACGGCCAATCATCTTGATGTTTACTACAGTAAGCACGTAGGGCCTGACTAATGGTACTATTTTTTCTTTCACGGAGACTGTTAGTTTGAGGGTGGTATGAACTAGTATGGTGACGTGTTACTTGAAATAATTCACAAAGTGCGAGTACAATTTGAGACATAAAATTTCGTCCACGATCACTGACAAGTGTTCGCGGTGCACCATAACGTGTAAATATCTCATTGTACAAAACACTGGCGATTTCTGTTGCTGTTTGAGAACGTAAGGGAAAGGCTTCACACCAATGTGACAAACTATCTGTCACCAATAAGATGTATTGATAACCTTCCTTACTTTTTGGCATGCACAAAATGTCCATGTGCCACCTAGAGAATACGTCTTCTGGGGGCAATGGGTGCAGTGGAGCTTTTCGTGCATTTGTGTCACGTTTAATAAGCTGACATTTAGAGCATGATGTAATGTAGTCATACACATTTTGATACATTTTAGGCCAATAATATTTCTGTTTGATAGCTTGATATGTTCTTTGAACACCAAAATGACAACCTCCTGCTTTTGAATCGTGATAAGATAGAAGGACATCGAGTCTCAAATTTGTGGGTAAAGCAACTTGTTTTATGAGTTGATCTGGAGAAGTTTTATGTTTTGTACGAGGCTGGAAAAAATGATGTAAGACACCATTGATTAGTTCATATTGATTTGCTTCATATGGAATAGCTGTTGCACGACGAGTGTTTTCTGGTAATATTCCTTGTTCTAAGTAAACATACATGTCCTTAAAATCAGGGCACTCGCGTTGATATTGGGCGATATCCGGTAGTTCTTTAGAACTACTACAAGGTATGTTATCATTAGTCTGTAATGGAAATAGGTTAGTAGTATTTTCCTTATCGTAAAAGAATGTAACTTCTGTCATTTCTTCTTGAATGGAGTGTACTGATGATTCTAACTTAGTCTGAGTGTTAGTGCATACTGGAGATTTTTCTAACTGGCTGTCAGTCTTAGCTGTTTGGTCGTAGTTTCGACGTGAGAGTGCGTCTGCATTTGTGTTTTTATGGCCTGGAGTGTATACGATATCAAAATCGTATTCCTGTAAGCGAAGTGACCAACGAATTAGTCTATTCGAAGTATGTTTAACTGTCTTTAGCCAAACTAATGCCTTGTGATCTGTAATGACAGTAAATTTCTGATGTGATAGGTAAACATGATATGTTCGGATACCTTCTAATACCGCTAGACACTCCTGTTCGGTTACTGACCATTGTCTTTCAGCATTTGTTAATGCACGTCCACCATAAGCAATAACATGCTCTTTGTCGTCTGTCCCTATCTGAGACAAAATATATCCTAGAGCTGTACCACTGGCATCACATGTGAGTCTAAATGGTTTATTAAAATCAGGATAAGCCAAGATAGGAGCTGTGGTCAAGGCTGTCTTAAGAGTTTCAAATGCTTTTTGACACTTATCTGTCCAAAGAAATGAACTGTCTTTTGTCAATAGTTTATTTAAAGGTGTTGCTATTGTAGAATATCCTTGGACAAATTTTCTGTAATAATTGCACAACCCTAGAAAACTCCTAACATCTTTCTGTGTTTTTGGAACAGGAAACTGTGTAACTGTGTCAATTTTGGACTCATCTACTTTAATTCCTTTTGTTGAGAATTTATGACCAAGATAAATAACTTCAGATGCTGCGAATACACATTTTGATGGTTTGAGTGTCAAGTTTGCCTGACGTAATCTATCAAAAATAAGTTCAAGGTGTGCTAAATGTTCTTCAAATGAATTGGAAAAAATAATAATGTCATCTATGTATGCAAGACATGTTGACCATGGTATACCTCTAAGTACATGACCTAAAAGAATGCAATATGTGGCGGGCGCGTTTCTGAGTCCATACGGCATTACATTCCATTGGTAAAGACCACGTGATGTTATGAAAGAACTCTTATGTTTTGTCTCTGGATCCATTTTAATTTGCCAAAATGCTGAATTTAAATCTAATGTACTGAAAAGACATGGTTTAGTTTGTCCAACTGCATCAATTACATCTTCTAATCTTGGAAGAGGGAATGTCATTGGTTGTGTCACTTGATTAAGTTTCCTATAGTCAATAGCAAAACGATATTCCCCATTTTTCTTTTTGACTAAAACAACTGGAGATGCATAGCTAGAAGAACTGGGTTCGATTAGTTGGTGTTCTAATAATTCATCTACCTGTCTATCAATTTCTTTATTGATGTGCGGAGACGCACGATAAGGTTGACAACGAATTGGCATGGAATCACCTGTCTCTATTCGATGAGTAAATACCGTAGTACTTCCTAATTCTTCTAAGTTCAAGGCAAACACATCCCTATGTTTATTCAAAAATAATTGAAGTTCTTGTTTTTGATTTTCTGACAAATCTGAAGAGTGTAAATCAAAATTAATTGGTTCTCGTGATGTACTAGTTTGTGTGTCCACAATGTCAGGTGTATCAGATGTGATATTCCTGTCATAAGTGTCCTCACTAACAGTAAATATGGTCTGTGGGTGTAGTACGTCTACATAAGCTAGTACGGTATTTGCCTGTATGTCTATAGCTTGTGAAGTAGGATTCAAGATCTGAACAAAGTTATTTTTCGAAACCGTTACAATTGTTCTAGCTGTCAAAAATGTAGAGTTTGACATATTATGAGATGGTTCTAGTAAAACAGGTGTCCCTTTTTTGATTTTACTGATATGAATAGGAATGGAACAACTCGAATTTGGTGGAACCCTTGTTCGTTTGTTTACACGTGCTAATCCTGACTCAGTACGGATCAGATTGATAATTACCGTATCGTCTAGCAAAGAGAGCGTTTGTGTATCTAGATTCACTACTGCTTTGTATTTACTTAAGAAATCTAATCCGAGAATGACTGAATTCTGTAGGGCCGGAATGACGTGAAATGTATGAGAAAAACTTACACCTCCTATTTTCAAATTAAGTGGTATGATTCCAGAAATTTCGTGACGTTCGCCCCCTGCGGCGATAATATTTGTAATATTTGAAGGTTGAATTTGACGTGAATTGAATCCTGCGCGAAAAAGAAATTTTAAGTTGATGGCCGAAATAGACGCGCCTGTGTCCGCTAATGCATTCGTGATTTTGTTTTTAACAAAAAGAGGAACAAGATTTTTGTGAATAGGTGTAACTAATGTGATTTGTGGTTCTCGAGTTTGTTTGTGGCAAGGTTGTGACCTTTGATTTGGCGCGACTTTATATTGTTGTTGTGGGGTAAAGCATACTCGTGCAAAATGACCTGTTTTGTGACACAAGTAACACTTTTTATCGAGTGCAGGACATAATCTTCCGTGTGATTGAAAACAAATACCACATCTAAGACAGAATGGCTTACGACTATGTAGTTGTGGCTGGTAGCGCGCAACCCGAGTAGGTAACTGATATGTATTGTTATCGCTAGATTTATGTACTGAACTGGAGAAATAGTTTGGAAAATTAACTGTCTGAGAAGACGATGTATAATGATGAGAATTATTGCAATGCAGCCGAAATGGTTTGTTTTTGGCACGTACGAAGGGTTGAGATATTACATGTACATTGTTTTCTGTGTTCTGTTCTGAGCTGACTGCTTTAATTTCATCTTTAAGATGTTTAAGTTCCTCTAAAATTGTGCTAAGTGTTGACCAATCATCATTCTCAGTTGCGACAAGAGATTTCTCTGCTAGATTTGCGGCTTGTCGTAAATCATCCATATTTGTTGGATTTTTATTCATTACGATTTGTTTAATAGCTGGTTTTAAACCTTGTAATGCAACTGCTAACAATATTTCATCTGAGATAGTTTGATTATTTGCAATTTGTAAGAGACGAGTTAAATAGTCCAAAACTGTTTCAGACGATTCTTGTCGAGTTTGTAAAATTGATAGATCTAAAATGATATCGTCAGTGTGAAACCTAGATGTAAAGGCAGTTACTAGACTTGACCAGTTATTCCTAACGTTATCAGGTAGCGATTCATACCATACTTTAGCATGTTGTTGGAGGTGGAAAGGAAAAGCATTCAAAATTTTAGATTCTGACAAATCATAAAAATTAGCCCATTGTAAAAAATGATTTAGCCATTTAACAGGATTTTGTGATTGATCACCTTTAAAAATATCTAATGTGATAAGAGACATACCTGTACTTGAGAATCTGGTGTTTCCAGAGAAAAATTGCACTCGTAGGGATAATGTCAATAGTAATAACTCACATTAAATGAATTAAACGGTTTAACTCACAATGTTCTGGGCGTTGATAGTAAATGTATACACAGTTAATTTGCCGTGTAAAAGTACTTTTGAGGAATCTTTGAGCTGACAAAGGTCACTGAAGTGCTGCTGCTGACGTGGTTTTGTGGGATGAGTTGATAGTCGTCTGCGTAAGAACTTGATTTGGTTTCCAATCGTTGTCTACGTAGGATCAAGGAACCATAGTCGAATGGAGTGTGCGTCACTAGAACTGGATAGCGCGTAGATACTGGTATATACATTGCTAGGAATCTGTGAAGCCATTCCAGCAAGTAGAATCACGAATCAGTCACGTGAACAGCTATCTGTATGATACAGGCAAGAAAATGCGAACATAGGCGGTATGAAGTCTGACGATCGTAAATATGTAAGTGCCAATCTCTCCCATGAATTGTAATTATAAACACTCCTTCAAAGAAATAATCACTCCGCTGGCTTTGCGAGAGGGTACAGAGATCTGTAACATTCTCCACTCACTTGTTATGTAAAAAAAAAGTCGTTGTAATCATCACAAGGGAGAGAGAGAGAAGAAGAAAGAGAAGAACTCTCTTAAAAGAGTGTCGCCGCGATGGTAGGACAGCTACATCTGTAATTGAAGAGTCAACGTCAGTTTTCTGCTAATGCGTTATAACTTTATTTAAATAATCAACACACATATATATTACTACATTCTAGAAACACATCTAAAAGCTTTATAATAAAAGTTCATAAAATACATATTACATTTTTCATCTTTAAGCTTTCCAACTTCATTAACTTCTGCACCTTAGAATATTATTTACTAGTTAATTCTCAATCAATTTCAAGATAGCAAAAGCCTTAAATGTAATAACAGTTAATGCATTTTACTCATTTTAAAACAGAATATTAAGAATATTGATTTAGAATATATTGCTAGAAATTACTCTTTCTTACTTAAGAAATACTTTATTTCAACATTAAGTCAAGTATGAAGTTGGTAGCTAATTCAACTAATTCAAACCTTTATAATTAAAGTTACATAAATATAAATTCTTTAGAACATTTAAACATTCCATTACAATGTATTACAAACAAAGAACTCAATAGTAATGTTGCGCACAAAACAATTTTACCATTAAAAATCTCAATCATCAAAAATACTTATTTCTTACAAGAAATTATAACTTGTACAGATGCCTACCTGTAATTGAAGAGTCAACGTCAGTTTTCTGCTAATGCGTTATAACTGATCTGACCTGACTGCGCATCTCTATATATACGCTCGCGGCCAGATACAGGGGGGTTAGGTAGGTCATACCCTTCTACGCATTAGTCAGAAAACTACGAACTCTACAAACCAGTTCTAACAGGTAACAACCACCTTACTTACGTCATAAGACTGAATTCTGTAATCATCTACACCGGCCTTAACGACGTCAGACCAAATATGGATATCCGTTAGTTGGAAGTCATCTTGTTTCATAAGCTTCATAGAGTGGAAAGTTACTAGATCTTCATTAACCGATTTGAACCTTTGCCAATCACTAGGTCAGAGACATATTTTTACTAATGAAACCTAGAACTTATAGCTGAGCAGGCAAAATTCATGTATAATGTTTTTCGTATACAATCTCACACAACATTGTATATTGGCAATGTTCTTAGCTTGAGTTATAGTGTGGTTATATACATTGCCCTTTTTTTACTACACTTGTTTAGCAACCTTTTCTATTCTGTATAGTTGTACTTCAAAAACAAGTGAAATTACCTTTAATATATTTTAGAATATAAACAAATAAAACATTACTTAAATTTAATTCAAAAGAAAATATCAATTTATTAATTTTTCTACAAATTCAATCCTAACAGATCCATAACATGAAAAACAAAAAAGTCCGTTTTTCATCAAAAGTCATGCTGAAAAAAATGGTGGGAACCGGTTTTAAAGTATGGTGACGTACTATCCAATGGTGCGCAGCCAATAAACCAAGTATTAACCAAATCCAAGCGGGGTAAAGGGTTTCAACAGCTTTTATCTAAGCCCAACTGATCCATAACATGAAAAACAAAAAAGTCCGTTTTTCATCAAAAGTCATGCTGAAAAAAATGGTGGGAACCGGTTTTAAAGTATGGTGACGTACTATCCAATGGTGCGCAGCCAATAAACCAAGTATTAACCAAATCCAAGCGGGGTAAAGGGTTTCAACAGCTTTTATCTAAGCCCAACTGATCCATAACATGAAAAACAAAAAAGTCCGTTTTTCATCAAAAGTCATGCTGAAAAAAATGGTGGGAACCGGTTTTAAAGTATGGTGACGTACTATCCAATGGTGCGCAGCCAATAAACCAAGTATTAACCAAATCCAAGCGGGGTAAAGGGTTTCAACAGCTTTTATCTAAGCCCAACTGATCCATAACATGAAAAACAAAAAAGTCCGTTTTTCATCAAAAGTCATGCTGAAAAAAATGGTGGGAACCGGTTTTAAAGTATGGTGACGTACTATCCAATGGTGCGCAGCCAATAAACCAAGTATTAACCAAATCCAAGCGGGGTAAAGGGTTTCAACAGCTTTTATCTAAGCCCAACTGATCCATAACATGAAAAACAAAAAAGTCCGTTTTTCATCAAAAGTCATGCTGAAAAAAATGGTGGGAACCGGTTTTAAAGTATGGTGACGTACTATCCAATGGTGCGCAGCCAATAAACCAAGTATTAACCAAATCCAAGCGGGGTAAAGGGTTTCAACAGCTTTTATCTAAGCCCAACTGATCCATAACATGAAAAACAAAAAAGTCCGTTTTTCATCAAAAGTCATGCTGAAAAAAATGGTGGGAACCGGTTTTAAAGTATGGTGACGTACTATCCAATGGTGCGCAGCCAATAAACCAAGTATTAACCAAATCCAAGCGGGGTAAAGGGTTTCAACAGCTTTTATCTAAGCCCAACTGATTCATAACATGAAAAACAAAAAAGTCCGTTTTTCATCAAAAGTCATGCTGAAAAAAATGGTGGGAACCGGTTTTAAAGTATGGTGACGTACTATCCAATGGTGCGCAGCCAATAAACCAAGTATTAACCAAATCCAAGCGGGGTAAAGGGTTTCAACAGCTTTTATCTAAGCCCAACTGATCCATAACATGAAAAACAAAAAAGTCCGTTTTTCATCAAAAGTCATGCTGAAAAAAATGGTGGGAACCGGTTTTAAAGTATGGTGACGTACTATCCAATGGTGCGCAGCCAATAAACCAAGTATTAACCAAATCCAAGCGGGGTAAAGGGTTTCAACAGCTTTTATCTAAGCCCAACTGATCCATAACATGAAAAACAAAAAAGTCCGTTTTTCATCAAAAGTCATGCTGAAAAAAATGGTGGGAACCGGTTTTAAAGTATGGTGACGTACTATCCAATGGTGCGCAGCCAATAAACCAAGTATTAACCAAATCCAAGCGGGGTAAAGGGTTTCAACAGCTTTTATCTAAGCCCAACTGATCCATAACATGAAAAACAAAAAAGTCCGTTTTTCATCAAAAGTCATGCTGAAAAAAATGGTGGGAACCGGTTTTAAAGTATGGTGACGTACTATCCAATGGTGCGCAGCCAATAAACCAAGTATTAACCAGATCCAAGCGGGGTAAAGGGTTTCAACAGCTTTTATCTAAGCCCAACTGATCCATAACATGAAAAACAAAAAAGTCCGTTTTTCATCAAAAGTCATGCTGAAAAAAATGGTGGGAACCGGTTTTAAAGTATGGTGACGTACTATCCAATGGTGCGCAGCCAATAAACCAAGTATTAACCAAATCCAAGCGGGGTAAAGGGTTTCAACAGCTTTTATCTAAGCCCAACTGATCCATAACATGAAAAACAAAAAAGTCCGTTTTTCATCAAAAGTCATGCTGAAAAAAATGGTGGGAACCGGTTTTAAAGTATGGTGACGTACTATCCAATGGTGCGCAGCCAATAAACCAAGTATTAACCAAATCCAAGCGGGGTAAAGGGTTTCAACAGCTTTTATCTAAGCCCAACTGATCCATAACATGAAAAACAAAAAAGTCCGTTTTTCATCAAAAGTCATGCTGAAAAAAATGGTGGGAACCGGTTTTAAAGTATGGTGACGTACTATCCAATGGTGCGCAGCCAATAAACCAAGTATTAACCAAATCCAAGCGGGGTAAAGGGTTTCAACAGCTTTTATCTAAGCCCAACTGATCCATAACATGAAAAACAAAAAAGTCCGTTTTTCATCAAAAGTCATGCTGAAAAAAATGGTGGGAACCGGTTTTAAAGTATGGTGACGTACTATCCAATGGTGCGCAGCCAATAAACCAAGTATTAACCAAATCCAAGCGGGGTAAAGGGTTTCAACAGCTTTTATCTAAGCCCAACTGATCCATAACATGAAAAACAAAAAAGTCCGTTTTTCATCAAAAGTCATGCTGAAAAAAATGGTGGGAACCGGTTTTAAAGTATGGTGACGTACTATCCAATGGTGCGCAGCCAATAAACCAAGTATTAACCAAATCCAAGCGGGGTAAAGGGTTTCAACAGCTTTTATCTAAGCCCAACTGATCCATAACATGAAAAACAAAAAAGTCCGTTTTTCATCAAAAGTCATGCTGAAAAAAATGGTGGGAACCGGTTTTAAAGTATGGTGACGTACTATCCAATGGTGCGCAGCCAATAAACCAAGTATTAACCAAATCCAAGCGGGGTAAAGGGTTTCAACAGCTTTTATCTAAGCCCAACTGATCCATAACATGAAAAACAAAAAAGTCCGTTTTTCATCAAAAGTCATGCTGAAAAAAATGGTGGGAACCGGTTTTAAAGTATGGTGACGTACTATCCAATGGTGCGCAGCCAATAAACCAAGTATTAACCAAATCCAAGCGGGGTAAAGGGTTTCAACAGCTTTTATCTAAGCCCAACTGATCCATAACATGAAAAACAAAAAAGTCCGTTTTTCATCAAAAGTCATGCTGAAAAAAATGGTGGGAACCGGTTTTAAAGTATGGTGACGTACTATCCAATGGTGCGCAGCCAATAAACCAAGTATTAACCAAATCCAAGCGGGGTAAAGGGTTTCAACAGCTTTTATCTAAGCCCAACTGATCCATAACATGAAAAACAAAAAAGTCCGTTTTTCATCAAAAGTCATGCTGAAAAAAATGGTGGGAACCGGTTTTAAAGTATGGTGACGTACTATCCAATGGTGCGCAGCCAATAAACCAAGTATTAACCAAATCCAAGCGGGGTAAAGGGTTTCAACAGCTTTTATCTAAGCCCAACTGATCCATAACATGAAAAACAAAAAAGTCCGTTTTTCATCAAAAGTCATGCTGAAAAAAATGGTGGGAACCGGTTTTAAAGTATGGTGACGTACTATCCAATGGTGCGCAGCCAATAAACCAAGTATTAACCAAATCCAAGCGGGGTAAAGGGTTTCAACAGCTTTTATCTAAGCCCAACTGATCCATAACATGAAAAACAAAAAAGTCCGTTTTTCATCAAAAGTCATGCTGAAAAAAATGGTGGGAACCGGTTTTAAAGTATGGTGACGTACTATCCAATGGTGCGCAGCCAATAAACCAAGTATTAACCAAATCCAAGCGGGGTAAAGGGTTTCAACAGCTTTTATCTAAGCCCAACTGATCCATAACATGAAAAACAAAAAAGTCCGTTTTTCATCAAAAGTCATGCTGAAAAAAATGGTGGGAACCGGTTTTAAAGTATGGTGACGTACTATCCAATGGTGCGCAGCCAATAAACCAAGTATTAACCAAATCCAAGCGGGGTAAAGGGTTTCAACAGCTTTTATCTAAGCCCAACTGATCCATAACATGAAAAACAAAAAAGTCCGTTTTTCATCAAAAGTCATGCTGAAAAAAATGGTGGGAACCGGTTTTAAAGTATGGTGACGTACTATCCAATGGTGCGCAGCCAATAAACCAAGTATTAACCAAATCCAAGCGGGGTAAAGGGTTTCAACAGCTTTTATCTAAGCCCAACTGATCCATAACATGAAAAACAAAAAAGTCCGTTTTTCATCAAAAGTCATGCTGAAAAAAATGGTGGGAACCGGTTTTAAAGTATGGTGACGTACTATCCAATGGTGCGCAGCCAATAAACCAAGTATTAACCAAATCCAAGCGGGGTAAAGGGTTTCAACAGCTTTTATCTAAGCCCAACTGATCCATAACATGAAAAACAAAAAAGTCCGTTTTTCATCAAAAGTCATGCTGAAAAAAATGGTGGGAACCGGTTTTAAAGTATGGTGACGTACTATCCAATGGTGCGCAGCCAATAAACCAAGTATTAACCAAATCCAAGCGGGGTAAAGGGTTTCAACAGCTTTTATCTAAGCCCAACTGATCCATAACATGAAAAACAAAAAAGTCCGTTTTTCATCAAAAGTCATGCTGAAAAAAATGGTGGGAACCGGTTTTAAAGTATGGTGACGTACTATCCAATGGTGCGCAGCCAATAAACCAAGTATTAACCAAATCCAAGCGGGGTAAAGGGTTTCAACAGCTTTTATCTAAGCCCAACTGATCCATAACATGAAAAACAAAAAAGTCCGTTTTTCATCAAAAGTCATGCTGAAAAAAATGGTGGGAACCGGTTTTAAAGTATGGTGACGTACTATCCAATGGTGCGCAGCCAATAAACCAAGTATTAACCAAATCCAAGCGGGGTAAAGGGTTTCAACAGCTTTTATCTAAGCCCAACTGATCCATAACATGAAAAACAAAAAAGTCCGTTTTTCATCAAAAGTCATGCTGAAAAAAATGGTGGGAACCGGTTTTAAAGTATGGTGACGTACTATCCAATGGTGCGCAGCCAATAAACCAAGTATTAACCAAATCCAAGCGGGGTAAAGGGTTTCAACAGCTTTTATCTAAGCCCAACTGATCCATAACATGAAAAACAAAAAAGTCCGTTTTTCATCAAAAGTCATGCTGAAAAAAATGGTGGGAACCGGTTTTAAAGTATGGTGACGTACTATCCAATGGTGCGCAGCCAATAAACCAAGTATTAACCAAATCCAAGCGGGGTAAAGGGTTTCAACAGCTTTTATCTAAGCCCAACTGATCCATAACATGAAAAACAAAAAAGTCCGTTTTTCATCAAAAGTCATGCTGAAAAAAATGGTGGGAACCGGTTTTAAAGTATGGTGACGTACTATCCAATGGTGCGCAGCCAATAAACCAAGTATTAACCAAATCCAAGCGGGGTAAAGGGTTTCAACAGCTTTTATCTAAGCCCAACTGATCCATAACATGAAAAACAAAAAAGTCCGTTTTTCATCAAAAGTCATGCTGAAAAAAATGGTGGGAACCGGTTTTAAAGTATGGTGACGTACTATCCAATGGTGCGCAGCCAATAAACCAAGTATTAACCAAATCCAAGCGGGGTAAAGGGTTTCAACAGCTTTTATCTAAGCCCAACTGATCCATAACATGAAAAACAAAAAAGTCCGTTTTTCATCAAAAGTCATGCTGAAAAAAATGGTGGGAACCGGTTTTAAAGTATGGTGACGTACTATCCAATGGTGCGCAGCCAATAAACCAAGTATTAACCAAATCCAAGCGGGGTAAAGGGTTTCAACAGCTTTTATCTAAGCCCAACTGATCCATAACATGAAAAACAAAAAAGTCCGTTTTTCATCAAAAGTCATGCTGAAAAAAATGGTGGGAACCGGTTTTAAAGTATGGTGACGTACTATCCAATGGTGCGCAGCCAATAAACCAAGTATTAACCAAATCCAAGCGGGGTAAAGGGTTTCAACAGCTTTTATCTAAGCCCAACTGATCCATAACATGAAAAACAAAAAAGTCCGTTTTTCATCAAAAGTCATGCTGAAAAAAATGGTGGGAACCGGTTTTAAAGTATGGTGACGTACTATCCAATGGTGCGCAGCCAATAAACCAAGTATTAACCAAATCCAAGCGGGGTAAAGGGTTTCAACAGCTTTTATCTAAGCCCAACTGATCCATAACATGAAAAACAAAAAAGTCCGTTTTTCATCAAAAGTCATGCTGAAAAAAATGGTGGGAACCGGTTTTAAAGTATGGTGACGTACTATCCAATGGTGCGCAGCCAATAAACCAAGTATTAACCAAATCCAAGCGGGGTAAAGGGTTTCAACAGCTTTTATCTAAGCCCAACTGATCCATAACATGAAAAACAAAAAAGTCCGTTTTTCATCAAAAGTCATGCTGAAAAAAATGGTGGGAACCGGTTTTAAAGTATGGTGACGTACTATCCAATGGTGCGCAGCCAATAAACCAAGTATTAACCAAATCCAAGCGGGGTAAAGGGTTTCAACAGCTTTTATCTAAGCCCAACTGATCCATAACATGAAAAACAAAAAAGTCCGTTTTTCATCAAAAGTCATGCTGAAAAAAATGGTGGGAACCGGTTTTAAAGTATGGTGACGTACTATCCAATGGTGCGCAGCCAATAAACCAAGTATTAACCAAATCCAAGCGGGGTAAAGGGTTTCAACAGCTTTTATCTAAGCCCAACTGATCCATAACATGAAAAACAAAAAAGTCCGTTTTTCATCAAAAGTCATGCTGAAAAAAATGGTGGGAACCGGTTTTAAAGTATGGTGACGTACTATCCAATGGTGCGCAGCCAATAAACCAAGTATTAACCAAATCCAAGCGGGGTAAAGGGTTTCAACAGCTTTTATCTAAGCCCAACTGATCCATAACATGAAAAACAAAAAAGTCCGTTTTTCATCAAAAGTCATGCTGAAAAAAATGGTGGGAACCGGTTTTAAAGTATGGTGACGTACTATCCAATGGTGCGCAGCCAATAAACCAAGTATTAACCAAATCCAAGCGGGGTAAAGGGTTTCAACAGCTTTTATCTAAGCCCAACTGATCCATAACATGAAAAACAAAAAAGTCCGTTTTTCATCAAAAGTCATGCTGAAAAAAATGGTGGGAACCGGTTTTAAAGTATGGTGACGTACTATCCAATGGTGCGCAGCCAATAAACCAAGTATTAACCAAATCCAAGCGGGGTAAAGGGTTTCAACAGCTTTTATCTAAGCCCAACTGATCCATAACATGAAAAACAAAAAAGTCCGTTTTTCATCAAAAGTCATGCTGAAAAAAATGGTGGGAACCGGTTTTAAAGTATGGTGACGTACTATCCAATGGTGCGCAGCCAATAAACCAAGTATTAACCAAATCCAAGCGGGGTAAAGGGTTTCAACAGCTTTTATCTAAGCCCAACTGATCCATAACATGAAAAACAAAAAAGTCCGTTTTTCATCAAAAGTCATGCTGAAAAAAATGGTGGGAACCGGTTTTAAAGTATGGTGACGTACTATCCAATGGTGCGCAGCCAATAAACCAAGTATTAACCAAATCCAAGCGGGGTAAAGGGTTTCAACAGCTTTTATCTAAGCCCAACTGATCCATAACATGAAAAACAAAAAAGTCCGTTTTTCATCAAAAGTCATGCTGAAAAAAATGGTGGGAACCGGTTTTAAAGTATGGTGACGTACTATCCAATGGTGCGCAGCCAATAAACCAAGTATTAACCAAATCCAAGCGGGGTAAAGGGTTTCAACAGCTTTTATCTAAGCCCAACTGATCCATAACATGAAAAACAAAAAAGTCCGTTTTTCATCAAAAGTCATGCTGAAAAAAATGGTGGGAACCGGTTTTAAAGTATGGTGACGTACTATCCAATGGTGCGCAGCCAATAAACCAAGTATTAACCAAATCCAAGCGGGGTAAAGGGTTTCAACAGCTTTTATCTAAGCCCAACTGATCCATAACATGAAAAACAAAAAAGTCCGTTTTTCATCAAAAGTCATGCTGAAAAAAATGGTGGGAACCGGTTTTAAAGTATGGTGACGTACTATCCAATGGTGCGCAGCCAATAAACCAAGTATTAACCAAATCCAAGCGGGGTAAAGGGTTTCAACAGCTTTTATCTAAGCCCAACTGATCCATAACATGAAAAACAAAAAAGTCCGTTTTTCATCAAAAGTCATGCTGAAAAAAATGGTGGGAACCGGTTTTAAAGTATGGTGACGTACTATCCAATGGTGCGCAGCCAATAAACCAAGTATTAACCAAATCCAAGCGGGGTAAAGGGTTTCAACAGCTTTTATCTAAGCCCAACTGATCCATAACATGAAAAACAAAAAAGTCCGTTTTTCATCAAAAGTCATGCTGAAAAAAATGGTGGGAACCGGTTTTAAAGTATGGTGACGTACTATCCAATGGTGCGCAGCCAATAAACCAAGTATTAACCAAATCCAAGCGGGGTAAAGGGTTTCAACAGCTTTTATCTAAGCCCAACTGATCCATAACATGAAAAACAAAAAAGTCCGTTTTTCATCAAAAGTCATGCTGAAAAAAATGGTGGGAACCGGTTTTAAAGTATGGTGACGTACTATCCAATGGTGCGCAGCCAATAAACCAAGTATTAACCAAATCCAAGCGGGGTAAAGGGTTTCAACAGCTTTTATCTAAGCCCAACTGATCCATAACATGAAAAACAAAAAAGTCCGTTTTTCATCAAAAGTCATGCTGAAAAAAATGGTGGGAACCGGTTTTAAAGTATGGTGACGTACTATCCAATGGTGCGCAGCCAATAAACCAAGTATTAACCAAATCCAAGCGGGGTAAAGGGTTTCAACAGCTTTTATCTAAGCCCAACTGATCCATAACATGAAAAACAAAAAAGTCCGTTTTTCATCAAAAGTCATGCTGAAAAAAATGGTGGGAACCGGTTTTAAAGTATGGTGACGTACTATCCAATGGTGCGCAGCCAATAAACCAAGTATTAACCAAATCCAAGCGGGGTAAAGGGTTTCAACAGCTTTTATCTAAGCCCAACTGATCCATAACATGAAAAACAAAAAAGTCCGTTTTTCATCAAAAGTCATGCTGAAAAAAATGGTGGGAACCGGTTTTAAAGTATGGTGACGTACTATCCAATGGTGCGCAGCCAATAAACCAAGTATTAACCAAATCCAAGCGGGGTAAAGGGTTTCAACAGCTTTTATCTAAGCCCAACTGATCCATAACATGAAAAACAAAAAAGTCCGTTTTTCATCAAAAGTCATGCTGAAAAAAATGGTGGGAACCGGTTTTAAAGTATGGTGACGTACTATCCAATGGTGCGCAGCCAATAAACCAAGTATTAACCAAATCCAAGCGGGGTAAAGGGTTTCAACAGCTTTTATCTAAGCCCAACTGATCCATAACATGAAAAACAAAAAAGTCCGTTTTTCATCAAAAGTCATGCTGAAAAAAATGGTGGGAACCGGTTTTAAAGTATGGTGACGTACTATCCAATGGTGCGCAGCCAATAAACCAAGTATTAACCAAATCCAAGCGGGGTAAAGGGTTTCAACAGCTTTTATCTAAGCCCAACTGATCCATAACATGAAAAACAAAAAAGTCCGTTTTTCATCAAAAGTCATGCTGAAAAAAATGGTGGGAACCGGTTTTAAAGTATGGTGACGTACTATCCAATGGTGCGCAGCCAATAAACCAAGTATTAACCAAATCCAAGCGGGGTAAAGGGTTTCAACAGCTTTTATCTAAGCCCAACTGATCCATAACATGAAAAACAAAAAAGTCCGTTTTTCATCAAAAGTCATGCTGAAAAAAATGGTGGGAACCGGTTTTAAAGTATGGTGACGTACTATCCAATGGTGCGCAGCCAATAAACCAAGTATTAACCAAATCCAAGCGGGGTAAAGGGTTTCAACAGCTTTTATCTAAGCCCAACTGATCCATAACATGAAAAACAAAAAAGTCCGTTTTTCATCAAAAGTCATGCTGAAAAAAATGGTGGGAACCGGTTTTAAAGTATGGTGACGTACTATCCAATGGTGCGCAGCCAATAAACCAAGTATTAACCAAATCCAAGCGGGGTAAAGGGTTTCAACAGCTTTTATCTAAGCCCAACTGATCCATAACATGAAAAACAAAAAAGTCCGTTTTTCATCAAAAGTCATGCTGAAAAAAATGGTGGGAACCGGTTTTAAAGTATGGTGACGTACTATCCAATGGTGCGCAGCCAATAAACCAAGTATTAACCAAATCCAAGCGGGGTAAAGGGTTTCAACAGCTTTTATCTAAGCCCAACTGATCCATAACATGAAAAACAAAAAAGTCCGTTTTTCATCAAAAGTCATGCTGAAAAAAATGGTGGGAACCGGTTTTAAAGTATGGTGACGTACTATCCAATGGTGCGCAGCCAATAAACCAAGTATTAACCAAATCCAAGCGGGGTAAAGGGTTTCAACAGCTTTTATCTAAGCCCAACTGATCCATAACATGAAAAACAAAAAAGTCCGTTTTTCATCAAAAGTCATGCTGAAAAAAATGGTGGGAACCGGTTTTAAAGTATGGTGACGTACTATCCAATGGTGCGCAGCCAATAAACCAAGTATTAACCAAATCCAAGCGGGGTAAAGGGTTTCAACAGCTTTTATCTAAGCCCAACTGATCCATAACATGAAAAACAAAAAAGTCCGTTTTTCATCAAAAGTCATGCTGAAAAAAATGGTGGGAACCGGTTTTAAAGTATGGTGACGTACTATCCAATGGTGCGCAGCCAATAAACCAAGTATTAACCAAATCCAAGCGGGGTAAAGGGTTTCAACAGCTTTTATCTAAGCCCAACTGATCCATAACATGAAAAACAAAAAAGTCCGTTTTTCATCAAAAGTCATGCTGAAAAAAATGGTGGGAACCGGTTTTAAAGTATGGTGACGTACTATCCAATGGTGCGCAGCCAATAAACCAAGTATTAACCAAATCCAAGCGGGGTAAAGGGTTTCAACAGCTTTTATCTAAGCCCAACTGATCCATAACATGAAAAACAAAAAAGTCCGTTTTTCATCAAAAGTCATGCTGAAAAAAATGGTGGGAACCGGTTTTAAAGTATGGTGACGTACTATCCAATGGTGCGCAGCCAATAAACCAAGTATTAACCAAATCCAAGCGGGGTAAAGGGTTTCAACAGCTTTTATCTAAGCCCAACTGATCCATAACATGAAAAACAAAAAAGTCCGTTTTTCATCAAAAGTCATGCTGAAAAAAATGGTGGGAACCGGTTTTAAAGTATGGTGACGTACTATCCAATGGTGCGCAGCCAATAAACCAAGTATTAACCAAATCCAAGCGGGGTAAAGGGTTTCAACAGCTTTTATCTAAGCCCAACTGATCCATAACATGAAAAACAAAAAAGTCCGTTTTTCATCAAAAGTCATGCTGAAAAAAATGGTGGGAACCGGTTTTAAAGTATGGTGACGTACTATCCAATGGTGCGCAGCCAATAAACCAAGTATTAACCAAATCCAAGCGGGGTAAAGGGTTTCAACAGCTTTTATCTAAGCCCAACTGATCCATAACATGAAAAACAAAAAAGTCCGTTTTTCATCAAAAGTCATGCTGAAAAAAATGGTGGGAACCGGTTTTAAAGTATGGTGACGTACTATCCAATGGTGCGCAGCCAATAAACCAAGTATTAACCAAATCCAAGCGGGGTAAAGGGTTTCAACAGCTTTTATCTAAGCCCAACTGATCCATAACATGAAAAACAAAAAAGTCCGTTTTTCATCAAAAGTCATGCTGAAAAAAATGGTGGGAACCGGTTTTAAAGTATGGTGACGTACTATCCAATGGTGCGCAGCCAATAAACCAAGTATTAACCAAATCCAAGCGGGGTAAAGGGTTTCAACAGCTTTTATCTAAGCCCAACTGATCCATAACATGAAAAACAAAAAAGTCCGTTTTTCATCAAAAGTCATGCTGAAAAAAATGGTGGGAACCGGTTTTAAAGTATGGTGACGTACTATCCAATGGTGCGCAGCCAATAAACCAAGTATTAACCAAATCCAAGCGGGGTAAAGGGTTTCAACAGCTTTTATCTAAGCCCAACTGATCCATAACATGAAAAACAAAAAAGTCCGTTTTTCATCAAAAGTCATGCTGAAAAAAATGGTGGGAACCGGTTTTAAAGTATGGTGACGTACTATCCAATGGTGCGCAGCCAATAAACCAAGTATTAACCAAATCCAAGCGGGGTAAAGGGTTTCAACAGCTTTTATCTAAGCCCAACTGATCCATAACATGAAAAACAAAAAAGTCCGTTTTTCATCAAAAGTCATGCTGAAAAAAATGGTGGGAACCGGTTTTAAAGTATGGTGACGTACTATCCAATGGTGCGCAGCCAATAAACCAAGTATTAACCAAATCCAAGCGGGGTAAAGGGTTTCAACAGCTTTTATCTAAGCCCAACTGATCCATAACATGAAAAACAAAAAAGTCCGTTTTTCATCAAAAGTCATGCTGAAAAAAATGGTGGGAACCGGTTTTAAAGTATGGTGACGTACTATCCAATGGTGCGCAGCCAATAAACCAAGTATTAACCAAATCCAAGCGGGGTAAAGGGTTTCAACAGCTTTTATCTAAGCCCAACTGATCCATAACATGAAAAACAAAAAAGTCCGTTTTTCATCAAAAGTCATGCTGAAAAAAATGGTGGGAACCGGTTTTAAAGTATGGTGACGTACTATCCAATGGTGCGCAGCCAATAAACCAAGTATTAACCAAATCCAAGCGGGGTAAAGGGTTTCAACAGCTTTTATCTAAGCCCAACTGATCCATAACATGAAAAACAAAAAAGTCCGTTTTTCATCAAAAGTCATGCTGAAAAAAATGGTGGGAACCGGTTTTAAAGTATGGTGACGTACTATCCAATGGTGCGCAGCCAATAAACCAAGTATTAACCAAATCCAAGCGGGGTAAAGGGTTTCAACAGCTTTTATCTAAGCCCAACTGATCCATAACATGAAAAACAAAAAAGTCCGTTTTTCATCAAAAGTCATGCTGAAAAAAATGGTGGGAACCGGTTTTAAAGTATGGTGACGTACTATCCAATGGTGCGCAGCCAATAAACCAAGTATTAACCAAATCCAAGCGGGGTAAAGGGTTTCAACAGCTTTTATCTAAGCCCAACTGATCCATAACATGAAAAACAAAAAAGTCCGTTTTTCATCAAAAGTCATGCTGAAAAAAATGGTGGGAACCGGTTTTAAAGTATGGTGACGTACTATCCAATGGTGCGCAGCCAATAAACCAAGTATTAACCAAATCCAAGCGGGGTAAAGGGTTTCAACAGCTTTTATCTAAGCCCAACTGATCCATAACATGAAAAACAAAAAAGTCCGTTTTTCATCAAAAGTCATGCTGAAAAAAATGGTGGGAACCGGTTTTAAAGTATGGTGACGTACTATCCAATGGTGCGCAGCCAATAAACCAAGTATTAACCAAATCCAAGCGGGGTAAAGGGTTTCAACAGCTTTTATCTAAGCCCAACTGATCCATAACATGAAAAACAAAAAAGTCCGTTTTTCATCAAAAGTCATGCTGAAAAAAATGGTGGGAACCGGTTTTAAAGTATGGTGACGTACTATCCAATGGTGCGCAGCCAATAAACCAAGTATTAACCAAATCCAAGCGGGGTAAAGGGTTTCAACAGCTTTTATCTAAGCCCAACTGATCCATAACATGAAAAACAAAAAAGTCCGTTTTTCATCAAAAGTCATGCTGAAAAAAATGGTGGGAACCGGTTTTAAAGTATGGTGACGTACTATCCAATGGTGCGCAGCCAATAAACCAAGTATTAACCAAATCCAAGCGGGGTAAAGGGTTTCAACAGCTTTTATCTAAGCCCAACTGATCCATAACATGAAAAACAAAAAAGTCCGTTTTTCATCAAAAGTCATGCTGAAAAAAATGGTGGGAACCGGTTTTAAAGTATGGTGACGTACTATCCAATGGTGCGCAGCCAATAAACCAAGTATTAACCAAATCCAAGCGGGGTAAAGGGTTTCAACAGCTTTTATCTAAGCCCAACTGATCCATAACATGAAAAACAAAAAAGTCCGTTTTTCATCAAAAGTCATGCTGAAAAAAATGGTGGGAACCGGTTTTAAAGTATGGTGACGTACTATCCAATGGTGCGCAGCCAATAAACCAAGTATTAACCAAATCCAAGCGGGGTAAAGGGTTTCAACAGCTTTTATCTAAGCCCAACTGATCCATAACATGAAAAACAAAAAAGTCCGTTTTTCATCAAAAGTCATGCTGAAAAAAATGGTGGGAACCGGTTTTAAAGTATGGTGACGTACTATCCAATGGTGCGCAGCCAATAAACCAAGTATTAACCAAATCCAAGCGGGGTAAAGGGTTTCAACAGCTTTTATCTAAGCCCAACTGATCCATAACATGAAAAACAAAAAAGTCCGTTTTTCATCAAAAGTCATGCTGAAAAAAATGGTGGGAACCGGTTTTAAAGTATGGTGACGTACTATCCAATGGTGCGCAGCCAATAAACCAAGTATTAACCAAATCCAAGCGGGGTAAAGGGTTTCAACAGCTTTTATCTAAGCCCAACTGATCCATAACATGAAAAACAAAAAAGTCCGTTTTTCATCAAAAGTCATGCTGAAAAAAATGGTGGGAACCGGTTTTAAAGTATGGTGACGTACTATCCAATGGTGCGCAGCCAATAAACCAAGTATTAACCAAATCCAAGCGGGGTAAAGGGTTTCAACAGCTTTTATCTAAGCCCAACTGATCCATAACATGAAAAACAAAAAAGTCCGTTTTTCATCAAAAGTCATGCTGAAAAAAATGGTGGGAACCGGTTTTAAAGTATGGTGACGTACTATCCAATGGTGCGCAGCCAATAAACCAAGTATTAACCAAATCCAAGCGGGGTAAAGGGTTTCAACAGCTTTTATCTAAGCCCAACTGATCCATAACATGAAAAACAAAAAAGTCCGTTTTTCATCAAAAGTCATGCTGAAAAAAATGGTGGGAACCGGTTTTAAAGTATGGTGACGTACTATCCAATGGTGCGCAGCCAATAAACCAAGTATTAACCAAATCCAAGCGGGGTAAAGGGTTTCAACAGCTTTTATCTAAGCCCAACTGATCCATAACATGAAAAACAAAAAAGTCCGTTTTTCATCAAAAGTCATGCTGAAAAAAATGGTGGGAACCGGTTTTAAAGTATGGTGACGTACTATCCAATGGTGCGCAGCCAATAAACCAAGTATTAACCAAATCCAAGCGGGGTAAAGGGTTTCAACAGCTTTTATCTAAGCCCAACTGATCCATAACATGAAAAACAAAAAAGTCCGTTTTTCATCAAAAGTCATGCTGAAAAAAATGGTGGGAACCGGTTTTAAAGTATGGTGACGTACTATCCAATGGTGCGCAGCCAATAAACCAAGTATTAACCAAATCCAAGCGGGGTAAAGGGTTTCAACAGCTTTTATCTAAGCCCAACTGATCCATAACATGAAAAACAAAAAAGTCCGTTTTTCATCAAAAGTCATGCTGAAAAAAATGGTGGGAACCGGTTTTAAAGTATGGTGACGTACTATCCAATGGTGCGCAGCCAATAAACCAAGTATTAACCAAATCCAAGCGGGGTAAAGGGTTTCAACAGCTTTTATCTAAGCCCAACTGATCCATAACATGAAAAACAAAAAAGTCCGTTTTTCATCAAAAGTCATGCTGAAAAAAATGGTGGGAACCGGTTTTAAAGTATGGTGACGTACTATCCAATGGTGCGCAGCCAATAAACCAAGTATTAACCAAATCCAAGCGGGGTAAAGGGTTTCAACAGCTTTTATCTAAGCCCAACTGATCCATAACATGAAAAACAAAAAAGTCCGTTTTTCATCAAAAGTCATGCTGAAAAAAATGGTGGGAACCGGTTTTAAAGTATGGTGACGTACTATCCAATGGTGCGCAGCCAATAAACCAAGTATTAACCAAATCCAAGCGGGGTAAAGGGTTTCAACAGCTTTTATCTAAGCCCAACTGATCCATAACATGAAAAACAAAAAAGTCCGTTTTTCATCAAAAGTCATGCTGAAAAAAATGGTGGGAACCGGTTTTAAAGTATGGTGACGTACTATCCAATGGTGCGCAGCCAATAAACCAAGTATTAACCAAATCCAAGCGGGGTAAAGGGTTTCAACAGCTTTTATCTAAGCCCAACTGATCCATAACATGAAAAACAAAAAAGTCCGTTTTTCATCAAAAGTCATGCTGAAAAAAATGGTGGGAACCGGTTTTAAAGTATGGTGACGTACTATCCAATGGTGCGCAGCCAATAAACCAAGTATTAACCAAATCCAAGCGGGGTAAAGGGTTTCAACAGCTTTTATCTAAGCCCAACTGATCCATAACATGAAAAACAAAAAAGTCCGTTTTTCATCAAAAGTCATGCTGAAAAAAATGGTGGGAACCGGTTTTAAAGTATGGTGACGTACTATCCAATGGTGCGCAGCCAATAAACCAAGTATTAACCAAATCCAAGCGGGGTAAAGGGTTTCAACAGCTTTTATCTAAGCCCAACTGATCCATAACATGAAAAACAAAAAAGTCCGTTTTTCATCAAAAGTCATGCTGAAAAAAATGGTGGGAACCGGTTTTAAAGTATGGTGACGTACTATCCAATGGTGCGCAGCCAATAAACCAAGTATTAACCAAATCCAAGCGGGGTAAAGGGTTTCAACAGCTTTTATCTAAGCCCAACTGATCCATAACATGAAAAACAAAAAAGTCCGTTTTTCATCAAAAGTCATGCTGAAAAAAATGGTGGGAACCGGTTTTAAAGTATGGTGACGTACTATCCAATGGTGCGCAGCCAATAAACCAAGTATTAACCAAATCCAAGCGGGGTAAAGGGTTTCAACAGCTTTTATCTAAGCCCAACTGATCCATAACATGAAAAACAAAAAAGTCCGTTTTTCATCAAAAGTCATGCTGAAAAAAATGGTGGGAACCGGTTTTAAAGTATGGTGACGTACTATCCAATGGTGCGCAGCCAATAAACCAAGTATTAACCAAATCCAAGCGGGGTAAAGGGTTTCAACAGCTTTTATCTAAGCCCAACTGATCCATAACATGAAAAACAAAAAAGTCCGTTTTTCATCAAAAGTCATGCTGAAAAAAATGGTGGGAACCGGTTTTAAAGTATGGTGACGTACTATCCAATGGTGCGCAGCCAATAAACCAAGTATTAACCAAATCCAAGCGGGGTAAAGGGTTTCAACAGCTTTTATCTAAGCCCAACTGATCCATAACATGAAAAACAAAAAAGTCCGTTTTTCATCAAAAGTCATGCTGAAAAAAATGGTGGGAACCGGTTTTAAAGTATGGTGACGTACTATCCAATGGTGCGCAGCCAATAAACCAAGTATTAACCAAATCCAAGCGGGGTAAAGGGTTTCAACAGCTTTTATCTAAGCCCAACTGATCCATAACATGAAAAACAAAAAAGTCCGTTTTTCATCAAAAGTCATGCTGAAAAAAATGGTGGGAACCGGTTTTAAAGTATGGTGACGTACTATCCAATGGTGCGCAGCCAATAAACCAAGTATTAACCAAATCCAAGCGGGGTAAAGGGTTTCAACAGCTTTTATCTAAGCCCAACTGATCCATAACATGAAAAACAAAAAAGTCCGTTTTTCATCAAAAGTCATGCTGAAAAAAATGGTGGGAACCGGTTTTAAAGTATGGTGACGTACTATCCAATGGTGCGCAGCCAATAAACCAAGTATTAACCAAATCCAAGCGGGGTAAAGGGTTTCAACAGCTTTTATCTAAGCCCAACTGATCCATAACATGAAAAACAAAAAAGTCCGTTTTTCATCAAAAGTCATGCTGAAAAAAATGGTGGGAACCGGTTTTAAAGTATGGTGACGTACTATCCAATGGTGCGCAGCCAATAAACCAAGTATTAACCAAATCCAAGCGGGGTAAAGGGTTTCAACAGCTTTTATCTAAGCCCAACTGATCCATAACATGAAAAACAAAAAAGTCCGTTTTTCATCAAAAGTCATGCTGAAAAAAATGGTGGGAACCGGTTTTAAAGTATGGTGACGTACTATCCAATGGTGCGCAGCCAATAAACCAAGTATTAACCAAATCCAAGCGGGGTAAAGGGTTTCAACAGCTTTTATCTAAGCCCAACTGATCCATAACATGAAAAACAAAAAAGTCCGTTTTTCATCAAAAGTCATGCTGAAAAAAATGGTGGGAACCGGTTTTAAAGTATGGTGACGTACTATCCAATGGTGCGCAGCCAATAAACCAAGTATTAACCAAATCCAAGCGGGGTAAAGGGTTTCAACAGCTTTTATCTAAGCCCAACTGATCCATAACATGAAAAACAAAAAAGTCCGTTTTTCATCAAAAGTCATGCTGAAAAAAATGGTGGGAACCGGTTTTAAAGTATGGTGACGTACTATCCAATGGTGCGCAGCCAATAAACCAAGTATTAACCAAATCCAAGCGGGGTAAAGGGTTTCAACAGCTTTTATCTAAGCCCAACTGATCCATAACATGAAAAACAAAAAAGTCCGTTTTTCATCAAAAGTCATGCTGAAAAAAATGGTGGGAACCGGTTTTAAAGTATGGTGACGTACTATCCAATGGTGCGCAGCCAATAAACCAAGTATTAACCAAATCCAAGCGGGGTAAAGGGTTTCAACAGCTTTTATCTAAGCCCAACTGATCCATAACATGAAAAACAAAAAAGTCCGTTTTTCATCAAAAGTCATGCTGAAAAAAATGGTGGGAACCGGTTTTAAAGTATGGTGACGTACTATCCAATGGTGCGCAGCCAATAAACCAAGTATTAACCAAATCCAAGCGGGGTAAAGGGTTTCAACAGCTTTTATCTAAGCCCAACTGATCCATAACATGAAAAACAAAAAAGTCCGTTTTTCATCAAAAGTCATGCTGAAAAAAATGGTGGGAACCGGTTTTAAAGTATGGTGACGTACTATCCAATGGTGCGCAGCCAATAAACCAAGTATTAACCAAATCCAAGCGGGGTAAAGGGTTTCAACAGCTTTTATCTAAGCCCAACTGATCCATAACATGAAAAACAAAAAAGTCCGTTTTTCATCAAAAGTCATGCTGAAAAAAATGGTGGGAACCGGTTTTAAAGTATGGTGACGTACTATCCAATGGTGCGCAGCCAATAAACCAAGTATTAACCAAATCCAAGCGGGGTAAAGGGTTTCAACAGCTTTTATCTAAGCCCAACTGATCCATAACATGAAAAACAAAAAAGTCCGTTTTTCATCAAAAGTCATGCTGAAAAAAATGGTGGGAACCGGTTTTAAAGTATGGTGACGTACTATCCAATGGTGCGCAGCCAATAAACCAAGTATTAACCAAATCCAAGCGGGGTAAAGGGTTTCAACAGCTTTTATCTAAGCCCAACTGATCCATAACATGAAAAACAAAAAAGTCCGTTTTTCATCAAAAGTCATGCTGAAAAAAATGGTGGGAACCGGTTTTAAAGTATGGTGACGTACTATCCAATGGTGCGCAGCCAATAAACCAAGTATTAACCAAATCCAAGCGGGGTAAAGGGTTTCAACAGCTTTTATCTAAGCCCAACTGATCCATAACATGAAAAACAAAAAAGTCCGTTTTTCATCAAAAGTCAGTGCTGAAAAAAATGGTGGGAACCGGTTTTAAAGTATGGTGACGTACTATCCAATGGTGCGCAGCCAATAAACCAAGTATTAACCAAATCCAAGCGGGGTAAAGGGTTTCAACAGCTTTTATCTAAGCCCAACTGATCCATAACATGAAAAACAAAAAAGTCCGTTTTTCATCAAAAGTCATGCTGAAAAAAATGGTGGGAACCGGTTTTAAAGTATGGTGACGTACTATCCAATGGTGCGCAGCCAATAAACCAAGTATTAACCAAATCCAAGCGGGGTAAAGGGTTTCAACAGCTTTTATCTAAGCCCAACTGATCCATAACATGAAAAACAAAAAAGTCCGTTTTTCATCAAAAGTCATGCTGAAAAAAATGGTGGGAACCGGTTTTAAAGTATGGTGACGTACTATCCAATGGTGCGCAGCCAATAAACCAAGTATTAACCAAATCCAAGCGGGGTAAAGGGTTTCAACAGCTTTTATCTAAGCCCAACTGATCCATAACATGAAAAACAAAAAAGTCCGTTTTTCATCAAAAGTCATGCTGAAAAAAATGGTGGGAACCGGTTTTAAAGTATGGTGACGTACTATCCAATGGTGCGCAGCCAATAAACCAAGTATTAACCAAATCCAAGCGGGGTAAAGGGTTTCAACAGCTTTTATCTAAGCCCAACTGATCCATAACATGAAAAACAAAAAAGTCCGTTTTTCATCAAAAGTCATGCTGAAAAAAATGGTGGGAACCGGTTTTAAAGTATGGTGACGTACTATCCAATGGTGCGCAGCCAATAAACCAAGTATTAACCAAATCCAAGCGGGGTAAAGGGTTTCAACAGCTTTTATCTAAGCCCAACTGATCCATAACATGAAAAACAAAAAAGTCCGTTTTTCATCAAAAGTCATGCTGAAAAAAATGGTGGGAACCGGTTTTAAAGTATGGTGACGTACTATCCAATGGTGCGCAGCCAATAAACCAAGTATTAACCAAATCCAAGCGGGGTAAAGGGTTTCAACAGCTTTTATCTAAGCCCAACTGATCCATAACATGAAAAACAAAAAAGTCCGTTTTTCATCAAAAGTCATGCTGAAAAAAATGGTGGGAACCGGTTTTAAAGTATGGTGACGTACTATCCAATGGTGCGCAGCCAATAAACCAAGTATTAACCAAATCCAAGCGGGGTAAAGGGTTTCAACAGCTTTTATCTAAGCCCAACTGATCCATAACATGAAAAACAAAAAAGTCCGTTTTTCATCAAAAGTCATGCTGAAAAAAATGGTGGGAACCGGTTTTAAAGTATGGTGACGTACTATCCAATGGTGCGCAGCCAATAAACCAAGTATTAACCAAATCCAAGCGGGGTAAAGGGTTTCAACAGCTTTTATCTAAGCCCAACTGATCCATAACATGAAAAACAAAAAAGTCCGTTTTTCATCAAAAGTCATGCTGAAAAAAATGGTGGGAACCGGTTTTAAAGTATGGTGACGTACTATCCAATGGTGCGCAGCCAATAAACCAAGTATTAACCAAATCCAAGCGGGGTAAAGGGTTTCAACAGCTTTTATCTAAGCCCAACTGATCCATAACATGAAAAACAAAAAAGTCCGTTTTTCATCAAAAGTCATGCTGAAAAAAATGGTGGGAACCGGTTTTAAAGTATGGTGACGTACTATCCAATGGTGCGCAGCCAATAAACCAAGTATTAACCAAATCCAAGCGGGGTAAAGGGTTTCAACAGCTTTTATCTAAGCCCAACTGATCCATAACATGAAAAACAAAAAAGTCCGTTTTTCATCAAAAGTCATGCTGAAAAAAATGGTGGGAACCGGTTTTAAAGTATGGTGACGTACTATCCAATGGTGCGCAGCCAATAAACCAAGTATTAACCAAATCCAAGCGGGGTAAAGGGTTTCAACAGCTTTTATCTAAGCCCAACTGATCCATAACATGAAAAACAAAAAAGTCCGTTTTTCATCAAAAGTCATGCTGAAAAAAATGGTGGGAACCGGTTTTAAAGTATGGTGACGTACTATCCAATGGTGCG
Organism: Unio pictorum; assembly: GCA_030141615.1. Taxonomy (NCBI): domain Eukaryota; kingdom Metazoa; phylum Mollusca; class Bivalvia; order Unionida; family Unionidae; genus Unio; species Unio pictorum. Next base: position 129,403 of record JARLTB010000449.1, on the reverse strand, counting down.
CAGCCAATAAACCAAGTATTAACCAAATCCAAGCGGGGTAAAGGGTTTCAACAGCTTTTATCTAAGCCCAACTGATCCATAACATGAAAAACAAAAAAGTCCGTTTTTCATCAAAAGTCATGCTGAAAAAAATGGTGGGAACCGGTTTTAAAGTATGGTGACGTACTATCCAATGGTGCGCAGCCAATAAACCAAGTATTAACCAAATCCAAGCGGGGTAAAGGGTTTCAACAGCTTTTATCTAAGCCCAACTGATCCATAACATGAAAAACAAAAAAGTCCGTTTTTCATCAAAAGTCATGCTGAAAAAAATGGTGGGAACCGGTTTTAAAGTATGGTGACGTACTATCCAATGGTGCGCAGCCAATAAACCAAGTATTAACCAAATCCAAGCGGGGTAAAGGGTTTCAACAGCTTTTATCTAAGCCCAACTGATCCATAACATGAAAAACAAAAAAGTCCGTTTTTCATCAAAAGTCATGCTGAAAAAAATGGTGGGAACCGGTTTTAAAGTATGGTGACTGTACTATCCAATGGTGCGCAGCCAATAAACCAAGTATTAACCAAATCCAAGCGGGGTAAAGGGTTTCAACAGCTTTTATCTAAGCCCAACTGATCCATAACATGAAAAACAAAAAAGTCCGTTTTTCATCAAAAGTCATGCTGAAAAAAATGGTGGGAACCGGTTTTAAAGTATGGTGACGTACTATCCAATGGTGCGCAGCCAATAAACCAAGTATTAACCAAATCCAAGCGGGGTAAAGGGTTTCAACAGCTTTTATCTAAGCCCAACTGATCCATAACATGAAAAACAAAAAAGTCCGTTTTTCATCAAAAGTCATGCTGAAAAAAATGGTGGGAACCGGTTTTAAAGTATGGTGACGTACTATCCAATGGTGCGCAGCCAATAAACCAAGTATTAACCAAATCCAAGCGGGGTAAAGGGTTTCAACAGCTTTTATCTAAGCCCAACTGATCCATAACATGAAAAACAAAAAAGTCCGTTTTTCATCAAAAGTCATGCTGAAAAAAATGGTGGGAACCGGTTTTAAAGTATGGTGACGTACTATCCAATGGTGCGCAGCCAATAAACCAAGTATTAACCAAATCCAAGCGGGGTAAAGGGTTTCAACAGCTTTTATCTAAGCCCAACTGATCCATAACATGAAAAACAAAAAAGTCCGTTTTTCATCAAAAGTCATGCTGAAAAAAATGGTGGGAACCGGTTTTAAAGTATGGTGACGTACTATCCAATGGTGCGCAGCCAATAAACCAAGTATTAACCAAATCCAAGCGGGGTAAAGGGTTTCAACAGCTTTTATCTAAGCCCAACTGATCCATAACATGAAAAACAAAAAAGTCCGTTTTTCATCAAAAGTCATGCTGAAAAAAATGGTGGGAACCGGTTTTAAAGTATGGTGACGTACTATCCAATGGTGCGCAGCCAATAAACCAAGTATTAACCAAATCCAAGCGGGGTAAAGGGTTTCAACAGCTTTTATCTAAGCCCAACTGATCCATAACATGAAAAACAAAAAAGTCCGTTTTTCATCAAAAGTCATGCTGAAAAAAATGGTGGGAACCGGTTTTAAAGTATGGTGACGTACTATCCAATGGTGCGCAGCCAATAAACCAAGTATTAACCAAATCCAAGCGGGGTAAAGGGTTTCAACAGCTTTTATCTAAGCCCAACTGATCCATAACATGAAAAACAAAAAAGTCCGTTTTTCATCAAAAGTCATGCTGAAAAAAATGGTGGGAACCGGTTTTAAAGTATGGTGACGTACTATCCAATGGTGCGCAGCCAATAAACCAAGTATTAACCAAATCCAAGCGGGGTAAAGGGTTTCAACAGCTTTTATCTAAGCCCAACTGATCCATAACATGAAAAACAAAAAAGTCCGTTTTTCATCAAAAGTCATGCTGAAAAAAATGGTGGGAACCGGTTTTAAAGTATGGTGACGTACTATCCAATGGTGCGCAGCCAATAAACCAAGTATTAACCAAATCCAAGCGGGGTAAAGGGTTTCAACAGCTTTTATCTAAGCCCAACTGATCCATAACATGAAAAACAAAAAAGTCCGTTTTTCATCAAAAGTCATGCTGAAAAAAATGGTGGGAACCGGTTTTAAAGTATGGTGACGTACTATCCAATGGTGCGCAGCCAATAAACCAAGTATTAACCAAATCCAAGCGGGGTAAAGGGTTTCAACAGCTTTTATCTAAGCCCAACTGATCCATAACATGAAAAACAAAAAAGTCCGTTTTTCATCAAAAGTCATGCTGAAAAAAATGGTGGGAACCGGTTTTAAAGTATGGTGACGTACTATCCAATGGTGCGCAGCCAATAAACCAAGTATTAACCAAATCCAAGCGGGGTAAAGGGTTTCAACAGCTTTTATCTAAGCCCAACTGATCCATAACATGAAAAACAAAAAAGTCCGTTTTTCATCAAAAGTCATGCTGAAAAAAATGGTGGGAACCGGTTTTAAAGTATGGTGACGTACTATCCAATGGTGCGCAGCCAATAAACCAAGTATTAACCAAATCCAAGCGGGGTAAAGGGTTTCAACAGCTTTTATCTAAGCCCAACTGATCCATAACATGAAAAACAAAAAAGTCCGTTTTTCATCAAAAGTCATGCTGAAAAAAATGGTGGGAACCGGTTTTAAAGTATGGTGACGTACTATCCAATGGTGCGCAGCCAATAAACCAAGTATTAACCAAATCCAAGCGGGGTAAAGGGTTTCAACAGCTTTTATCTAAGCCCAACTGATCCATAACATGAAAAACAAAAAAGTCCGTTTTTCATCAAAAGTCATGCTGAAAAAAATGGTGGGAACCGGTTTTAAAGTATGGTGACGTACTATCCAATGGTGCGCAGCCAATAAACCAAGTATTAACCAAATCCAAGCGGGGTAAAGGGTTTCAACAGCTTTTATCTAAGCCCAACTGATCCATAACATGAAAAACAAAAAAGTCCGTTTTTCATCAAAAGTCATGCTGAAAAAAATGGTGGGAACCGGTTTTAAAGTATGGTGACGTACTATCCAATGGTGCGCAGCCAATAAACCAAGTATTAACCAAATCCAAGCGGGGTAAAGGGTTTCAACAGCTTTTATCTAAGCCCAACTGATCCATAACATGAAAAACAAAAAAGTCCGTTTTTCATCAAAAGTCATGCTGAAAAAAATGGTGGGAACCGGTTTTAAAGTATGGTGACGTACTATCCAATGGTGCGCAGCCAATAAACCAAGTATTAACCAAATCCAAGCGGGGTAAAGGGTTTCAACAGCTTTTATCTAAGCCCAACTGATCCATAACATGAAAAACAAAAAAGTCCGTTTTTCATCAAAAGTCATGCTGAAAAAAATGGTGGGAACCGGTTTTAAAGTATGGTGACGTACTATCCAATGGTGCGCAGCCAATAAACCAAGTATTAACCAAATCCAAGCGGGGTAAAGGGTTTCAACAGCTTTTATCTAAGCCCAACTGATCCATAACATGAAAAACAAAAAAGTCCGTTTTTCATCAAAAGTCATGCTGAAAAAAATGGTGGGAACCGGTTTTAAAGTATGGTGACGTACTATCCAATGGTGCGCAGCCAATAAACCAAGTATTAACCAAATCCAAGCGGGGTAAAGGGTTTCAACAGCTTTTATCTAAGCCCAACTGATCCATAACATGAAAAACAAAAAAGTCCGTTTTTCATCAAAAGTCATGCTGAAAAAAATGGTGGGAACCGGTTTTAAAGTATGGTGACGTACTATCCAATGGTGCGCAGCCAATAAACCAAGTATTAACCAAATCCAAGCGGGGTAAAGGGTTTCAACAGCTTTTATCTAAGCCCAACTGATCCATAACATGAAAAACAAAAAAGTCCGTTTTTCATCAAAAGTCATGCTGAAAAAAATGGTGGGAACCGGTTTTAAAGTATGGTGACGTACTATCCAATGGTGCGCAGCCAATAAACCAAGTATTAACCAAATCCAAGCGGGGTAAAGGGTTTCAACAGCTTTTATCTAAGCCCAACTGATCCATAACATGAAAAACAAAAAAGTCCGTTTTTCATCAAAAGTCATGCTGAAAAAAATGGTGGGAACCGGTTTTAAAGTATGGTGACGTACTATCCAATGGTGCGCAGCCAATAAACCAAGTATTAACCAAATCCAAGCGGGGTAAAGGGTTTCAACAGCTTTTATCTAAGCCCAACTGATCCATAACATGAAAAACAAAAAAGTCCGTTTTTCATCAAAAGTCATGCTGAAAAAAATGGTGGGAACCGGTTTTAAAGTATGGTGACGTACTATCCAATGGTGCGCAGCCAATAAACCAAGTATTAACCAAATCCAAGCGGGGTAAAGGGTTTCAACAGCTTTTATCTAAGCCCAACTGATCCATAACATGAAAAACAAAAAAGTCCGTTTTTCATCAAAAGTCATGCTGAAAAAAATGGTGGGAACCGGTTTTAAAGTATGGTGACGTACTATCCAATGGTGCGCAGCCAATAAACCAAGTATTAACCAAATCCAAGCGGGGTAAAGGGTTTCAACAGCTTTTATCTAAGCCCAACTGATCCATAACATGAAAAACAAAAAAGTCCGTTTTTCATCAAAAGTCATGCTGAAAAAAATGGTGGGAACCGGTTTTAAAGTATGGTGACGTACTATCCAATGGTGCGCAGCCAATAAACCAAGTATTAACCAAATCCAAGCGGGGTAAAGGGTTTCAACAGCTTTTATCTAAGCCCAACTGATCCATAACATGAAAAACAAAAAAGTCCGTTTTTCATCAAAAGTCATGCTGAAAAAAATGGTGGGAACCGGTTTTAAAGTATGGTGACGTACTATCCAATGGTGCGCAGCCAATAAACCAAGTATTAACCAAATCCAAGCGGGGTAAAGGGTTTCAACAGCTTTTATCTAAGCCCAACTGATCCATAACATGAAAAACAAAAAAGTCCGTTTTTCATCAAAAGTCATGCTGAAAAAAATGGTGGGAACCGGTTTTAAAGTATGGTGACGTACTATCCAATGGTGCGCAGCCAATAAACCAAGTATTAACCAAATCCAAGCGGGGTAAAGGGTTTCAACAGCTTTTATCTAAGCCCAACTGATCCATAACATGAAAAACAAAAAAGTCCGTTTTTCATCAAAAGTCATGCTGAAAAAAATGGTGGGAACCGGTTTTAAAGTATGGTGACGTACTATCCAATGGTGCGCAGCCAATAAACCAAGTATTAACCAAATCCAAGCGGGGTAAAGGGTTTCAACAGCTTTTATCTAAGCCCAACTGATCCATAACATGAAAAACAAAAAAGTCCGTTTTTCATCAAAAGTCATGCTGAAAAAAATGGTGGGAACCGGTTTTAAAGTATGGTGACGTACTATCCAATGGTGCGCAGCCAATAAACCAAGTATTAACCAAATCCAAGCGGGGTAAAGGGTTTCAACAGCTTTTATCTAAGCCCAACTGATCCATAACATGAAAAACAAAAAAGTCCGTTTTTCATCAAAAGTCATGCTGAAAAAAATGGTGGGAACCGGTTTTAAAGTATGGTGACGTACTATCCAATGGTGCGCAGCCAATAAACCAAGTATTAACCAAATCCAAGCGGGGTAAAGGGTTTCAACAGCTTTTATCTAAGCCCAACTGATCCATAACATGAAAAACAAAAAAGTCCGTTTTTCATCAAAAGTCATGCTGAAAAAAATGGTGGGAACCGGTTTTAAAGTATGGTGACGTACTATCCAATGGTGCGCAGCCAATAAACCAAGTATTAACCAAATCCAAGCGGGGTAAAGGGTTTCAACAGCTTTTATCTAAGCCCAACTGATCCATAACATGAAAAACAAAAAAGTCCGTTTTTCATCAAAAGTCATGCTGAAAAAAATGGTGGGAACCGGTTTTAAAGTATGGTGACGTACTATCCAATGGTGCGCAGCCAATAAACCAAGTATTAACCAAATCCAAGCGGGGTAAAGGGTTTCAACAGCTTTTATCTAAGCCCAACTGATCCATAACATGAAAAACAAAAAAGTCCGTTTTTCATCAAAAGTCATGCTGAAAAAAATGGTGGGAACCGGTTTTAAAGTATGGTGACGTACTATCCAATGGTGCGCAGCCAATAAACCAAGTATTAACCAAATCCAAGCGGGGTAAAGGGTTTCAACAGCTTTTATCTAAGCCCAACTGATCCATAACATGAAAAACAAAAAAGTCCGTTTTTCATCAAAAGTCATGCTGAAAAAAATGGTGGGAACCGGTTTTAAAGTATGGTGACGTACTATCCAATGGTGCGCAGCCAATAAACCAAGTATTAACCAAATCCAAGCGGGGTAAAGGGTTTCAACAGCTTTTATCTAAGCCCAACTGATCCATAACATGAAAAACAAAAAAGTCCGTTTTTCATCAAAAGTCATGCTGAAAAAAATGGTGGGAACCGGTTTTAAAGTATGGTGACGTACTATCCAATGGTGCGCAGCCAATAAACCAAGTATTAACCAAATCCAAGCGGGGTAAAGGGTTTCAACAGCTTTTATCTAAGCCCAACTGATCCATAACATGAAAAACAAAAAAGTCCGTTTTTCATCAAAAGTCATGCTGAAAAAAATGGTGGGAACCGGTTTTAAAGTATGGTGACGTACTATCCAATGGTGCGCAGCCAATAAACCAAGTATTAACCAAATCCAAGCGGGGTAAAGGGTTTCAACAGCTTTTATCTAAGCCCAACTGATCCATAACATGAAAAACAAAAAAGTCCGTTTTTCATCAAAAGTCATGCTGAAAAAAATGGTGGGAACCGGTTTTAAAGTATGGTGACGTACTATCCAATGGTGCGCAGCCAATAAACCAAGTATTAACCAAATCCAAGCGGGGTAAAGGGTTTCAACAGCTTTTATCTAAGCCCAACTGATCCATAACATGAAAAACAAAAAAGTCCGTTTTTCATCAAAAGTCATGCTGAAAAAAATGGTGGGAACCGGTTTTAAAGTATGGTGACGTACTATCCAATGGTGCGCAGCCAATAAACCAAGTATTAACCAAATCCAAGCGGGGTAAAGGGTTTCAACAGCTTTTATCTAAGCCCAACTGATCCATAACATGAAAAACAAAAAAGTCCGTTTTTCATCAAAAGTCATGCTGAAAAAAATGGTGGGAACCGGTTTTAAAGTATGGTGACGTACTATCCAATGGTGCGCAGCCAATAAACCAAGTATTAACCAAATCCAAGCGGGGTAAAGGGTTTCAACAGCTTTTATCTAAGCCCAACTGATCCATAACATGAAAAACAAAAAAGTCCGTTTTTCATCAAAAGTCATGCTGAAAAAAATGGTGGGAACCGGTTTTAAAGTATGGTGACGTACTATCCAATGGTGCGCAGCCAATAAACCAAGTATTAACCAAATCCAAGCGGGGTAAAGGGTTTCAACAGCTTTTATCTAAGCCCAACTGATCCATAACATGAAAAACAAAAAAGTCCGTTTTTCATCAAAAGTCATGCTGAAAAAAATGGTGGGAACCGGTTTTAAAGTATGGTGACGTACTATCCAATGGTGCGCAGCCAATAAACCAAGTATTAACCAAATCCAAGCGGGGTAAAGGGTTTCAACAGCTTTTATCTAAGCCCAACTGATCCATAACATGAAAAACAAAAAAGTCCGTTTTTCATCAAAAGTCATGCTGAAAAAAATGGTGGGAACCGGTTTTAAAGTATGGTGACGTACTATCCAATGGTGCGCAGCCAATAAACCAAGTATTAACCAAATCCAAGCGGGGTAAAGGTTTCAACAGCTTTTATCTAAGCCCAACTGATCCATAACATGAAAAACAAAAAAGTCCGTTTTTCATCAAAAGTCATGCTGAAAAAAATGGTGGGAACCGGTTTTAAAGTATGGTGACGTACTATCCAATGGTGCGCAGCCAATAAACCAAGTATTAACCAAATCCAAGCGGGGTAAAGGGTTTCAACAGCTTTTATCTAAGCCCAACTGATCCATAACATGAAAAACAAAAAAGTCCGTTTTTCATCAAAAGTCATGCTGAAAAAAACTGAAAAAAACATGGTGGGACCCGGTTTTTTTAAAGTATGGTGATCGTACGATCCAATAAACCAAGTATTAACCAAATCCAAGCGGGGTAAAGGGTTTGAACAGCTTTTATCTAAGCCCAACTGATCCATAACATGAAAAACAAAAAAGTCCGTTTTTCATCAAAAGTCATGCTGAAAAAAATGGTGGGAACCGGTTTTAAAGTATGGTGACGTACTATCCAATGGTGCGCAGCCAATAAACCAAGTATTAACCAAATCCAAGCGGGGTAAAGGGTTTCAACAGCTTTTATCTAAGCCCAACTGATCCATAACATGAAAAACAAAAAAGTCCGTTTTTCATCAAAAGTCATTCTGAAAAAAATGGTGGGAACCGGTTTTAAAGTATGGTGACGTACTATCCAATGGTGCGCAGCCAATAAACCAAGTATTAACCAAATCCAAGCGGGGTAAAGGGTTTCAACAGCTTTTATCTAAGCCCAACTGATCCATAACATGAAAAACAAAAAAGTCCGTTTTTCATCAAAAGTCATGCTGAAAAAAATGGTGGGAACCGGTTTTAAAGTATGGTGACGTACTATCCAATGGTGCGCAGCCAATAAACCAAGTATTAACCAAATCCAAGCGGGGTAAAGGGTTTCAACAGCTTTTATCTAAGCCCAACTGATCCATAACATGAAAAACAAAAAAGTCCGTTTTTCATCAAAAGTCATGCTGAAAAAAATGGTGGGAACCGGTTTTAAAGTATGGTGACGTACTATCCAATGGTGCGCAGCCAATAAACCAAGTATTAACCAAATCCAAGCGGGGTAAAGGGTTTCAACAGCTTTTATCTAAGCCCAACTGATCCATAACATGAAAAACAAAAAAGTCCGTTTTTCATCAAAAGTCATGCTGAAAAAAATGGTGGGAACCGGTTTTAAAGTATGGTGACGTACTATCCAATGGTGCGCAGCCAATAAACCAAGTATTAACCAAATCCAAGCGGGGTAAAGGGTTTCAACAGCTTTTATCTAAGCCCAACTGATCCATAACATGAAAAACAAAAAAGTCCGTTTTTCATCAAAAGTCATGCTGAAAAAAATGGTGGGAACCGGTTTTAAAGTATGGTGACGTACTATCCAATGGTGCGCAGCCAATAAACCAAGTATTAACCAAATCCAAGCGGGGTAAAGGGTTTCAACAGCTTTTATCTAAGCCCAACTGATCCATAACATGAAAAACAAAAAAGTCCGTTTTTCATCAAAAGTCATGCTGAAAAAAATAGTGGGAACCGGTTTTAAAGTATGGTGACGTACTAACCAATGGTGCGCAGCCAATAAACCAAGTATTAACCAAATCCAAGCGGGGTAAAGGGTTTCAACAGCTTTTATCTAAGCCCAACTGATCCATAACATGAAAAACAAAAAAGTCCGTTTTTCATCAAAAGTCATGCTGAAAAAAATGGTGGGAACCGGTTTTAAAGTATGGTGACGTACTATCCAATGGTGCGCAGCCAATAAACCAAGTATTAACCAAATCCAAGCGGGGTAAAGGGTTTCAACAGCTTTTATCTAAGCCCAACTGATCCATAACATGAAAAACAAAAAAGTCCGTTTTTCATCAAAAGTCATGCTGAAAAAAATGGTGGGAACCGGTTTTAAAGTATGGTGACGTACTATCCAATGGTGCGCAGCCAATAAACCAAGTATTAACCAAATCCAAGCGGGGTAAAGGGTTTCAACAGCTTTTATCTAAGCCCAACTGATCCATAACATGAAAAACAAAAAAGTCCGTTTTTCATCAAAAGTCATGCTGAAAAAAATGGTGGGAACCGGTTTTAAAGTATGGTGACGTACTATCCAATGGTGCGCAGCCAATAAACCAAGTATTAACCAAATCCAAGCGGGGTAAAGGGTTTCAACAGCTTTTATCTAAGCCCAACTGATCCATAACATGAAAAACAAAAAAGTCCGTTTTTCATCAAAAGTCATGCTGAAAAAAATGGTGGGAACCGGTTTTAAAGTATGGTGACGTACTATCCAATGGTGCGCAGCCAATAAACCAAGTATTAACCAAATCCAAGCGGGGTAAAAGGTTTCAACAGCTTTTATCTAAGCCCAACTGATCCATAACATGAAAAACAAAAAAGTCCGTTTTTCATCAAAAGTCATGCTGAAAAAAATGGTGGGAACCGGTTTTAAAGTATGGTGACGTACTATCCAATGGTGCGCAGCCAATAAACCAAGTATTAACCAAATCCAAGCGGGGTAAAGGGTTTCAACAGCTTTTATCTAAGCCCAACTGATCCATAACATGAAAAACAAAAAAGTCCGTTTTTCATCAAAAGTCATGCTGAAAAAAATGGTGGGAACCGGTTTTAAAGTATGGTGACGTACTATCCAATGGTGCGCAGCCAATAAACCAAGTATTAACCAAATCCAAGCGGGGTAAAGGGTTTCAACAGCTTTTATCTAAGCCCAACTGATCCATAACATGAAAAACAAAAAAGTCCGTTTTTTATCAAATGTCATGCTGAAAAAAATGGTGGGAACCGGTTTTAAAGTATGGTGACGTACTATCCAATGGTGCGCAGCCAATAAACCAAGTATTAACCAAATCCAAGCGGGGTAAAGGGTTTCAACAGCTTTTATCTAAGCCCAACTGATCCATAACATGAAAAACAAAAAAGTCCGTTTTTCATCAAAAGTCATGCTGAAAAAAATGGTGGGAACCGGTTTTAAAGTATGGTGACGTACTATCCAATGGTGCGCAGCCAATAAACCAAGTATTAACCAAATCCAAGCGGGGTAAAGGGTTTCAACAGCTTTTATCTAAGCCCAACTGATCCATAACATGAAAAACAAAAAAGTCCGTTTTTCATCAAAAGTCATGCTGAAAAAAATGGTGGGAACCGGTTTTAAAGTATGGTGACGTACTATCCAATGGTGCGCAGCCAATAAACCAAGTATTAACCAAATCCAAGCGGGGTAAAGGGTTTCAACAGCTTTTATCTAAGCCCAACTGATCCATAACATGAAAAACAAAAAAGTCCGTTTTTCATCAAAAGTCATGCTGAAAAAAATGGTGGGAACCGGTTTTAAAGTATGGTGACGTACTATCCAATGGTGCGCAGCCAATAAACCAAGTATTAACCAAATCCAAGCGGGGTAAAGGGTTTCAACAGCTTTTATCTAAGCCCAACTGATCCATAACATGAAAAACAAAAATGTCCGTTTTTCATCAAAAGTCATGCTGAAAAAAATGGTGGGAACCGGTTTTAAAGTATGGTGACGTACTATCCAATGGTGCGCAGCCAATAAACCAAGTATTAACCAAATCCAAGCGGGGTAAAGGGTTTCAACAGCTTTTATCTAAGCCCAACTGATCCATAACATGAAAAACAAAAAAGTCCGTTTTTCATCAAAAGTCATGCTGAAAAAAATGGTGGGAACCGGTTTTAAAGTATGGTGACGTACTATCCAATGGTGCGCAGCCAATAAACCAAGTATTAACCAAATCCAAGCGGGGTAAACGGTTTCAACAGCTTTTATCTAAGCCCAACTGATCCATAACATGAAAAACAAAAAAGTCCGTTTTTCATCAAAAGTCATGCTGAAAAAAATGGTGGGAACCGGTTTTAAAGTATGGTGACGTACTATCCAATGGTGCGCAGCCAATAAACCAAGTATTAACCAAATCCAAGCGGGGTAAAGGGTTTCAACAGCTTTTATCTAAGCCCAACTGATCCATAACATGAAAAACAAAAAGTCCGTTTTTCATCAAAAGTCATGCTGAAAAAAATGGTGGGAACCGGTTTTAAAGTATGGTGACGTACTATCCAATGGTGCGCAGCCAATAAACCAAGTATTAACCAAATCCAAGCGGGGTAAAGGGTTTCAACAGCTTTTATCTAAGCCCAACTGATCCATAACATGAAAACAAAAAGTACGTTTTTCATCAAAAGTCATGCTGAAAAAAATGGTGGGAACCGGTTTTAAAGTATGGTGACGTACTATCCAATGGTGCGCAGCCAATAAACCAAGTATTAACCAAATCCAAGCGGGGTAAAGGGTTTCAACAGCTTTTATCTAAGCCCAACTGATCCATAACATGAAAAACAAAAAAGTCCGTTTTTCATCAAAAGTCATGCTGAAAAAAATGGTGGGAACCGGTTTTAAAGTATGGTGACGTACTATCCAATGGTGCGCAGCCAATAAACCAAGTATTAACCAAATCCAAGCGGGGTAAAGGGTTTCAACAGCTTTAATCTAAGCCCAACTGATCCATAACATGAAAAACAAAAAAGTCCGTTTTTCATCAAAAGTCATGCTGAAAAAAATGGTGGGAACCGGTTTTAAAGTATGGTGACGTACTATCCAATGGTGCGCAGCCAATAAACCAAGTATTAACCAAATCCAAGCGGGGTAAAGGGTTTCAACAGCTTTTATCTAAGCCCATCTGATCCATAACATGAAAAACAAAAAAGTCCGTTTTTCATCAAAAGTCATGCTGAAAAAAATGGTGGGAACCGGTTTTAAAGTATGGTGACGTACTATCCAATGGTGCGCAGCCAATAAACCAAGTATTAACCAAATCCAAGCGGGGTAAAGGGTTTCAACAGCTTTTATCTAAGCCCAACTGATCCATAACATGAAAAACAAAAAAGTCCGTTTTTCATCAAAAGTCATGCTGAAAAAAATGGTGGGAACCGGTTTTAAAGTATGGTGACGTACTATCCAATGGTGCGCAGCCAATAAACTAAGTATTAACCAAATCCAAGCGGGGTAAAGGGTTTCAACAGCTTTTATCTAAGCCCAACTGATCCATAACATGAAAAACAAAAAAGTCCGTTTTTCATCAAAAGTCATGCTGAAAAAAATGGTGGGAACCGGTTTTAAAGTATGGTGACGTACTATCCAATGGTGCGCAGCCAATAAACCAAGTATTAACCAAATCCAAGCGGGGTAAAGGGTTTCAACAGCTTTTATCTAAGCCCAACTGATCCATAACATGAAAAACAAAAAAGTCCGTTTTTCATCAAAAGTCATGCTGAAAAAAATGGTGGGAACCGGTTTTAAAGTATGGTGACGTACTATCCAATGGTGCGCAGCCAATAAACCAAGTATTAACCAAATCCAAGCGGGGTAAAGGGTTTCAACAGCTTTTATCTAAGCCCAACTGATCCATAACATGAAAAACAAAAAAGTCCGTTTTTCATCAAAAGTCATGTTGAAAAAAATGGTGGGAACCGGTTTTAATGTATGGTGACGTACTATCCAATGGTGCGCAGCCAATAAACCAAGTATTAACCAAATCCAAGCGGGGTAAAGGGTTTCAACAGCTTTTATCTAAGCCCAACTGATCCATAACATGAAAAACAAAAAAGTCCGTTTTTCATCAAAAGTCATGCTGAAAAAAATGGTGGGAACCGGTTTTAAAGTATGGTGACGTACTATCCAATGGTGCGCAGCCAATAAACCAAGTATTAACCAAATCCAAGCGGGGTAAAGGGTTTCAACAGCTTTTATCTAAGCCCAACTGATCCATAACATGAAAACAAAAAAGTCCGTTTTTCATCAAAAGTCATGCTGAAAAAAATGGTGGGAACCGGTTTTAAAGTATGGTGACGTACTATCCAATGGTGCGCAGCCAATAAACCAAGTATTAACCAAATCCAAGCGGGGTAAAGGGTTTCAACAGCTTTTATCTAAGCCCAACTGATCCATAACATGAAAAACAAAAAAGTCCGTTTTTCATCAAAAGTCATGCTGAAAAAAATGGTGGGAACCGGTTTTAAAGTATGGTGACGTACTATCCAATGGTGCGCAGCCAATAAACCAAGTACTAACCAAATCCAAGCGGGGTAAAGGGTTTCAACAGCTTTTATCTAAGCCCAACTGATCCATAACATGAAAAACAAAAAAGTCCGTTTTTCATCAAAAGTCATGCTGAAAAAAATGGTGGGAACCGGTTTTAAAGTATGGTGACGTACTATCCAATGGTGCGCAGCCAATAAACCAAGTATTAACCGAATCCAAGCGGGGTAAAGGGTTTCAACAGCTTTTATCTAAGAACAACTGATCCATAACATGAAAAACAAAAAAGTCCGTTTTTCATCAAAAGTCATGCTGAAAAAAATGGTGGGAACCGGTTTTAAAGTATGGTGACGTACTATCCAATGGTGCGCAGCCAATAAACCAAGTATTAACCAAATCCAAGCGGGGTAAAGGGTTTCAACAGCTTTTATCTAAGCCCAACTGATCCATAACATGAAAAACAAAAAAGTCCGTTTTTCATCAGAAGTCATGCTGAAAAAAATGGTGGGAACCGGTTTTAAAGTATGGTGACGTACTATCCAATGGTGCGCAGCCAATAAACCAAGTATTAACCAAATCCAAGCGGGGTAAAGGGTTTCAACAGCTTTTATCTAAGCCCAACTGATCCATAACATGAAAAACAAAAAAGTCCGTTTTTCATCAAAAGTCATGCTGAAAAAAATGGTGGGAACCGGTTTTAAAGTATGGTGACGTACTATCCAATGGTGCGCAGCCAATAAACCAAGTATTAACCAAATCCAAGCGGGGTAAACGGTTTCAACAGCTTTTATCTAAGCCCAACTGATCCATAACATGAAAAACAAAAAAGTCCGTTTTTCATCAAAAGTCATGCTGAAAAAAAAGGTGGGAACCGGTTTTAAAGTATGGTGACGTACTATCCAATGGTGCGCAGCCAATAAACCAAGTATTAACCAAATCCAAGCGGGGTAAAGGGTTTCAACAGCTTTTATCTAAGCCCAACTGATCCATAACATGAAAAACAAAAACGTCAGTTTTTCATCAAAAGTCATGCTGAAAAAAATGGTGGGAACCGGTTTTAAAGTATGGTGACGTACTATCCAATGGTGCGCAGCCAATAAACCAAGTATTAACCAAATCCAAGCGGGGTAAAGGGTTTCAACAGCTTTTATCTAAGCCCAACTGATCCATAACATGAAAAACAAAAAAGTCCGTTTTTCATCAAAAGTCATAATGAAAAAAATGGTGGGAACCGGTTTTAAAGTATGGTGACGTACTATCCAATAGTGCGCTGCCAATAAACCAAGTATTAACCAAATCCAAGCGGGGTAAAGGGTTTCAACAGCTTTTATCTAAGCCCAACTGATCCATAACATGAAAAACAAAAAAGTCCGTTTTTCATCAAAAGTCATGCTGAAAAAAATGGTGGGAACCGGTTTTAAAGTATGGTGACGTACTATCCAATGGTGCGCAGCCAATAAACCAAGTATCAACCAAATCCAAGCGGGGTAAAGGGTTTCAACAGCTTTTATCTAAGCCCAACTGATCCATAACATGAAAAACAAAAAAGTCCGTTTTTCATCAAAAGTCATGCTGAAAAAAATGGTGGGAACCGGTTTTAAAGTATGGTGACGTACTATCCAATGGTGCGCAGCCAATAAACCAAGTATTAACCAAATCCAAGCGGGGTAAAGGGTTTCAACAGCTTTTATCTAAGCCCAACTGATCCATAACATGAAAAACAAAAAAGTCCGTTTTTCATCAAAAGTCATGCTGAAAAAAATGGTGGGAACCGGTTTTAAAGTATGGTGACGTACTATCCAATGGTGCGCAGCCAATAAACCAAGTATTAACCAAATCCAAGCGGGGTAAAGGGTTTCAACAGCTTTTATCTAAGCCGAACTGATCCATAACATGAAAAACAAAAAAGTCCGTTTTTCATCAAAAGTCATGCTGAAAAAAATGGTGGGAACCGGTTTTAAAGTATGGTGACGTACTATCCAATGGTGCGCAGCCAATAAACCAAGTATTAACCAAATCCAAGCGGGGTAAAGGGTTTCAACAGCTTTTATCTAAGCCCAACTGATCCATAACATGAAAAACAAAAAAGTCCGTTTTTCATCAAAAGTCATGCTGAAAAAAATGGTGGGAACCGGTTTTAAAGTATGGTGACGTACTATCCAATGGTGCGCAGCCAATAAACCAAGTATTAACCAAATCCAAGCGGGGTAAAGGGTTTCAACAGCTTTTATCTAAGCCCAACTGATCCATAACATGAAAAACAAAAAAGTCCGTTTTTCATCAAAAGTCATGCTGAAAAAAATGGTGGGAACCGGTTTTAAAGTATGGTGACGTACTATCCAATGGTGCGCAGCCAATAAACCAAGTATTAACCAAATCCAAGCGGGGTAAAGGGTTTCAACAGCTTTTATCTAAGCCCAACTGATCCATAACATGAAAAACAAAAAAGTCCGTTTTTCATCAAAAGTCATGCTGAAAAAAATGGTGGGAACCGGTTTTAAAGTATGGTGACGTACTATCCAATGGTGCGCAGCCAATAAACCAAGTATTAACCAAATCCAAGCGGGATAAAGGGTTTCAACAGCTTTTATCTAAGCCCAACTGATCCATAACATGAAAAACAAAAAAGTCCGTTTTTCATCAAAAGTCATGCTGAAAAAAATGGTGGGAACCGGTTTTAAAGTATGGTGACGTACTATCTAATGGTGCGCAGCCAATAAACCAAGTATTAACCAAATCCAAGCGGGGTAAAGGGTTTCAACAGCTTTTATCTAAGCCCAACTGATCCATAACATGAAAAACAAAAAAGTCCGTTTTTCATCAAAAGTCATGCTGAAAAAAATGGTGGGAACCGGTTTTAAAGTTTGGTGACGTACTATCCAATGGTGCGCAGCCAATAAACCAAGTATTAACCAAATCCAAGCGGGGTAAAGGGTTTCAACAGCTTTTATCTAAGCCCAACTGATCCATCACATGAAAAACAAAAAAGTCCGTTTTTCATCAAAAGTCATGCTGAAAAAAATGGTGGGAACCGGTTTTAAAGTATGGTGACGTACTATCCAATGGTGCGCAGCCAATAAACCAAGTATTAACCAAATCCAAGCGGGGTAAAGGGTTTCAACAGCTTTTATCTAAGCCCAACTGATCCATAACATGAAAAACAAAAAAAGTCCGTTTTTCATCAAAAGTCATGCTGAAAAAAATGGTGGGAACCGGTTTTAAAGTATGGTGACGTACTATCCAATGGTGCGCAGCCAATAAACCAAGTATTAACCAAATCCAAGCGGGGTAAAGGGTTTCAACAGCTTTTATCTAAGCCCAACTGATCCATAACATGAAAAACAAAAAAGTCCGTTTTTCATCAAAAGTCATGCTGAAAAAAATGGTGGGAACCGGTTTTAAAGTATGGTGACGTACTATCCAATGGTGCGCAGCCAATAAACCAAGTATTAACCAAATCCAAGCGGGGTAAAGGGTTTCAACAGCTTTTATCTAAGCCCAACTGATCCATAACATGAAAAACAAAAAAGTCCGTTTTTCATCAAAAGTCATGCTGAAAAAAATGGTGGGAACCGGTTTTAAAGTATGGTGACGTACTATCCAATGGTGCGCAGCCAATAAACCAAGTATTAACCAAATCCAAGCGGGGTAAAGGGTTTCAACAGCTTTTATCTAAGCCCAACTGATCCATAACATGAAAAGCAGCAGAGAGGGTGAACCTCACAACTTTTCGAGCGTCGATTTGGAAATCTGAGGCTTCCACCAAATAGTAAAAAAAATAGCGTCTATTCGATAAAATAAGATTTCCTTATATACGCCAACGTCGTTGTCATCCACCCTCTCTGCTGCTGCAAATGTTTCATCTGTGGTTAATAATTCTTTTACGAGTTCAACCAAAGTCCGATACGATATCGTGTCCGAGGATCATGTAAATTTATTGTTATAAATCCGTGCGGAGTCGACTGAGCGTTACTAAAGAAATTTTTAAATTGATTGAAGTCCATATCAGAGCACCATGTCTGCCAAATATTTCGAAGCGTATGAGTATCAACGCCGTTAAATACACACAGTAAATTACAGTTGTCTCTAATCACTTTTGGAATCTGAGTGTATCGTTGAGTGACATATATCACGTCAGTGTTTTTGTGCCTGCCTCTGGAAAATATTCTAGCTGGGTTTTTTTGATTGTCTAACATCACATCGTCGTATACGACTAAATTGTTAATGCTCCCATCAAGGTCATCCACGGATGGCGCCTCGTCAATATCAGTTATAAAATCAATGGTATTCTCACCTTTAATTTCTGATGCATTCTCGTTAAAATCCTTTAACACTTCATAGCATCGTTGATCATCTACGCTAGGAGCAATTAAATACAACTTATCCCACTTCATCCATCTCATTATTAAATTGAGCAACAATTGAGTCTTGCCGGATCCAGATGGCCCGATTATAATTGCACGGATAGAGTTTGGTAGCGCTGCATGATGCTTAACTGGTTCTCTTATTTTAGTCGCTGAAAAATCAATTATATTCATATCTCTATACATAAATTATGGATCTATATTGTGTGAAGTGTAAAACGCGTACTAGCACAAATGATGTGACGACGGTTACAACTAAAAATAACAGATCAGCACTAACTGGTAGATGTGCAACATGTGGTATTAAAAAGTTCAGATTTGTTTCTACAAAATCAAAGATTTTACAATCCGGAGATGTTTTAAAAAAAAACGAGGAGGTGATATCGCAGCCAAATTGGCAAAGCTCCCTGGAACCCCATGGGCAAAGTACCCCGGAGAAAAGCACCTTCCAGGATATAGCTACTGTGGCCCCGGAACACGATTAGATATCAGACTTGATGATCAAAATCAACCCCGACCCGGCGAGTATCCGATAAACGCTATTGATAAGGCGTGTCATGCTCATGATGTTGCATATAAAAGCAGTAATCTGCAAAACAGGCATCTCGCGGATGTGAAATTAATTCATGCGTTAAATGCTGTTCCTGATAAATCTTTGAAAGAAAAATTGGCTTCGTGGTTGGTAAAATCAGCTATGAAAGGCAAATTGATGATGGGCGCTGGTAATTAATAATATGGAATCTATTTATTATTCTCCGAGGGGATACTGGAGGGGTAACGCTGCAATCAATAAACTCGCCAACGCCGCAAAAGTGAAAAAGGCTACTGCGGCTAATTGGTTATCCAAACAGGCTATATGGCAAATTTATCTACCGCGTCCTAAACAAATCAATTTCTCGCATTTTGATGTGACTGTCCCTAATGAAGTTCATCAGGCTGATTTATTGTTTTTACCACATGACAACGGTTACAAATACGCGCTAACCGTAGTTGACGTTGCTAGTCGATACAAACAAGCAGAACCGCTAAAAACAAAATCATCACCTGAAGTTGCTTCTGCATTTGAAAAGATTTATCGACGAGGCCCTCTACGCTGGCCAAATCTGTTACAAGTTGATCCTGGCAAGGAATTTCAAGGCGCTGTTTTATCAGCGATGAAACATCACAATGTCACCATCAGACAAGGACATACTGCACTACATCGCGATCAGGCAATTGTTGAACGATTTAATCGGACTCTTGCTGAACAGTTATTTGGATATCAATACGCGAAGGAGTTTATTCAGGATAAAAGATCCCGTGAATGGGTTAAGAGATTACCAGCTGTGATTACCGCGCTCAATAACGAGATTACTCGAACAATTAACATGAAACCTGTCAACGCGATTAAGAAAGCGTCTATACCAAAAATGGAAATCCAAGGAATTTCACAAAAAGATTTCAAAGAACCAATTCTTGGTAGTAATGTCACTGTAAGGTACTTATACGAACCAGGAGAGCTTGAGGGTGGTAAAAAAAGAGCTACCGATCCTATTTGGAGTGTTACTGCACACAAGATATCTACTATAACACGATCTACGGGTAGACCAGCAATCTATAAACTGGATTCAACTGCTCCTCAGCGAGGATTTACTCGACAACAACTACAGGTAATCCCCGAGGATACTCAATTACCACCGCGTGGTCTTAACTAGCACCCGATGCCAGAGGCATTGTGCTTGCACCTCTGCGTCTGTTGCACTCAAGACAAGTCAGCATAAAGTCAGCATAACGTTATCTTTGATATGACCAATGCTGCTATTCTTTCTGTCTACGGTAAATTGGCGAGGATCTTTATCCGAATACTGCCAACGCATTATACAATTGCAATTCGCGCAGTGATTATTCTGTTGTTGCTTCAGCGTAGTTATTAATTCAGCATCAATGTCAAATTTTCTATTATTTTTTTTATCCTGTTGTTTATAACCAGAGAGTTTTTTTCTGATTATATCCTTGACGTTGTCGGCGTTGATTGTGGTGTCATCATCGCCACAAATGATTTCATCATCGCCACTGGCTTCGCCAACGACAACTCTTCGAAGCTGATTTATTCTTCGTACTCTGGATACTGCGAGATAGACTAAATTCGACCATTCGATGCGATTATCTACCATCCAAACAATTGTATCTGATATAGTTAATCCCTGTGAAGAATGTATCGTCGCTGCGTATCCTAGCGTCCATGGGGATTTATTAGCACGCAATGCATTTTCGACGACGCTGATATCAACCAGCACAATATCATTTAACACGAGAATCTGCTTTTCACTCTTCCCTGGAATATCAACTTCAATATTCTGCTTTCGTGTATCCGAAGGCCTATAACACAACGGTACTGGAAGTGTTGCAAATTTTTCTTTATGCGTTTCAAATAACTTCATCTGAAGTGTGTCTCTGACTATTTTTCTACTTGCTACTATCAAATCATTTGGTCTCCGCGTTTCCCAGAAATCATTCATGGGAGTTTCTGAAATTATTTCACGCGCTATTTCGCATTGGATTTTATCCGGTTGTAATCTAATCAGTGCTTTGAACTCGCGTAATTGTTCATCAAGTGATCTATGGTCGGTATTAATTTCTTCATAATAGTCTACAGAACCCTTTAGCCATTCATGTGGAGATCCACCGACAAATGGTGGTGGTTGGCCGTGATCACCGCACATGACGACTTTTGTGTTTTTGTTTAACAACCACTCGAGAAATGTTTGTAATACTCTCAACGATACCGTGCATATTTCATCCCAAATTATGATTTCAGGAATGAATTTATCACCCATTCGATCAGGGGTCCATTCATCGCCTTTCCATCGAAAGAAACTATGATAAGTACAGGCATTTACCCCTCGCTGTATCATCTCTCTGGCGAGTCTGTGAGTCGGTGTTAACACAATCATGTTTGTGAAATCCGTAGGATTTTTCCGACGATATAATTCAATTGCACGAGTTGTCTTTCCTGACCCACCACAACCGTTTAAATAAACTGTCTTGTATCTACATATTGGATCAGATACCGGTGGTGCATTAGAAAATTCTGATTGAATCTCATCACATTTTAAGTACTTTTCATCCATGGTAACATCTGCCGATTCACAATACTCATGTAGCGTCTCCTTTTTAAATCTCCAACCCCCCCACGCTTCCTCCTGGGATGTGAATTTAGCTACATCTGATTTGTATTTATTGTGTATATACATCGAATCAGTAGCTACTCTAACCGCGGTATTAGGAAATCTATTTATCATCGAAAATAAATTGATAGAAGCATAAGCTAGCATAGAACTTCTCAAATGTGTGTACTGGGAATTATATCCATCACAGTAGGTAACAACCGTACCCAATTTCTCACCATTGGATAGAAAAGCATCCTTACGGGATACAAGTTTTCCCTGTTTCGTTAAATCCGTTACAAGAAAATCGTATTCAGCGACGTCTATGATCAACCGCGAGGAAAATTTTGCATTGTCGTATCTTCCACCCTGGGTAAATTTACCGATTATTCTTCGTCCAAAATCCTTTGCTTGTTCTTTTTTAATTTCAAATAACTTCTTAGACCAATTCATGATTTGTTCTTCATTGAAATCAGGGAATTGTTTTCGCAATTCGCTGATTATACGATCTAGATCGGGTTGTGGTAGCCAAACTTCTTTCTGAGCTCGATAGCATATAATAGCTTCGGAAACAATCAACGATATCAGCATGCCACAATCAATCATATATCGTAGTAACACTATTGGCATCCAGGCCTTTTCAGATAGGTGTCTACCGAGCCAAACATAACTACACGGATGTAACCCTGTAGCGAGTTCAAATGATATCACACGAGCGAATCCGGTTAAATCAAAATCAGGTAATGGTCCATTAATCGCAACACGAGTCATTTCATGCGTGGGGTGTCCAAATCAGTTTAAAATAGTTACTACATTCTCCATACCCGAGAAAACTTCCAGGATAACACGCGGATATATCAATTGAAATCATACCGTCACGATGGTATTTTGTATTCCACAGTCCTCCATGACCAAATTCGATGCAACTCAATTTAACGTCCTCGAGAAAATCACTTCGTGTTGGACGCCAGGAGTTTTTTTCTCTTGCGAAGTGAGCTACCACTGAAGAAATAGTAAAACTATCCGTGAGTAGTTTTTCATGGAAACTCTTTGGTGAAAAATCATTAGCGATTTTTCTCATTCTGTTATCTAATTCTTCAATGCGATATAATTCACCATTTGGTCTTACAAATTGATCGAATCCTGATTCGGAACCAGCACTGCTAAGTAACCACACTGACACAGGGTCCTCTTTACACAACGCATGAATAGCATCAAATAATTTCTCTTCATAGAAAACATCCCCGGAAAATTCCGGGGGGATATATCTCACGATTCGTTCTCGTGGAAATATTGTTACCGCAGGTGTCCACGCGTGTTCGTTATGATCAATAATTTGTATTGGCGCTCCTTGTAATCTATATTTCGGTTCGTGTAATACTTCCCCGGTTATTGTCGTTACTGATATTGGGAATTTTAATAATGTCTCTAATTTAGCTATATCAGAAATCTTTGCACCGTGCTGTTTCACTGTCAGTTCCCATTCTGTTATTTTCCTACGTCGCAGATCAGTTAGTTTATTTCCTCGGGATGCATTTGTGAAGTGTTCCATTACCCGTGTTGCTACACAATTGAGCCTTAACGAAGTCAATGGTGAATATTTCATAGGAGCTAGTTTTGCAATATCGGGTTTATCATTTAACGGATATATCCCATAAACGATTGCTGTTACGGGATAAGATCTCTCGTAGTATGGTTTGTCAATTCCAGTTAGAATTCCTGGTTTGGAATCTCTACTTACAATGACAGTTTTTTTATCCTTGAGGATTGGTTCAAATTTATCCCTGATAATCCATTTGCCTTCGACTTCGATAATGAATTTTATTCTGAAAAAATACTTTTGTTGGGAATTGCTTTGTTTGGGAATTGCTTTGCTTGAAATCTTTTGGATTTCCACCTTTGGATTTCCACCTTTGGATTTCTCATGGGAATTGCTTTGTTTGGGAATTGCTTTGCTTGAAATCTTTTGGATTTCCACCTTTGGATTTCCACCTTTGGATTTTACGCCAAGGTGTGAAATTATCTCAGCTGCTCTTTTATCGTTCATAGTAGCATCGATGATGGGTACATTGACATCATCATTGATAATTCGAAATGTCGACCAACAGTATGCTGCACCGTCTCGGTAGAATTCATTAAAACACTCCCTGATTTTACCCAGTATAGTTCTATCACCGATTAGACGTTTTGGTGTATTAGAGACTCTATCAAGATTGAATTTAGTATTTTTCCAGGGCTTAATTTTCGATAATCTTTGGAACTCCCTATCAAGATTGAATTTAGTATTTTTCCAGGGCTTAATTTTCGATAATCTTTGGAACTCCCTAGCAAGATTGAATTTAGTATTTTTCCAGGGCTTAATTTTCGATAATCTTTGGAACTCCTCCATGTTATAATTAAAACAAGTATTTAAATAGAAAAATATGGTATAATGAATCACTGTAAGTGGCTTATGATTGGATCAACAACCCCGTGTAACAAATCATGCAGAAGCGAATTCTGTGGGTATCATATGCAAAGCGTTAGGCGAGGAAGTTTTGGCCCTCTCCCATGCCTCCAATGTGGGGTGGGCGTTAGAGGAAAATCGCAGTTGTGTCTTGCTTGTGGGGGTAAACGATACAGGGAACTAAAACGCTATTATGACAAACGAATCAATGACTCCGTCCTTGATAAAATCAAGGACAAAATCATCAAAACCCCGCAAGATTATATCAAGAGGTTTATAATAAATTAGACAAATAGTATTATTATACAAATGAGCCAAGATTTCAGACCTCATCCAGTGCTTGTTAATTACGAAGCCTCCAGTGATGGTGTTGTCAGGCACCGCAGACTAAAAAAAACGGTTGGATATCTGAATAATATGGGTTATTTGTTGTTTAGTGCTAGAAATAAAACATATCTTTGTCACAGAATTATTTTTGAATGTCATAACGGATTAATCGAAGACGGATTTGTGATTGATCACATAAATGGCGTGAAGACTGATAATTGTCTTGAGAATCTTCAAGCCGTCTCACAAAGTCTGAATGCAAAATTAGGTGGAACAGGCAAATATGCAAAACGTCCTAGGGGAGTTAAATCGTTTGATTTAGAAACCAGCGAGGAGAGAATCTTTCATTCGATAAACGAAGCCAGTAGATACTTTGACATTTGCGTGCCTTCAATTCGATTTGTTGCACAAAATTTAATTAAAACATCTCTGTCTAAAAAAAATGGTCATAAAGTAAGATTCGTATACACCTGAAACGATTCAAGGGAGATAAATCCCCATGGACAAATCCAACCACTCAAAACACTCTACCTACTAAGTTCCCTTGTATTATGACGTCAAAGGAATTTGTCGCCTGCTATATTACCTGTACTTGACTAGGCGTGCCCACGTGACTGTAATGGAGATCGATAGAGAATAAAACTTTTTATTGTCGCTTGTGGGCTAAAACTGTATTATATATTTAAGCTAACTCGTTCTTTTCAGTACAAAATTTTTTATTTATCTACATATCTCATGTGTGGGGGGTGGGTGGACTAGCAGTAAAGCAGACAGCTAACTCGTTCTTTTCAGTACAGACGTTCTTTATAATCTAATCATTACCTATGTTCGCTCAGCCGGAACGCGAGTGTTTCCTATTCATTGAAGTAGGTGGGCGTGGTTAAAATTCCTTGTATACAGCTCTTTATGAATGTATTTTATCTAGAGAATTATAACAGAGTATATAAAACGCTGTTTTATTTAACAACTAAAATGTTGCAGCATAAAATTGTCTGTTTTAAAAATCTCTTATTGTTAAGTATATCAGAAGATATATATATATTAAAAAATCTCTATTCTGTATGACAGCTCCGTGGTGTAATGGTATATCGTGTTTGTCTTGTAAACATAGATCTATCAACTACGTGTTCGGTCCCCATAGCAGATACATTATTTGATGGCGAAACGGAAGATGTTTTTCTATTAATTGGGGGGGAGGGGCGATCCCCCTCAGCCAAACCAACATTGTAACTCATGCTATCGCATTCTCGGTAGCGTGGGTTGGTGTTTTTTTCCAACTCATGCAACCATGAATTCGATTTCATGGGTTGCCATGTTGGTTTGGTTTACCACGCCCACATCATTACCATCATCGTTCCATTGAATTATAATCCATCCTTAATTAAGTACATGTTATGCCTAAAATTTGCCGCAACACTCGAGCGGAGATATATATGGCATTGTGCCGTCCATGTTGTGACGTCCCCCCCAAGCATATCTTCTGGGCGGTCTAAGATGGCGTTTGCCACCTTAGGCCTCCCGCCGGAGATGTATGTTTCGGGTTCCCTTGGGCTTACTTGGATGCGAAGGCAACCAAGGAGTTCCAAAGATGTGTTGTCGTAAACCTCTGGGTCTCTCTGACGTCATAGGGCGCCAGCGAGATTGCCAAATGAGTGTTTTTTGTTTTTTTTTTTTTTAATAATTAGAGATATAGTATACTATATTTATATAAAACTATAAATAATGGATATCAATGATGTAAATGCTATAATTGCTGAAATTTCAATTTTAAAAAATAAAGGGGTATTATTATCTGAAGATCTTGACGCTGACAAGATTGCCTCGGAATATGAAGACATTGAGTATCAGTGTAGTAAGGGTCGTTATGTTTTACCCAAGATGTACAGGCTCGTGAAAGGAATTCAAAAATCCATCAATGCTTGTTTGTATGGTAACGACATTAATGTATTCATAACGCTATTTAGCACCGTTGAAGCAATACGTCAAAAGCTCGGCCAAGAGTATCAAAAACGAGCTGAAATTAGTTCTAAGGTTCGTGATCTTAGAAAAATGTTAAACGAGGAAAAACCCGTATCTTAACCACGTGAGCGTTACTATAAAATAGGTAATTCAGTAATTTTTATTAAAAATAAATTTTTTTTAGCGTTTTTTGTAACACTTACATAGGATTTTCTCCTGAAAGGATACTCAGCAGTCTGGACTTGCCCATGCAGTTATGTGCATAATGGATGATCTGGTCGTAGTAGCAAGTAATCACCGCGACGCCTCCATTTTCACGTAGTTGTTCTTGTTGCCGCGTCGTTAACACAAATCGTTCATCGCCGTTCTCAGATATTACAATTCTGAAACCCCCAGCGATGTTATTTCTGAAACATTCGCGGATAGCGTCGTACAGTTTAACCCTGTCGAAGATGAATACGTTAGCTTGATGGTACATTATTTAATAACTAAGTTATTTAATAACTAAGCTTTTAATTGTGATAGTTTTAAATTTGAAAATTTAGTTCACAAACAATATATGGTTGGTGAATCGCTTACAACTAAATTAACCCGAGAGCGGCTAGCAGCAATTAAAAAGTTTATACCGGTTCGAGACAGACTTCGCGAGAAACTTCAACAACGACAACAAGCGCAGACTGACTTTTCTGTGTCAAGTGAACAACTGTTTACTCCGATAACAAGTGCGACCAAAGATGTGAAAACAGCAACTGAACGAGCAATATACGGAGATATTCCTAAGGAAGGCAAGCGACGAGAAGTGCCTGTTCTTGGTGTGCTTGAAAAGATAGCAGCAGAGACCGGACAAACACGCGCAGGAATACAACAGCTATCCAGTGATATAAAAACTCAACGCGAGTATGAACGACTAGCTGATATTGATGATTATGCGCCTGAAACTCAACCTGTTGATGTCGTCACCCCAAGAGGTGTTTCCTTTATAGACAAACTCACCGAAGGAGCTATAGCAGAAATCAAACGACCTCAATTAATAAAACCCGAACATTATAAGATTTTTGGTAATTTTGCCGCCCAAAGCTTTCATTCCAGAAAAAACTTTGTAAAAGACGAGTATAAGAACAGTAGAATAAGCCGAGATGAATGGGCTGATTGGTTGTATAAAACGAATAGGGGGGTTGGCCGTTTAAATAAAAGAGAATTGGGATATAAAGAATTTAGAAAGGGAATTGAAGAGTATGATGAAACTGGTACAACTGAGAAAACAAGCGGAAAAGGATATTCGATTGGAAATCTAAAGGATGTCTTTGACTCTACAGTGACATGCCCTGGTAACATTCTAAGTGATATATCAAGGTTAGAGGTTCTCATCGGAGGGAAACGAGCCGGAAATAACTCACCGGAAGTAATTAATGAAGCAGCTGATATCTGTAGACGATTATTTGCCGGCGGTATCATGGACATTGATGTATATCGAGAACTTATTGCTGAATTAGTTGAAAATCACAACGATGACAACGTCATTGATGATGAAAATCCAATGGATGTAAGCGATTAATCACTAATTGAAAAACTACTAGTTTTATAACAAGATGATTATACACTACAACCATGATAAACCAGTAAGCGTCTACGTGGTGAACTCACGATTGCCTGTTTATAGAGCATATTACGGAGATGGTTTCGGCAATACCATTGCGGGGTTATTTACAAGAATGGCTCCCAAGGTGGCGCCGTTAGCTAAACAATTATCAATGAAAGCCATTGATGCTATCCGTGATAAGGGAATCAATTTCGTTGGAAATCTTGCCGGAAAGGCATTTTCTGCCGCGAAAGATAAAATAGCATCATTGGTGCGAAAGAAACCAGGAATGACTTCGTCAGTGGTGAAACCAGGAATGACTTCGTCATTAGTGCTGCCATCAACTACAGTGATGCCTGCAAAAATCAGCAAAGCAATAAATAACGCAGTGGAAGAAAAACTAGCGCAATTGACTTCGTCACCACCGGTAACAGATAGCGCTATCATGAACGCGATAGCAGGAAGTGGTTTGAAACAAAAAAGAAATTCGAAGAATTTTCAACGACGATGATTATTGCTTTGCAATTCACCAATTGAAAACACTAGTAATGTTATAAATGTTTAAACGAACAGCTGATCCCGCGTTAGATATGGAAGCCCCAGTGCGCAAAGATGATTCCGTCCGCGATTATCAATACTATTCCTATCATGCAATACAACCCGACCTACGATCGCGAATTGAACTTCAAGTTCAAGATACCAGTAAATACTTTTTGCCGTGTGAAGCATTTATTGAAATCGAGGGAAAACTCGTAACAAATGTTGCAGCTGATACACCATATGAAAATGATCCAAATATCCGAGTTGGTTTTGTTAATAATGGTATAATGGCGTTATTTGAAAGTGCAAGATATCTCATTGATGGAAAAGAGATTGAATCAATAGACCGCGAGGTTGATGTTGCAACAACAATAATCGGGTTAGCAAGATACTCCGATGATTATACAAGATCGGCTGGTCCGTCTATGATGTTTGCAAAGGATACCTCTGATAACGCTGACCACCTTCAATACATTAAAGTGTTAACACCGCAAGACACTTCAGTTGATAATCAACGAGAAGCAACTAATCCAGAACGTCGAGCTAGACCAGGAGCTGCGTTTGATATTCTTGGAGGCGTTAATGGTAATTTCAATTTAGGATTTGCAACACGAAAATTAGCATTGCAAGAACAGCAGCGATATTTTTCATGTGCGATTCCACTCCATCATATATTTGGATTCTGCAGAAATGTAAGAAAGGTCATCTATGGAGCCAAACACACAATCGCGTTAGTGCGAAAAGGCAATGACAATGATGCAATTTGGCGTACTGGTGCCGCTGATGGTAAAGTTGTTTTGAGTAAAATAGTATTATGGATGCCAGTAATGACTCCATCAATTACCACGGAAGAGCGGCTGCTCTCATTTATGGAAACCGGTGGTAAATCATTGCTAAGTTGGCTAACAACAACGACTGATGCTAAAGAGGATAATGTTAATAGCACATTTACATGGCACCTGGCATCAAAACAAGGCGTTTCAGCTCCACGTCATATATTTATAGCGCTGCAGAATAGGAATCGATTAGGTTCCCAAGAACGCAGTCATATGATATTTGATCGATTAGGGGTAAGTGAGGTTTCACTGAGAATAAACGGACAACAAGAACCATCTGAGGATATACAGCTTAATTACGGAAACAACCAAATAGCACGTGTGTATCATCGGATGCTGTCATATATGGGTCGTGATCAAAATGTTGATACCGGTTTGCAAATATCGCAACTCGATTTTAAGAATTTGTATCCAATTTATTACTTTTCACTGGAACATCTTGATTTAACAAGGCAATCCGTCGTCGACATACATTTTAGAGCTCGTATAGATCCTGGTGGTGTTGATTATAGAGCGGTTGCTGTTATTCTCAGCGACAAATCAATGTTGTTAGAAGGGGCTGGCGGACGAATGAGAATCGTTGATGCACCAGTGGAAAATCTATGATTGAAATCGTAAACGATTTTCACAATTAGATCAATTGAAAGCATAAATGTGTTTTACAATAAAATGCCATATAGTGTTGTTAGTGTCAAGCTGACTGATGGTCAGGTCAAGAAATTAAAATCAAAATCCGCTAAAGAATGTGGAACCACAATAACGTTAAAACCAGCGCAGATGTCTGGCGGTACACATAAAATATCATTAACGGATCGTCAAATAAAACATTTTAATGATGCAATGAAAAATAAGCGAGGAGTTCAAATAGAATTTTCAAAAGCCGCAGTCGCGAACATGATAAAATCAGGTGGTATATTTCCATTGTTAGCCGCAATACCAGCATTGATTGCAGCGGCTGCCCCAGCGGTGGCGAAAGCGGCAGCGTTGGGAGCCGTTGGTACCGCGGCAGGGATGGCGTTGAAAAAGGCAACTGGGAAAGGATATAAAAAAAAGGGAAAGGGGTTGTACCTACCAGGAACCCCGTATTCATGGTACAGCGGGAAATCCGTGAACGGATCGGGTCTAAGAAGAATACCAGGAACGGTTTATTAATTGAAAAATCTTCGATTTCCGAACCTATGGTTCCTATGTCCAATTTTGATTTAATTGATGCTGCTAAAAAACTAGCGATAAAAAACTTCAGAGGGGTTTTTATGAGAGATCAATTACCAAGAAAACCAAATAACGTTGAAACCGGTATCATCAATCTTGATAACAGCAGCGGATCGGGAACTCACTGGGTTGCATACGCGATTGATCCACGTGGAATTGTCTTTTTCGATTCATATGGGTTAGCTCCACCAAGCGAGTTTATGCGGTATATAAATTCTTCGATGAAACTCAAAAAGTTTCCGATTTTTTATTCCACGCTGCCAACACAACAATTAAATGATCCACCGATATGCGGCCGTGAAGTATTAAATGTCCTCGCGGAGATTTCATTAAAATCCTTTGGATCTCCGTGGAAACCACCTCATCTGGTTGTAAACGAATACACGAGTGGGAAATTACAAGGATCAATAAATTGAAAACACAAGTTACGATAACAATAATGATTGATATTTGGGGACAATCTCTGTCAATGTCGGAACCCACCGCGGAAACATCTGCGGGTTCTATCGAGGATGTAAAAAAAATAATTGAAGATGAAATCGCTGAGATGTTAAATTTAATAGATGTTGACCCGAACGAATTAGTTGTATTTCAAGATCGCCAGGGTAAATTGAAAAGCAGTAATATATCCGTGAATGACATTTTGATACGGCAGAGCGATGCCGCTGAAAACTCTATTGCGCTTTATTCCAACGGTGGACGACTTAAACCAGGTGCACTTGTGTCTACGATCACCGACGCGATTGCTACCAACGAACGTGAGCTGAATGATCTTATACGAGGTTATAATAATTTTCGCAAAAATGTTATACATAAATTCTTTGGAACCCCGCTTGTGGTTGGCATGACTCTCGCTGAAATTAAAGACTTGTTGAATTCATTCTTCGCTAACAAGGAAGCTGGAAGGATGATGACTGCTTCAGAAATCAAGGCAAATTATCTCGAGATTTCTAAACTAATAGAAGATCAAAAACCCACTAACGACGTAGTTGTTAAGTTTTTTGGAACCCCACTTGTGGCTGGCATGACTCTCGCTGAAATTAGCGAGTTTATCGGCAAGCACACTCACAATGCCTACATCGCTAATAGTTTCTTTGGTGTCCCAGCTACATCTACAATGACTCTCAAAGATATTAATATGTTTATGGTGAGACAAACAACACTTAATACCATCGTTGATAAATTTCTTGGGAGAACACCTGTGTCTGAAACCACATCGTTGACAGGCCCGACCCTCGCTGAAGTTAAAAGCGCTATTGACGAACAAAAACTCATCAACAAAATGGTTAATAATTTCTTTGAGAGTTCTAAAAATTACAATATCACGACGACATATTCTCAACTCGACGCGAATTATAGATCCCAAACAGGTTTTGGAGTTAACTTCCTTGTGGTTTCATTTTTTATTCGCCGCGATAAAACGACAATGAAGTATACCGAAATCAATAAAACCTATTCCGACGTTATTGACGATATTATTAAATTAAAGGAAGATCAAAAACCAGTCAATGACATTGTTGATAAGTTTTTTGGTGTCCCGGCTACATCTACGATGACTCTCAAAGATATTTACAATGATATTCGTAAACTAAAAGAAAATTTTGAAAAGATAAAGATTCCGCATCCACACATAAGAATTAAAAATGTCGTGTATACAGTCGATCATGGAACCATGGATTGGATAAGAGACGTTTATACTACATTATCCACTGGTCTCTGGACGAGGAGTGATGCGGGGGGCGATATCTACAGTACAACGGGGATTGAAGGTATCTACAGGCTAACGTGGATCTCTATCAATCAATTTAACATGATCGCGGGCGGTAAAACCTACTCTGGTGGCACTGCGATGTTAATTATCAAGAGTAACGGTCAACACTTTAATGTCGTCGCGGTTGATAGCTCCACCATTAGATCAAAAATAACTTGGTGTTTAGAACTCGTAGATGATTTTTCAGGCTGAAGCTACTAACAATTCCCGCTAACGATGGCAAATAATTGAAAACACTAGCGGGTTTAAAATAACAATGATTTCATCAACGCAATGTCGCTATGATCAGGTCAGAGAATTTCAGACTAGACTCAAAACCCTCACTGAGGAGTATCAAATAAAAATAAAAAAATACCGACGAAGAATCACCGCAATTGATGTTATTATGTACTCGGTGTCAAGCGTTCTCACTGGCGCCGGAATAATACTTGCATCGGTTATAATGATTGCCCCGGTCGTAGTTCCAATTTGCATTTCTGCGGTGGCTACAATCGGGGGTATATCAACCGGGATAGCAAAAAAGATATCATCATGCAGCCAGAGTAAACTGCAGAATTACTTACTTCAATTTCATATTACATCAACCGCATATTCGCAATTATCATTGATGATATCATCGTCACTCGATAATACGATTATATCAGATAGTGAATTCTCAGCGATGGTCAGTATTTTTGATTCAGCGATATCAAAATTAGAGCAACAACATGAATATAATAACAATGACAACACCGATGGAATCAGAAAACACGAACCCAAAAACAAACCCAAAAACCAAAATGATCTCAATAATCTCAACCATACCAGATTGTGAGTTCTCAGTGATGGTCAGTATTTATGATTCCTCGATACCAAAATTAGAAATAAATCATGAGTATAATAACAATGACAACACCGATGGAATTACTTCAACGAGTAGTGGAGAACACGAACCCAGTACAAACAAGCATGATATCAATAACATCAACGAGTCCTGAATTTAGTGTGAACTTCCCTTCTCCGATTCCAGTGCGTGAGATCGCGCTGGCAAAATTACGAGTATATCATAGCTGGCCTAATATCAGATCGGTTGCATTTGGCGGTCAGCAACCCAATAACGCACTGGTGTTCTCGTATAAGAATAAACCCGATGGTACTCCAGAGTGGGAAACTGTTTCGTTACCAACTGGGTCGTACCAAATTAAGCAAATCAATGCTGAAATTCAGCGTAGAATAAAATCAATCACTGGAAAAGAATCAAAAATAGCTATTAATCTTCATCAACCGACGCTCTCGTCGTCGATCGAAATAAGCACAGAGGGATACATTGTAGATATCTATAACAGCTCGTTAAGAACAGTGTTAGGATGGCCTGAAAAACCACCGGAAAATTCCACCGCCGACTTAACCACGGACGTACAATCATATCATGAAATCAATCCCAGTTATCGAGATAATTTATCTGATATAAGAAAAGGAAGAATCGCCGATAGATTTATATTTACCAACAAAGACACATTGCAATGGGATTTTATCATTAAAAGAACAACCGACTCATCTGTTACTATTTCATTTACGCTAACTGACGTCCGTGGTTATTTTAATGAAATTAAACAATTATATGAAACACAACTAGAACAACTACGGAAAACAAAATCGCAAAAACACGTTGAAATAATCAATCAACTTATATCTGATATGGAATATATCTATGAACTAATTATTCAAACAATAATTAATGACAACAGCGACAATAAACAACGATTCCTAACCGATTACAATATCACAGAGGACAATCTGCGTAATTTCAAGTTTCCCGGGTACAAAGCTGATGAACTAGCAAGAATTGTTAAAACCGATATCAAGGCGTTACAAAAACAAGATCCATCTGTCCTCTTCAGGTATAATAATGATCCAGATGGTGGCGGTAGGCATATTGCCCCTCATAATGTGAATATTTCAACGGTGATTGCGCTCAATTTAGTATGTGATGTTATCGAAGGAAGCTATCAAATTAATCTCGAACGATCAAATCAAGCTCAGCAAGGATATATTCTTTATTCGTTTGCACCAACAGCTCCTCCAGGATTCCTAATTATTGAGAACCCAATTAATCCTGTCTACATGCGATGCCATAATAATTCGTTAACGAGAATTAATTTCAAACTCACCGACCAGTCAAATAATCTGATTGATTTACAAGAAGAGGTGTTAGCGATTAGTTTGTTTGTGAAATCCTAAATTGCTTTGCAATTTCAAAGGATTTTCGTCCTAAAGACTCGATCAAATATTTGGTTGAACTCGTAAAAGAATTATTAACCACAAATGAAACATTTGCAGCAGCAGAGAGGGTGGATGACAACGACGTTGGCGTATATAAGGAAATCTTATTTTATCGAATAGACGCTATTTTTTTTACTATTTGGTGGAAGCCTCAGATTTCCAAATCGACGCTCGAAAAGTTGTGAGGTTCACCCTCTCTGCTGCTTGAAAAACAAAAAAGTCCGTTTTTCATCAAAAGTCATGCTGAAAAAAATGGTGGGAACCGGTTTTAAAGTATGGTGACGTACTATCCAATGGTGCGCAGCCAATAAACCAAGTATTAACCAAATCCAAGCGGGGTAAAGGGTTTCAACAGCTTTTATCTAAGCCCAACTGATCCATAACATGAAAAACAAAAAAGTCCGTTTTTCATCAAAAGTCATGCTGAAAAAAATGGTGGGAACCGGTTTTAAAGTATGGTGACGTACTATCCAATGGTGCGCAGCCAATAAACCAAGTATTAACCAAATCCAAGCGGGGTAAAGGGTTTCAACAGCTTTTATTTAAGCCCAACTGATCCATAATATAAAAAACAAAAAAGTCCGTTTTTCATCAAAAGTCATGCTGAAAAAAATGGTGGGAACCGGTTTTAAAGTATGGTGACGTACTATCCAATGGTGCGCAGCCAATAAACCAAGTATTAACCAAATCCAAGCGGGGTAAAGGGTTTCAACAGCTTTTATCTAAGCCCAACTGATCCATAACATGAAAAACAAAAAAGTCCGTTTTTCATCAAAAGTCATGCTGAAAAAAATGGTGGGAACCGGTTTTAAAGTATGGTGACGTACTATCCAATGGTGCGCAGCCAATAAACCAAGTATTAACCAAATCCAAGCGGGGTAAAGGGTTTCAACAGCTTTTATCTAAGCCCAACTGATCCATAACATGAAAAACAAAAAAGTCCGTTTTTCATCAAAAGTCATGCTGAAAAAAATGGTGGGAACCGGTTTTAAGGTATGGTGACGTACTATCCAATGGTGCGCAGCCAATAAACCAAGTATTAACCAAATCCAAGCGGGGTAAAGGGTTTCAACAGCTTTTATCTAAGCCCAACTGATCCATAACATGAAAAACAAAAAAGTCCGTTTTTCATCAAAAGTCATGCTGAAAAAAATGGTGGGAACCGGTTTTAAAGTATGGTGACGTACTATCCAATGGTGCGCAGCCAATAAACCAAGTATTAACCAAATCCAAGCGGGGTAAAGGGTTTCAACAGCTTTTATCTAAGCCCAACTGATCCATAACATGAAAAACAAAAAAGTCCGTTTTTCATCAAAAGTCATGCTGAAAAAAATGGTGGGAACCGGTTTTAAAGTATGGTGACGTACTATCCAATGGTGCGCAGCCAATAAACCAAGTATTAACCAAATCCAAGCGGGGTAAAGGGTTTCAACAGCTTTTATCTAAGCCCAACTGATCCATAACATGAAAAACAAAAAAGTCCGTTTTTCATCAAAAGTCATGCTGAAAAAATTGGTGGGAACCGGTTTTAAAGTATGGTGACGTACTATCCAATGGTGCGCAGCCAATAAACCAAGTATTAACCAAATCCAAGCGGGGTAAAGGGTTTCAACAGCTTTTATCTAAGCCCAACTGATCCATAACATGAAAAACAAAAAAGTCCGTTTTTCATCAAAAGTCATGCTGAAAAAAATGGTGGGAACCGGTTTTAAAGTATGGTGACGTACTATCCAATGGTGCGCAGCCAATAAACCAAGTATTAACCAAATCCAAGCGGGGTAAAGGGTTTCAACAGCTTTTATCTAAGCCCAACTGATCCATAACATGAAAAACAAAAAAGTCCGTTTTTCATCAAAAGTCATGCTGAAAAAAATGGTGGGAACCGGTTTTAAAGTATGGTGACGTACTATCCAATGGTGCGCAGCCAATAAACCAAGTATTAACCAAATCCAAGCGGGGTAAAGGGTTTCAACAGCTTTTATCTAAGCCCAACTGATCCATAACATGAAAAACAAAAAAGTCCGTTTTTCATCAAAAGTCATGCTGAAAAAAATGGTGGGAACCGGTTTTAAAGTATGGTGACGTACTATCCAATGGTGCGCAGCCAATAAACCAAGTATTAACCAAATCCAAGCGGGGTAAAGGGTTTCAACAGCTTTTATCTAAGCCCAACTGATCCATAACATGAAAAACAAAAAAGTCCGTTTTTCATCCAAAGTCATGCTGAAAAAAATGGTGGGAACCGGTTTTAAAGTATGGTGACGTACTATCCAATGGTGCGCAGCCAATAAACCAAGTATTAACCAAATCCAAGCGGGGTAAAGGGTTTCAACAGCTTTTATCTAAGCCCAACTGATCCATAACATGAAAAACAAAAAAGTCCGTTTTTCATCCAAAGTCATGCTGAAAAAAATGGTGGGAACCGGTTTTAAAGTATGGTGACGTACTATCCAATGGTGCGCAGCCAATAAACCAAGTATTAACCAAATCCAAGCGGGGTAAAGGGTTTCAACAGCTTTTATCTAAGCCCAACTGATCCATAACATGAAAAACAAAAAAGTCCGTTTTTCATCAAAAGTCATGCTGAAAAAAATGGTGGGAACCGGTTTTAAAGTATGGTGACGTACTATCCAATGGTGCGCAGCCAATAAACCAAGTATTAACCAAATCCAAGCGGGGTAAAGGGTTTCAACAGCTTTTATCTAAGCCCAACTGATCCATAACATGAAAAACAAAAAAGTCCGTTTTTCATCAAAAGTCATGCTGAAAAAAATGGTGGGAACCGGTTTTAAAGTATGGTGACGTACTATCCAATGGTGCGCAGCCAATAAACCAAGTATTAACCAAATCCAAGCGGGGTAAAGGGTTTCAACAGCTTTTATCTAAGCCCAACTGATCCATAACATGAAAAACAAAAAAGTCCGTTTTTCATCAAAAGTCATGCTGAAAAAAATGGTGGGAACCGGTTTTAAAGTATGGTGACGTACTATCCAATGGTGCGCAGCCAATAAACCAAGTATTAACCAAATCCAAGCGGGGTAAAGGGTTTCAACAGCTTTTATCTAAGCCCAACTGATCCATAACATGAAAAACAAAAAAGTCCGTTTTTCATCAAAAGTCATGCTGAAAAAAATGGTGGGAACCGGTTTTAAAGTATGGTGACGTACTATCCAATGGTGCGCAGCCAATAAACCAAGTATTAACCAAATCCAAGCGGGGTAAAGGGTTTCAACAGCTTTTATCTAAGCCCAACTGATCCATAACATGAAAAACAAAAAAGTCCGTTTTTCATCAAAAGTAGCAGCAGAGAGGGTGAACCTCACAACTTTTCGAGCGTCGATTCGATGATCTAAGGCTTCCACCAAATAGTAAAAAAAATGGCGTCTATTCGATAAAATAAGATTTCCTTATATACGCCATTGTCGTTGTCATTCACCCTCTCTGCTGCTGGAATTTTCAGTTCTGGGTTAATAATTCTTTTACGAGTTCAACCAAATATTTGATCGAGTCCTTAGGACGAAAATCCTTTGTTGAAAATCGAAGATTTTTAGGATTTCACAAACAAACTAATCGCTAACACCTCTTCTTGTAAATCAATCAGATTATTTGACTGGTCGGTGAGTTTGAAATTAATTCTCGTTAACGAATTATTATGGCATCGCATGTAGACAGGATTAATTGGGTTTTCAATAATTAGGAATCCTGGAGGAGCTGTTGGTGCAAATGAATAAAGAATATATCCCTGCTGAGCTTGATTTGATTGTTCTAGATTAATCTGATAGCTTCCTTCGATAACATCACATACTAAATTAAGCGCAATCACTGAGGATATATTCACGTTGAACGGAGCGATATGCCTACCACCGCCATCTGGGTCATTATTATATT
Organism: Unio pictorum; assembly: GCA_030141615.1. Lineage (NCBI taxonomy): Eukaryota > Metazoa > Mollusca > Bivalvia > Unionida > Unionidae > Unio > Unio pictorum. The sequence goes on along the minus strand of JARLTB010000449.1, from coordinate 91,225 downwards.
TGAGGAGGACAGATGGATCTTGTTTTTGTAGCGCCTTGATATCGGTTTTAACAATTCTTGCTAGTTCATCAGCTTTGTACCCGGGAAACTTGAAATTACGCAGATTGTCCTCTGTGATATTGTAATCGGTTAGGAATCGTTGTTTATTGTCGCTGTTGTCATTAATTATTGTTTGAATAATTAGTTCATAGATATATTCCATGTCCGATATAAGTTGATTTATTATTTCAACATGTTTTTGCGATTTTGTTTTCCGTAGTTGTTCTAGTTGTGTTTCATATAATTGTTTAATTTCATTAAAATAACCACGGACGTCAGTTAGCGTAAATGAAATAGTAACAGATGAGTCGGTTGTTCTTTTAATGATAAAATCCCATTGCAATGTGTCTTTGTTGGTAAATATAAATCTATCGGCGATTCTTCCTTTTCTTATATCAGATAAATTATCTCGATAACTGGGATTGATTTCATGATATGATTGTACGTCCGTGGTTAAGTCGGTGGCGGATTTTTCCGGTGGTTTTTCAGGCCATCCTAACACTGTTCTTAACGAGCTGTTATATATATCTACAATGTATCCCTCTGTGCTTATTTCGATCGACGACGAGAGCGTCGGTTGATGAAGATTAATAGCTATTTTTGATTCTTTTCCAGTGATTGATTTTATTCTACGCTGAATTTCAGCATCGATTTGCTTAATTTGGTACGACCCAGTTGGTAACGAAACAGTTTCCCACTCTGGAGTACCATCGGGTTTATTCTTATACGAGAACACCAGTGCGTTATTGGGTTGCTGACCGCCAAATGCAACCGATCTGATATTAGGCCAGCTATGATATACTCGTAATTTTGCCAGCGCGATCTCACGCACTGGAATCGGAGAAGGGAAGTTCACACTAAATTCAGGACTCGTTGATGTTATTGATATCATGCTTGTTTGTACTGGGTTCGTGTTCTTCACTATTTGTTGAAGTAATTCCATCGGTGTTGTCATTGTTATTATACTCATGATTTATTTCTAATTTTGGTATCGAGGAATCATAAATACTGACCATCACTGAGAACTCACAATCTGGTATGGTTGAGATTATTGAGATCATTCTGGTTTTTTTTGGGTTTGTGTTTTCCAATTCCATCGGTGTTGTCATTGTTATTATATTCATGTTGTTGCTCTAATTTTGATATCGCTGAATCAAAAATACTGACCATCGCTGAGAATTCACTATCTGATATAATTGTATTATCGAGTGACGATGATATCATCAATGATAATTGCGAATATGCGGTTGATGCAATATGAAATTGAAGTAAGTAATTCTGCAGTTTACTCTGGCTGCATGATGATATCTTTTTTGCTATCCCGGTTGATATACCCCCGATTGTAGCCACCGCAGAAATGCAAATTGGAACTACGACCGGGGCAATCATTATAACCGATGCAAGTATTATTCCGGCGCCAGCGAGAACGCTTGACACCGAGTACATAGTAATATCAATTGCGGTGATTCTTCGTCGGTATTTTTTTATTTTTATTTGATACTCCTCGGCGAGGGTTTTGAGTCTAGTCTGAAATTCTCTGACCTGATCATAGCGACATTGCGTTGATGAAATCATTTTTATTTTAAAAACACTAGTGTTTTCAATTATTTGTCATCGTTAGCGGGAATTGCTAGTACTTCAGCCGGAAAAATGATCTACGAGTTCTAAACACCAGTGTATTGTTGATCTAATTGTACTATCAACAGCGACAATCTCAAATTCTTCTTTACCATTGATAATTACTGTCGCGGTGCCACCAAAGTAGGTTTTACCTTTCACGATGATATCAAATTGCTTGGTAGAGACTAACGTTATCCTGTAGATACCACTGGACCCCTCCCCGATATCGATTGGCAATCTAACACTAGATTCTTTTACCCAATCAAAGGTCCCATAATCGACCGTATACACGATATTTTCAATGCTTCCGTGTGGATGCGGAATCTTTACCTTTTCAAAGGTTTCTTTTAGTTTAAGAATATCATTATACATTTCGAGGTAATTTGTCTTGATTTCGTTAGTATTTATCGTCCTCAACCTCTCTTTGTTAAAAAAGAACGAAATCAGAAGATATTTAAATTCATTGAGAGTTTTTAGGTGAAGAATATCATTGTAAATCTCGAGATAATTTACCTTGACTTCGGTAGAAACCATCATCCTCCCATCCCTCTTGCTAAAAAAGAATGAAATCAGAAGGTCTGTGAGTCCAAGCTGTGTTTGGTTTTCAATATACCAGTCGATGTTCGAAATTTTTGTCGTGATATCCTTGGGTTTACTACCCTCAAAGAACTTATTAACAAACTCGTTGGTGAGTTTTTGTTCGTCAATAGCGCTTTTAACTTCAGCGAGAGTCATGCCTGTCAACGATGTGGTTTCAGATTCATCACGTGTTCTCCCCAAAAATTTATCAACGATGGTATTAAGTGTTGTTTGTCTCACCATAAACCTAATAATATCGTTGAGAGTCATCGTAGATGTAGCCGGGACACCAAAGAAATTATTAGCGACGTAGGCATTGTGAGTATGCCTGATAATAAACTCGCTGATTTCAGCGAGAGTCGAGTCTGCCACAGGTGGGGATCCAAAAAACCTAACAATGACGTCGTTAATGGGTTTTTGATCTTCTTTTAGTTTAAAAATCTCGAGATAATTTGCCTTGATTTCTGAAGCAGTCATCATCCTTCCAGCTTCCTTGTTAGCGAAGAATGAATTCAACAAGTCTTTAATTTCAGCGAGAATCATGCCAACCACAAGCGGGGTTCCAAAGAATTTATGTACGACATTTTTGCGAAAATTATTATAACCTCGTATAAGATCATTCAGCTCACGTTCGTTGGTAGCAATCGCGTCGGTGATCGTAGAAATAAGATTACCAGGTTTAAGTTGTCCACCGTTGGAATAAAGCGCAATAGAGTTTTCAGCGGCATCGCTCTGCCGTATCAAAATGTCATTCATGGATATATTACTGCTTTTCAATTTACCCTGTTTGTCTTGAAATACAACTAATTCGTTCCGGTCAACATCTATTAAATTTAACATCTCAGCGATTTCATCTTCAATTATTTTTTTTACATCCTCGATAGAACCCGCAGACGTTTCCTCGGTGGGTTCCAACATTGACAGAGATTGTCCCCAAATATCAATCATTATTGTTAGCGTAACTTGTGTTTTCAATTTATTGATCCTTGTAATTTCCCACTCGTGTATTCGTTTACAACAACATGAGGTGGTTTCCACGGAGATCCAAAGGATTTTAATGAAATCTCTGCGAGGACATTTAATACTTCACGGCCGCATATCGGTGGATCATTTAATTGTTGTGTTGGCAGCGTGGAATAAAAAATCGGAAACTCTTTGAGTTTCGTCGAAGAATTTATATACCGCATAAACTCTTTCGGTGGGGCTAGCCCATATGAATCGAAATAGACAATTCCACGTGGATCAATCGCGTATGCAACCCAGTGAGTTCCCGATCCGCTGCTGTTATCAAGATTGATGATACCGGTTTCAACGTTATTTGGTTTTCTTGGTAATTGATCTCTCATAAAAACCCCTCTGAAGTTTTTTATCGCTAGTTTTTTAGCAGCATCAATTAAATCAAAATTGGACATAGGAACCATAGGTTCCTCAACAATTGGGTTGGAAATCGAAGATTTGTAAATCGAAGATTTTTCAATTAATTAACCGTTCCTGGTATTCTTCTTAGACCCGATCCGTTCACGGATTTCCCGCTGTACCATGAATACGGGGTTCCTGGTAGGTACAACCCCTTTCCCCTTTTTTTATATCCTTTCCCAGTTGCCTTTTTCAACGCCATCCCTGCCGCGGTACCAACGGCTCCCAACGCTGCCGCTTTCGCCACCGCTGGGGCAGCCGCTGCAATCAATGCTGGTATTGCGGCTAACACTGGAAATATACCACCTGATTTTATCATGTTCGCGACTGCGGCTTTTGAAAATTCTATTTGAACTCCTCGCTTATTTTTCATTGCATCATTGAAATGTTTTATTTGACGATCCGTTAATGATATTTTATGTGTACCGCCAGACATCTGCGCTGGTTTTAACGTTATTGTTGTTCCACATTCTTTAGCGGATTTTGATTTTAATTTCTTGACCTGACCATCAGTCAGCTTGACACTAACAATACTATATGGCATTTTATTGTAAAACACATTTATGCTTTCAATTGATCTAATTGGAAACTCTTCAAGTTTCATTTACAGATTTTCTACTGGTGCATCAACGAGTCTCATTCGTCCGCCAGCCCCTTCTAACAACATTGATTTGTCGCTGAGAATAACAGCAACCGCTCTATAATCAACACCACCAGGATCTATACGAGCCCTAAAATGTATGTCAACAACGGATTGTCTTGTTAAATCAAGATGTTCCAGTGAAAAGTAATAAATTGGATACAAGTTCTTAAAATCGAGTTGCGATATTTGCAAACCGGTATCAACATTTTGATCACGACCCATATATGACAGCATCCGATGATACACACGTGCTATTTGGTTGTTTCCGTAATTAAGCTGTATATCCTCAGATGGTTCTTGTTGTCCGTTTATTCTCAGTGAAACCTCACTTACCCCTAACCGATCAAATATCATATGACTGCGTTCTTGGGAACCTAATCGATTCCTATTCTGCAGCGCTATAAATATATGACGTGGAGCTGAAACGCCTTGTTTTGATGCCAGGTGCCATGTAAATGTACCATTAACATTATCCTCTTTAGCATCAGTCGTTGTTGTTAGCCAACTTAGCAATGATTTACCACCGGTTTCCATAAATGAGAGCAGCCGCTCTTCCGTGGTAATTGATGGAGTCATTACTGGCATCCATAATACTATTTTACTCAAAACAACTTTACCTTCATCGGCACCAGTACGCCAAATTGCATCATTGTCATTGCCTTTTCGCACTAATGCGATTGTGTGTTTGGCTCCATAGATGACTTTTCTTACATTTCTGCAGAATCCAAATATATGATGGAGTGGAATTGCACACGAAAACTTTTTCTCTTGTTCTTGCAATGCTAATTTTCGTGTTGCAAATCCTAAATTGAAATTACCATTAACGCCTTTCAAGAATATCAAACGCAGCTCCGGGTCTAGCTCGACGTTCTGGATTAGTTGCTTCTCGTTGATTATCAACTGAAGTGTCTTGCGGTGTTAACACTTTAATGTATTGAAGGTGGTCAGCGTTATCAGAGGTATCCTTTGCAAACATCATAGATGGACCAGCCGATCTTGTATAATCATCGGAGTATCTTGCTAGTCCGATTATTGTTGTTGCAACATCAACCTCGCGGTCTATTGATTCAATTTCTTTTCCATCAATGAGATATCTTGCACTTTCAAATAACGCCATTATACCATTGTTGACGAAACCAACTCGGATATTTGAATCATTTGCATATGGGGTATCAGCTGCAACATTTGTTACAAGTTTTCCTTCTACTTCAATAAATGCTTCACATGGCAAAAAGTATTTACTGGTATCTTGAACTTGAAGTTCAATTCGCGATCGTAGGTCGGGTTGTATTGCATGATAGGAATAGTATTGATAATCGCGGACGGAATCATCTTTGCGCACTGGGGCTTCCATATCTAACGCGGGATCAGCTGTTCGTTTAAACATTTATAACATTACTAGTGTTTTCAATTGGTGAATTGCAAAGCAATAATCATCGTCGTTGAAAATTCTTCGAATTTCTTTTTTGTTTCAAACCACTTCCTGCTATCGCGTTCATGATAGCGCTATCTGTTACCGGTGGTGACGAAGTCAATTGCGCTAGTTTTTCTTCCACTGCGTTATTTATTACTTTGCTGATTTTTGCAGGCATCACTGTAGTTGATGGCAGCACCACTGACGAAGTCATTCCTGGTTTCTTTCGTACCAATGATGCTATTTTATCTTTCGCGGCAGAAAATGCCTTTCCGGCAAGATTTCCAACGAAATTGATTCCCTTATCACGGATAGCATCAATGGCTTTCATTGATAATTGTTTAGCTAACGGCGCCACCTTGGGAGCCATTCTTGTAAATAACCCCGCAATGGTATTGCCGAAACCATCTCCGTAATATGCTCTATAAACAGGCAATCGTGAGTTCACCACGTAGACGCTTACTGGTTTATCATGATTGTAGTGTATAATCATCTTGTTATAAAACTAGTAGTTTTTCAATTAATGATCAATCGCTTACATCCATTGGATTTTCATCATAACGTAGGGCGTCTCTGTGATTTTCAACTAATTCAGCAATAAGTTCTCGATATACATCAATGTCCATGATACCGCCGGCAAATAATCGTCTACAGATATCAGCTGCTTCATTAATTACTTCCGGTGAATTATTTCCGGCTCGTTTCCCTCCGATGAGAACCTCTAACCTTGATATATCACTGAGAATGTTACCAGGGCATGTCACGGTAGAGTCAAAGACTCCAGCGTTGAAATCCTTTAGATTTCCAATCGAATATCCTTTTCCGCTTGTTTTCTCAGTTGTACCAGTTTCATCATACTCTTCAATTCCCTTTCTAAATTCTTTATATCCCAATTCTCTTTTATTTAAACGGCCAACCCCCCTATTCGTTTTATACAACCAATCAGCCCATTCATCTCGGCTTATTCTACTGTTCTTATACTCGTCTTTTAAAAGGTTTTTTCTGGAATGAAAGCTTTGGGCGGCAAAATTACCAAAAATCTTATAATGTTCGGGTTTTATTAATTGAGGTCGTTTGATTTCTGCTATAGATCCTTCGGTGAGTTTGTCTATAAAGGAAACACCTCTTGGGGTGACGACATCAACAGGTTGTGGTTCAGGTGTGGAAACTCTTTGAGTTTCAGGTGCAGAATCATCAATATCAGCTAATCGTTCATATTCGCGCTGAGTTTTTATATCACTGGATAACTGTTGTATCCCTGCGCGTGTTTGTCCGGTCTCTGCTGCTATCTTTTCAAGCACACCAAGAACAGGCACTTCTCGTCGCTTGCCTTCCTTAGGAATATCTCCGTATATTGCTCGTTCAGTTGCTGTTTTCACATCTTTGGTCGCACTTGTTATCGGAGTAAACAGTTGTTCACTTGACACAGAAAAGTCAGTCTGCGCTTGTTGTCGTTGTTGAAGTTTCTCGCGAAGTCTGTCTCGAACCGGTATAAACTTTTTAATTGCTGCTAGCCGCTCTCGGGCTAATCTAGTTGTAAGCGATTCACCTACCATATATTGTTTATGAACTAATTTTTCAAATGTAAAACCCTTTGGGTTTCCATCACAATTAAATAACTTAGTTATTAAATAATGTACCATCAAGCTAACGTATTCATCTTCGACAGGGTTAAACTGTACGACGCTATCCGTGAATGTTTCAGAAATAACATCGCTGGGGGTTTCAGAATTGTAATATCTGAGAACGGTGATGAACGATTTGTGTTAACGACGCGGCAACAAGAACAACTACGTGAAAATGGAGGCGTCGCGGTGATTACTTGCTACTACGACCAGATCATCCATTATGCACATAACTGCATGGGCAGGTCCAAACTGCTGAGTATTCTTTCAGGAGAAAATCCCATGTAAGTGTTACAAAAAACGCTAAAAAAAAATAAATAAATTATTTACATTATTTACGAAAGCCTATTTTTTTTTTTTAGTAACACCCACGTGGTTAAGATACGGGTTTTTCCTCGTTTAACATTTTTCTAAGATCACGAACCTTAGAACTAATTTCAGCTCGTTTTTGATACTCTTGGCCGAGCTTTTGACGTATTGCTTCAACGGTGCTAAATAGCGTTATGAATACATTAATGTCGTTACCGTACAAACAAGCATTGATGGATTTTTGAATTCCTTTCACGAGCCTGTACATCCTAGGTAAAACATAACGACCCTTACTAGACTGATATTCAATATCTTCATATTCCGAGGTAATCCTGTCACAGTCGAGACTTTCAGATAATAATACCCCTTTATTATTTAAATTTGAGATTTCAGCAATTATAGCATTTACATCATTGATATCCATTATTTATAGTTTTATATAAATATAGTATACTGTATCTCTAATTATTAAAAAAAACAAAACAAAAAACACTCATTTGGCAATCTCGCTGGCGCCCTATGACGTCAGAGAGACCCAGAGGTTTACGACAACACATCTTTGGAACTCCTTGGTTGCCTTCGCATCCAAGTAAGCCCAAGGGGACCCGAAACATACATCTCCGGCGGGAGGCCTAAGGTGGCAAACGCCATCCTAGACCGCCCAGAAGATATGCTTGGGGTGACGTCACAACATGTACTTAATTAAGGATGGATATATTCAATGAAACGATGATGGAATTTGTGATGTAATGATGTGGGCGTGGTAAACCAAACCAACATGGCAACCCATGAAATCGAATTCATGGTTGCATGAGTTGGAAAAAAACACCAACCCACGCTACCGAGAATGCGATAGCATGAGTTACAATGTTGGTTTGGCTGAGGGGGATCGCCCCTCCCCCCCAATTAATAGAAAAAAACATCTTCCGTTTCGCCATCAAATAATGTATCTGCTATGGGGACCGAACACGTAGTTGATAGATCTATGTTTACAAGACAAACACGATACCATTACACCACGGAATAGTCATACAGAATAAAGATTTTTTACTATATATATCTTCTGATATACTTAACAATAAGAGATTTTTAAAATAGACAATTTTATGCTGCAACAATGAGAAATATTTTAAACAAAATAATACAGTTGTTAAATAAAACAGCGTTTTTACTCTGTTATAATCCTCTAGATAAAATACATTCACAAAGAGCTGTATACAAGGAATTTTAACCACGCCCACCTACTTCAATGAATAGAAAACACTCGCGTTCCGGCTGAGCGAACATAGGTAATGCGTTAGATTATAAAGAATTTTTGTACTGAAAAGAACGAGTTAGCTGTCTGCTTTACTGCTAGTCCACCCCCCCCACACACATGAGATATGTAGATAAATAAAAAATTTTGTACTGAAAAGAACGAGTTAGCTTAAATAAATAATACAGTTTTAGCCCACAAGCGACAATAAAAAGTTTTATTCTCTATCGATCTCCATTACAGTCACGTGGGCACGCCTAGTCAAGTACAGGTAATATAGCAGGCGACAAATTCCTTTGACGTCATAATACAAGGGAACTTAGTAGGTAGAGTGTTTTGAGTGGTTGGATTTGTCCATGGGGATTTATCTCCCTTGAATCGTTTCAGGTGTATACGAATCTTACTTTATGACCATTTTTTTTAGACAGAGATGTTTTAATTAAATTTTGTGCAACAAATCGAATTGAAGGCACGCAAATGTCAAAGTATCTACTGGCTTCGTTTATCGAATGAAAGATTCTCTCCTCGCTGGTTTCTAAATCAAACGATTTAACTCCCCTAGGACGTTTTGCATATTTGCCTGTTCCACCTAATTTTGCATTCAGACTTTGTGAGACGGCTTGAAGATTCTCAAGACAATTATCAGTCTTCACGCCATTTATGTGATCAATCACAAATCCGTCTTCGATTAATCCGTTATGACATTCAAAAATAATTCTGTGACAAAGATATGTTTTATTTCTAGCACTAAACAGCAAATAACCCATATTATTCAGATATCCAACCGTTTTTTTTAGTCTGCGGTGCCTGACAACACCATCACTGGAGGCTTCGTAATTAACAAGCACTGGATGAGGTCTGAAATCTTGGCTCATTTGTATAATAATACTATTTGTCTAATTTATTATAAACCTCTTGATATAATCTTGCGGGGTTTTGATGATTTTGTCCTTGATTTTATCAAGGACGGAGTCATTGATTCGTTTGTCATAATAGCGTTTTAGTTCCCTGTATCGTTTACCCCCACAAGCAAGACACAACTGCGATTTTCCCCTTACCCCAACCCCACATTGGAGGCATGGGAGAGGACCTTTTGAACCGTTTCTCACACTTTGCATATGATACCCACAGAATTCGCTTCTGCATGATTTGTTACACGGGGTTGTTGATCCAATCATAAGCCACTTGCAGTGATTCATTATACTATATTTTTCTATTTAAATACTTGTTTTAATTATAACATGGAGGAGTTCCAAAGATTATCGAAAATTAAGCCCTGGAAAAATACTAAATTCAATCTTGCTAGGGAGTTCCAAAGATTATCGAAAATTAAGCCCTGGAAAAATACTAAATTCAATCTTGCTAGGGAGTTCCAAAGATTATCGAAAATTAAGCCCTGGAAAAATGTTAAATTCAATCTCGATAGAGTCTCTGATACACCAAAACGTCTAATCGGTGATAGAACTATACTGGGTAAAATCAGGGAGTGTTTTAATGAATTCTACCGAGACGGTGCAGCATACTGTTGGTCGACATTTCGAATTATCAACAACATCGAAGATGTCGGTGTCAATGTACCCATCATCGATGCTACTATGAACGATAAAAGAGCAGCTGAGATAATTTCACACCTTGGCGTAAAATCCAAAGGTGGAAATCCAAAGGTGGAAATCCAAAAGATTTCAAGCAAAGCAATTCCCAAACAAAGCAATTCCCAACAAAAGTATTTTTTCAGAATAAAATTCATTATCGAAGTCGAAGGCAAATGGATTATCAGGGATAAATTTGAACCAATCCTCAAGGATAAAAAAACTGTCATTGTAAGTAGAGATTCCAAACCAGGAATTCTAACTGGAATTGACAAACCATACTACGAGAGATCTTATCCCGTAACAGCAATCGTTTATGGGATATATCCGTTAAATGATAAACCCGATATTGCAAAACTAGCTCCTATGAAATATTCACCGTTGACTTCGTCAAGGCTCAATTGTGTAGCAACACGGGTAATGGAACACTTCACAAATGCATCCCGAGGAAATAAACTAACTGATCTGCGACGTAGGAAAATAACAGAATGGGAACTGACAGTGAAACAGCACGGTGCAAAGATTTCTGATATAGCTAAATTAGACACATTATTAAAATTCCCAATATCAGTAACGACAATAACCGGGGAAGTATTACACGAACCGAAATATAGATTACAAGGAGCGCCAATACAAATTATTGATCATAACGAACACGCGTGGACACCTGCGGTAACAATATTTCCACGAGAACGAATCGTGAGATATATCCCCCGGAAATTTTCCGGGGAATTTTCCGGGGATGTTTTCTATGAAGAGAAATTATTTGATGCTATTCATGCGTTGTGTAAAGAGGACCCTGTGTCAGTGTGGTTACTTAGCAGTGCTGGTTCCGAATCAGGATTCGATCAATTTGTAAGACCAAATGGTGAATTATATCGCGTTGAAGAATTAGATAACAGAATGAGAAAAATCGCTAATGATTTTTCACCAGAGAGTTTCCATGAAAAACTACTCACGGATAGTTTTACTATTTCTTCAGTGGTAGCTCACTTCGCAAGAGAAAAAAACTCCTGGCGTCCAACACGAAGTGATTTTCTCGAGGACGTTAAATTGAGTTGCGTCGAATTTGGTCATGGAGGACTGTGGAATACAAAATACCATCGTGACGGTATGATTTCAATTGATATATCCGCGTGTTATCCTGGAAGTTTTCTCGGGTATGGAGAATGTAGTAACTATTTTAAACGATTTGGACACCCCACGCATGAAATGACTCGTGTTGCGATTAATGGACCATTACCTGATTTTGATTTAACCGGATTCGCTCGTGTGATATCATTTGAACTCGCTACAGGGTTACATCCGTGTAGTTATGTTTGGCTCGGTAGACACCTATCTGAAAAGGCCTGGATGCCAATAGTGTTACTACGATATATGATTGATTGTGGCATGCTGATATCGTTGATTGTTTCCGAAGCTATTATATGCTATCGAGCTCAGAAAGAAGTTTGGCTACCACAACCCGATCTAGATCGTATAATTAGCGAATTGCGAAAACAGTTTCCAGATGGAAATTCTTCGAATTTCAGTGAAGAACAAATCATAAATTGGTCTAAGAAGTTATTTGAAAGTAAAAAAGAACAAGCAAAGGATTTTGGACGAAGAATAATCGGTAAATTTACCCAGGGTGGAAGATACGACAATGCAAAATTTTCCTCGCGGTTGATCATAGACGTCGCTGAATACGATTTTCTTGTAACGGATTTAACGAAACAGGGAAAACTTGTATCCCGTAAGGATGCTTTTCTATCCAATGGTGAGAAATTGGGTACGGTTGTTACCTACTGTGATGGATATAATTCCCAATACACACATTTGAGAAGTTCTATGCTAGCTTATGCTTCTATCAATTTATTTTCGATGATAAATAGATTTCCTAATACCGCGGTTAGAGTAGCTACTGATTCGATGTATATACACAATAAATACAAATCAGATGTAGCTAAATTCACATCCCAGGAGGAAGCGTGGGGGTGTTGGAGATTTAAAAAGGAGACGCTACACGAGTATTGTGAATCGGCAGATGTTACCATGGATGAAAAGTACTTAAAATGTGATGAGATTCAATCAGAATTTTCTAATGCACCACCGGTATCTGATCCAATATGTAGATACAAGACAGTTTATTTAAACGGTTGTGGTGGGTCAGGAAAGACAACTCGTGCAATTGAATTATATCGTCGGAAAAATCCTACGGATTTCACAAACATGATTGTGTTAACACCGACTCACAGACTCGCCAGAGAGATGATACAGCGAGGGGTAAATGCCTGTACTTATCATAGTTTCTTTCGATGGAAAGGCGATGAATGGACCCCTGATCGAATGGGTGATAAATTCATTCCTGAAATCATAATTTGGGATGAAATATGCACGGTATCGTTGAGAGTATTACAAACATTTCTCGAGTGGTTGTTAAACAAAAACACAAAAGTCGTCATGTGCGGTGATCACGGCCAACCACCACCATTTGTCGGTGGATCTCCACATGAATGGCTAAAGGGTTCTGTAGACTATTATGAAGAAATTAATACCGACCATAGATCACTTGATGAACAATTACGCGAGTTCAAAGCACTGATTAGATTACAACCGGATAAAATCCAATGCGAAATAGCGCGTGAAATAATTTCAGAAACTCCCATGAATGATTTCTGGGAAACGTGGAGACCAAATGATTTGATAGTAGCAAGTAGAAAAATAGTCAGAGACACACTTCAGATGAAGTTATTTGAAACGCATAAAGAAAAATTTGCAACACTTCCAGTACCGTTGTGTTATAGGCCTTCGGATACACGAAAGCAGAATATTGAAGTTGATATTCCAGGGAAGAGTGAAAAGCAGATTCTCGTGTTAAATGATATTGTGCTGGTTGATATCAGCGTCGTCGAAAATGCATTGCGTGCTAATAAATCCCCATGGACGCTAGGATACGCAGCGACGATACATTCTTCACAGGGATTAACTATATCAGATACAATTGTTTGGATGGTAGATAATCGCATCGAATGGTCGAATTTAGTCTATCTCGCAGTATCCAGAGTACGAAGAATAAATCAGCTTCGAAGAGTTGTCCTGACAGAGTCAGGCGATGATAATGACACCACAATAAATGATATTGATGTTAGCATCATTAATAAAAAACTCTCCGGTTACAAACAACAGGACAAAAAAAAACAACGAGAATTTGATATTGATGCTGAATTAATAATTACGCTGAAACAACAACAGAATAATCACTGCGCGAGTTGCAATTGTATAATGCGTTGGCAGTATTCGGATAAAGATCCTCGCCAATTCACCGTAGACAGAAAAAATAACAGTCTCGGTCATGTCAGAAATAATGTGATGTTGACTTGTCTTGAGTGCAATAGACGCAACGGTGCTAGTTAAGACCATGCGGTGGCAATTGAGTATCCTCGGGAATTACCTGTAGTTGTTGTCGAGTAAAACCCCGCTGAGGGGCAGTTGAATCCAGTTTATAGACTGGAGGTCTACCAGTTGATCGTGTTATACTAGATATCTTGTGTGCAGTGACGCTCCAAATAGGATCGGTAGCCCTTTTTCTGCCACCTTCAAGCTCTCCTGGTTCGTATAAGTACCTCACAATGACATTACTACCAAGAATTGGTTCGGAAACGCTAGCGTTTCTAGAAAAATCTTTTTGTGGTTGTACGGGTATAGACTTCTTTTTAATAGCGTTCCTAGGTTTCATGTTGATTGTTCTAGTGATCTCATTATTCAGTGCGGTAATCACAGCTGGTAACCTTTTGACCCATTCACGGGATCGCTTTTCTTGAATGAATTCTTTTGCGTATTGATATCCAAATAACCGCTCAGCAATCGTCCGATTAAATCGTTCGACAATGGCCTGATCGCGATGTAGCGCAGTATGCCCTCGTCGTATGGTGACATTATGATTTTTCATTGTAGATAGAACCGAACCCTGAAATTCCTTTCCAGGATCAACCTGCAATAGATTTGGCCAGTGCAGAGGACCTCGTCGATAAATCCTTTCAAATGCAGAAGCAACTTCAGTGGCTGATTTTGTTTTTAACGGTTCTGCTTCCTTGTATCGACTTGCAATATCAACTACGGTTAACGCATATTTGTAACCACGATCATGTGGCAAAAATAATATATCAGCCTGATGAACTTCATTAGGAGCAGTCACATCAAAATGCGAGAATTGAATTTGTTTAGGCGGTGGTAGATAAATTTGCCATAGTGCCTGTTTGGATAACCAATCCTCCGCTGTAGTTTTTTTCACTTTTGCAGCGCTAGCGAGTTTATGGACTGCTGATTTACCCCTCCAGTATCCTCTTGGGGAATAATAAATCGATTCCATATTAAAATGCTAGCATTTTCAATTACCAGCACCCATCATCAATTTGCCTTTCATAGCTGATTTTACCAACCACGAAGCCAACTTTTCTTTAAAAGATTTATCAGGAATAGCATTTAACGCATGAATTAATTTCACATCCGCGAGATGCCTGTTTTGCAGATTGCTGCTTTTATATGCAACATCATGAGCATGACACGCCTTATCAATAGCGTTTATCGGATACTCGCCGGATCGAGGTTGATTTTGATCATCAAGTCTGATATCTAATCGTTTTCCGGGACCACAGTAGCTATATCCTGGAAGGTGCTTTTCTCCGGGGTACTTTGCCCATGGGGTTCCAGGGAGCTTTGCCAATTTGGCTGCGATATCACCTCCTCGTTTTTTTTTAAAACATCTCCGGATTGTAAAATCTTTGGTTTTGTAGAAATAAATCTAAACTTTTTTATACCACATGTTGCACATCTACCAGTTAGTGCTGATCTGTTATTTTTAGTTGTAACCGTCGTCACATCATTTGTGCTAGTACGCGTTTTACACTTCACACAATATAGATCCATAATTTATGTATAGAGATATGAATATAATTGATTTTTCAGCGACTAAAATAAGAGAACCAGTTAAGCATCATGCAGCGCTACCAAACTCTATCCGTGCAATTATAATCGGGCCATCTGGATCCGGCAAGACGCAATTGTTGCTCAATTTAATAATGAGATGGATGAAGTGGGATAAGTTGTATTTAATTGCTCCTAGCGTAGATGATCAACGATGCTATGAAGTGTTAAAGGATTTTAACGAGAATGCATCAGAAATTAAAGGTGAGAATACCATTGATTTTATAACTGATATTGACGAGGCGCCATCCGTGGATGACCTTGATGGGAGCATTAACAATTTAGTCGTATACGACGATGTGATGTTAGACAATCAAAAAAACCCAGCTAGAATATTTTCCAGAGGCAGGCATAAAAACACTGACGTGATATATGTCACTCAACGATACACTCAGATTCCAAAAGTGATTAGAGACAACTGTAACTTACTGTGTGTATTTAACGGCGTTGATACTCATACGCTTCGAAATATTTGGCAAACATGGTGCTCTGATATGGACTTCAATCAATTTAAAAATTTCTTTAGTAACGCTCAGTCGACTCCGCACGGATTTATAACAATAAATTTACATGATCCTCCGACACGATATCGTATCGGACTCGATCAAATATTTGGTTGAACTCGTAAAAGAATTATTAACCCAGAACTGAAAATTCCAGCAGCAGAGAGGGTGAATGACAACGACAATGGCGTATATAAGGAAATCTTATTTTATCGAATAGACGCCATTTTTTTTACTATTTGGTGGAAGCCTTAGATCATCGAATCGACGCTCGGAAAGTTGTGAGGTTCACCCTCTGAAAATGCTGAAAAAAATGGTGGGAACCGGTTTTAAAGTATGGTGACGTACTATCCAATGGTGCGCAGCCAATAAACCAAGTATTAACCAAATCCAAGCGGGGTAAAGGGTTTCAACAGCTTTTATCTAAGCCCAACTGATCCATAACATGAAAAACAAAAAAGTCCGTTTTTCATCAAAAGTCATGCTGAAAAAAATGGTGGGAACCGGTTTTAAAGTATGGTGACGTACTATCCAATGGTGCGCAGCCAATAAACCAAGTATTAACCAAATCCAAGCGGGGTAAAGGGTTTCAACAGCTTTTATCTAAGCCCAACTGATCCATAACATGAAAAACAAAAAAGTCCGTTTTTCATCAAAAGTCATGCTGAAAAAAATGGTGGGAACCGGTTTTAAAGTATGGTGACGTACTATCCAATGGTGCGCAGCCAATAAACCAAGTATTAACCAAATCCAAGCGGGGTAAAGGGTTTCAACAGCTTTTATCTAAGCCCAACTGATCCATAACATGAAAAACAAAAAAGTCCGTTTTTCATCAAAAGTCATGCTGAAAAAAATGGTGGGAACCGGTTTTAAAGTATGGTGACGTACTATCCAATGGTGCGCAGCCAATAAACCAAGTATTAACCAAATCCAAGCGGGGTAAAGGGTTTCAACAGCTTTTATCTAAGCCCAACTGATCCATAACATGAAAAACAAAAAAGTCCGTTTTTCATCAAAAGTCATGCTGAAAAAAATGGTGGGAACCGGTTTTAAAGTATGGTGACGTACTATCCAATGGTGCGCAGCCAATAAACCAAGTATTAACCAAATCCAAGCGGGGTAAAGGGTTTCAACAGCTTTTATCTAAGCCCAACTGATCCATAACATGAAAAACAAAAAAGTCCGTTTTTCATCAAACGTCATGCTGAAAAAAATGGTGGGAACCGGTTTTAAAGTATGGTGACGTACTATCCAATGGTGCGCAGCCAATAAACCAAGTATTAACCAAATTAAAGCGGGGTAAAGGGTTTCAACAGCTTTTATCTAAGCCCAACTGATCCATAACATGAAAAACAAAAAAGTCCGTTTTTCATCAAAAGTCATGCTGAAAAAAATGGTGGGAACCGGTTTTAAAGTATGGTGACGTACTATCCAATGGTGCGCAGCCAATAAACCAAGTATTAACCAAATCCAAGCGGAGTAAAGGGTTTCAACAGCTTTTATCTAAGCCCAACTGATCCATAACATGAAAAACAAAAAAGTCCGTTTTTCATCAAAAGTCATGCTGAAAAAAATGGTGGGAACCGGTTTTAAAGTATGGTGACGTACTATCCAATGGTGCGCAGCCAATAAACCAAGTATTAACCAAATCCAAGCGGGGTAAAGGGTTTCAACAGCTTTTATCTAAGCCCAACTGATCCATAACATGAAAAACAAAAAAGTCCGTTTTTCATCAAAAGTCATGCTGAAAAAAATGGTGGGAACCGGTTTTAAAGTATGGTGACGTACTATCCAATGGTGCGCAGCCAATAAACCAAGTATTAACCAAATCCAAGCGGGGTAAAGGGTTTCAACAGCTTTTATCTAAGCCCAACTGATCCATAACATGAAAAACAAAAAAGTCCGTTTTTCATCAAAAGTCATGCTGAAAAAAATGGTGGGAACCGGTTTTAAAGTATGGTGACGTACTATCCAATGGTGCGCAGCCAATAAACCAAGTATTAACCAAATCCAAGCGGGGTAAAGGGTTTCAACAGCTTTTATCTAAGCCCAACTGATCCATAACATGAAAAACAAAAAAGTCCGTTTTTCATCAAAAGTCATGCTGAAAAAAATGGTGGGAACCGGTTTTAAAGTATGGTGACGTACTATCCAATGGTGCGCAGCCAATAAACCAAGTATTAACCAAATCCAAGCGGGGTAAAGGGTTTCAACAGCTTTTATCTAAGCCCAACTGATCCATAACATGAATGATCAGTTGGGCTTAGATAAAAGCTGTTGAAACCCTTTACCCCGCTTGGATTTGGTTAATACTTGGTTTATTGGCTGCGCACCATTGGATAGTACGTCACCATACTTTAAAACCGGTTCCCACCATTTTTTTCAGCATGACTTTTGATGAAAAACGGACTTTTTTGTTTTTCATGTTATGGATCAGTTGGGCTTAGATAAAAGCTGTTGAAACCCTTTACCCCGCTTGGATTTGGTTAATACTTGGTTTATTGGCTGCGCACCATTGGATAGTACGTCACCATACTTTAAAACCGGTTCCCACCATTTTTTTCAGCATGACTTTTGATGAAAAACGGACTTTTTTGTTTTTCATGTTATGGATCAGTTGGGCTTAGATAAAAGCTGTTGAAACCCTTTACCCCGCTTGGATTTGGTTAATACTTGGTTTATTGGCTGCGCACCATTGGATAGTACGTCACCATACTTTAAAACCGGTTCCCACCATTTTTTTCAGCATGACTTTTGATGAAAAACGGACTTTTTTGTTTTTCATGTTATGGATCAGTTGGGCTTAGATAAAAGCTGTTGAAACCCTTTACCCCGCTTGGATTTGGTTAATACTTGGTTTATTGGCTGCGCACCATTGGATAGTACGTCACCATACTTTAAAACCGGTTCCCACCATTTTTTTCAGCATGACTTTTGATGAAAAACGGACTTTTTTGTTTTTCGTGTTATGGATCAGTTGGGCTTAGATAAAAGCTGTTGAAACCCTTTACCCCGCTTGGATTTGGTTAATACTTGGTTTATTGGCTGCGCACCATTGGATAGTACGTCACCATACTTTAAAACCGGTTCCCACCATTTTTTTCAGCATGACTTTTGATGAAAAACGGACTTTTTTGTTTTTCATGTTATGGATCAGTTGGGCTTAGATAAAAGCTGTTGAAACCCTTTACCCCGCTTGGATTTGGTTAATACTTGGTTTATTGGCTGCGCACCATTGGATAGTACGTCACCATACTTTAAAACCGGTTCCCACCATTTTTTTCAGCATGACTTTTGATGAAAAACGGACTTTTTTGTTTTTCATGTTATGGATCAGTTGGGCTTAGATAAAAGCTGTTGAAACCCTTTACCCCGCTTGGATTTGGTTAATACTTGGTTTATTGGCTGCGCACCATTGGATAGTACGTCACCATACTTTAAAACCGGTTCCCACCATTTTTTTCAGCATGACTTTTGATGAAAAACGGACTTTTTTGTTTTTCATGTTATGGATCAGTTGGGCTTAGATAAAAGCTGTTGAAACCCTTTACCCCGCTTGGATTTGGTTAATACTTGGTTTATTGGCTGCGCACCATTGGATAGTACGTCACCATACTTTAAAACCGGTTCCCACCATTTTTTTCAGCATGACTTTTGATGAAAAACGGACTTTTTTGTTTTTCATGTTATGGATCAGTTGGGCTTAGATAAAAGCTGTTGAAACCCTTTACCCCGCTTGGATTTGGTTAATACTTGGTTTATTGGCTGCGCACCATTGGATAGTACGTCACCATACTTTAAAACCGGTTCCCACCATTTTTTTCAGCATGACTTTTGATGAAAAACGGACTTTTTTGTTTTTCATGTTATGGATCAGTTGGGCTTAGATAAAAGCTGTTGAAACCCTTTACCCCGCTTGGATTTGGTTAATACTTGGTTTATTGGCTGCGCACCATTGGATAGTACGTCACCATACTTTAAAACCGGTTCCCACCATTTTTTTCAGCATGACTTTTGATGAAAAACGGACTTTTTTGTTTTTCATGTTATGGATCAGTTGGGCTTAGATAAAAGCTGTTGAAACCCTTTACCCCGCTTGGATTTGGTTAATACTTGGTTTATTGGCTGCGCACCATTGGATAGTACGTCACCATACTTTAAAACCGGTTCCCACCATTTTTTTCAGCATGACTTTTGATGAAAAACGGACTTTTTTGTTTTTCATGTTATGGATCAGTTGGGCTTAGATAAAAGCTGTTGAAACCCTTTACCCCGCTTGGATTTGGTTAATACTTGGTTTATTGGCTGCGCACCATTGGATAGTACGTCACCATACTTTAAAACCGGTTCCCACCATTTTTTTCAGCATGACTTTTGATGAAAAACGGACTTTTTTGTTTTTCATGTTATGGATCAGTTGGGCTTAGATAAAAGCTGTTGAAACCCTTTACCCCGCTTGGATTTGGTTAATACTTGGTTTATTGGCTGCGCACCATTGGATAGTACGTCACCATACTTTAAAACCGGTTCCCACCATTTTTTTCAGCATGACTTTTGATGAAAAACGGACTTTTTTGTTTTTCATGTTATGGATCAGTTGGGCTTAGATAAAAGCTGTTGAAACCCTTTACCCCGCTTGGATTTGGTTAATACTTGGTTTATTGGCTGCGCACCATTGGATAGTACGTCACCATACTTTAAAACCGGTTCCCACCATTTTTTTCAGCATGACTTTTGATGAAAAACGGACTTTTTTGTTTTTCATGTTATGGATCAGTTGGGCTTAGATAAAAGCTGTTGAAACCCTTTACCCCGCTTGGATTTGGTTAATACTTGGTTTATTGGCTGCGCACCATTGGATAGTACGTCACCATACTTTAAAACCGGTTCCCACCATTTTTTTCAGCATGACTTTTGATGAAAAACGGACTTTTTTGTTTTTCATGTTATGGATCAGTTGGGCTTAGATAAAAGCTGTTGAAACCCTTTACCCCGCTTGGATTTGGTTAATACTTGGTTTATTGGCTGCGCACCATTGGATAGTACGTCACCATACTTTAAAACCGGTTCCCACCATTTTTTTCAGCATGACTTTTGATGAAAAACGGACTTTTTTGTTTTTCATGTTATGGATCAGTTGGGCTTAGATAAAAGCTGTTGAAACCCTTTACCCCGCTTGGATTTGGTTAATACTTGGTTTATTGGCTGCGCACCATTGGATAGTACGTCACCATACTTTAAAACCGGTTCCCACCATTTTTTTCAGCATGACTTTTGATGAAAAACGGACTTTTTTGTTTTTCATGTTATGGATCAGTTGGGCTTAGATAAAAGCTGTTGAAACCCTTTACCCCGCTTGGATTTGGTTAATACTTGGTTTATTGGCTGCGCACCATTGGATAGTACGTCACCATACTTTAAAACCGGTTCCCACCATTTTTTTCAGCATGACTTTTGATGAAAAACGGACTTTTTTGTTTTTCATGTTATGGATCAGTTGGGCTTAGATAAAAGCTGTTGAAACCCTTTACCCCGCTTGGATTTGGTTAATACTTGGTTTATTGGCTGCGCACCATTGGATAGTACGTCACCATACTTTAAAACCGGTTCCCACCATTTTTTTCAGCATGACTTTTGATGAAAAACGGACTTTTTTGTTTTTCATGTTATGGATCAGTTGGGCTTAGATAAAAGCTGTTGAAACCCTTTACCCCGCTTGGATTTGGTTAATACTTGGTTTATTGGCTGCGCACCATTGGATAGTACGTCACCATACTTTAAAACCGGTTCCCACCATTTTTTTCAGCATGACTTTTGATGAAAAACGGACTTTTTTGTTTTTCATGTTATGGATCAGTTGGGCTTAGATAAAAGCTGTTGAAACCCTTTACCCCGCTTGGATTTGGTTAATACTTGGTTTATTGGCTGCGCACCATTGGATAGTACGTCACCATACTTTAAAACCGGTTCCCACCATTTTTTTCAGCATGACTTTTGATGAAAAACGGACTTTTTTGTTTTTCATGTTATGGATCAGTTGGGCTTAGATAAAAGCTGTTGAAACCCTTTACCCCGCTTGGATTTGGTTAATACTTGGTTTATTGGCTGCGCACCATTGGATAGTACGTCACCATACTTTAAAACCGGTTCCCACCATTTTTTTCAGCATGACTTTTGATGAAAAACGGACTTTTTTGTTTTTCATGTTATGGATCAGTTGGGCTTAGATAAAAGCTGTTGAAACCCTTTACCCCGCTTGGATTTGGTTAATACTTGGTTTATTGGCTGCGCACCATTGGATAGTACGTCACCATACTTTAAAACCGGTTCCCACCATTTTTTTCAGCATGACTTTTGATGAAAAACGGACTTTTTTGTTTTTCATGTTATGGATCAGTTGGGCTTAGATAAAAGCTGTTGAAACCCTTTACCCCGCTTGGATTTGGTTAATACTTGGTTTATTGGCTGCGCACCATTGGATAGTACGTCACCATACTTTAAAACCGGTTCCCACCATTTTTTTCAGCATGACTTTTGATGAAAAACGGACTTTTTTGTTTTTCATGTTATGGATCAGTTGGGCTTAGATAAAAGCTGTTGAAACCCTTTACCCCGCTTGGATTTGGTTAATACTTGGTTTATTGGCTGCGCACCATTGGATAGTACGTCACCATACTTTAAAACCGGTTCCCACCATTTTTTTCAGCATGACTTTTGATGAAAAACGGACTTTTTTGTTTTTCATGTTATGGATCAGTTGGGCTTAGATAAAAGCTGTTGAAACCCTTTACCCCGCTTGGATTTGGTTAATACTTGGTTTATTGGCTGCGCACCATTGGATAGTACGTCACCATACTTTAAAACCGGTTCCCACCATTTTTTTCAGCATGACTTTTGATGAAAAACGGACTTTTTTGTTTTTCATGTTATGGATCAGTTGGGCTTAGATAAAAGCTGTTGAAACCCTTTACCCCGCTTGGATTTGGTTAATACTTGGTTTATTGGCTGCGCACCATTGGATAGTACGTCACCATACTTTAAAACCGGTTCCCACCATTTTTTTCAGCATGACTTTTGATGAAAAACGGACTTTTTTGTTTTTCATGTTATGGATCAGTTGGGCTTAGATAAAAGCTGTTGAAACCCTTTACCCCGCTTGGATTTGGTTAATACTTGGTTTATTGGCTGCGCACCATTGGATAGTACGTCACCATACTTTAAAACCGGTTCCCACCATTTTTTTCAGCATGACTTTTGATGAAAAACGGACTTTTTTGTTTTTCATGTTATGGATCAGTTGGGCTTAGATAAAAGCTGTTGAAACCCTTTACCCCGCTTGGATTTGGTTAATACTTGGTTTATTGGCTGCGCACCATTGGATAGTACGTCACCATACTTTAAAACCGGTTCCCACCATTTTTTTCAGCATGACTTTTGATGAAAAACGGACTTTTTTGTTTTTCATGTTATGGATCAGTTGGGCTTAGATAAAAGCTGTTGAAACCCTTTACCCCGCTTGGATTTGGTTAATACTTGGTTTATTGGCTGCGCACCATTGGATAGTACGTCACCATACTTTAAAACCGGTTCCCACCATTTTTTTCAGCATGACTTTTGATGAAAAACGGACTTTTTTGTTTTTCATGTTATGGATCAGTTGGGCTTAGATAAAAGCTGTTGAAACCCTTTACCCCGCTTGGATTTGGTTAATACTTGGTTTATTGGCTGCGCACCATTGGATAGTACGTCACCATACTTTAAAACCGGTTCCCACCATTTTTTTCAGCATGACTTTTGATGAAAAACGGACTTTTTTGTTTTTCATGTTATGGATCAGTTGGGCTTAGATAAAAGCTGTTGAAACCCTTTACCCCGCTTGGATTTGGTTAATACTTGGTTTATTGGCTGCGCACCATTGGATAGTACGTCACCATACTTTAAAACCGGTTCCCACCATTTTTTTCAGCATGACTTTTGATGAAAAACGGACTTTTTTGTTTTTCATGTTATGGATCAGTTGGGCTTAGATAAAAGCTGTTGAAACCCTTTACCCCGCTTGGATTTGGTTAATACTTGGTTTATTGGCTGCGCACCATTGGATAGTACGTCACCATACTTTAAAACCGGTTCCCACCATTTTTTTCAGCATGACTTTTGATGAAAAACGGACTTTTTTGTTTTTCATGTTATGGATCAGTTGGGCTTAGATAAAAGCTGTTGAAACCCTTTACCCCGCTTGGATTTGGTTAATACTTGGTTTATTGGCTGCGCACCATTGGATAGTACGTCACCATACTTTAAAACCGGTTCCCACCATTTTTTTCAGCATGACTTTTGATGAAAAACGGACTTTTTTGTTTTTCATGTTATGGATCAGTTGGGCTTAGATAAAAGCTGTTGAAACCCTTTACCCCGCTTGGATTTGGTTAATACTTGGTTTATTGGCTGCGCACCATTGGATAGTACGTCACCATACTTTAAAACCGGTTCCCACCATTTTTTTCAGCATGACTTTTGATGAAAAACGGACTTTTTTGTTTTTCATGTTATGGATCAGTTGGGCTTAGATAAAAGCTGTTGAAACCCTTTACCCCGCTTGGATTTGGTTAATACTTGGTTTATTGGCTGCGCACCATTGGATAGTACGTCACCATACTTTAAAACCGGTTCCCACCATTTTTTTCAGCATGACTTTTGATGAAAAACGGACTTTTTTGTTTTTCATGTTATGGATCAGTTGGGCTTAGATAAAAGCTGTTGAAACCCTTTACCCCGCTTGGATTTGGTTAATACTTGGTTTATTGGCTGCGCACCATTGGATAGTACGTCACCATACTTTAAAACCGGTTCCCACCATTTTTTTCAGCATGACTTTTGATGAAAAACGGACTTTTTTGTTTTTCATGTTATGGATCAGTTGGGCTTAGATAAAAGCTGTTGAAACCCTTTACCCCGCTTGGATTTGGTTAATACTTGGTTTATTGGCTGCGCACCATTGGATAGTACGTCACCATACTTTAAAACCGGTTCCCACCATTTTTTTCAGCATGACTTTTGATGAAAAACGGACTTTTTTGTTTTTCATGTTATGGATCAGTTGGGCTTAGATAAAAGCTGTTGAAACCCTTTACCCCGCTTGGATTTGGTTAATACTTGGTTTATTGGCTGCGCACCATTGGATAGTACGTCACCATACTTTAAAACCGGTTCCCACCATTTTTTTCAGCATGACTTTTGATGAAAAACGGACTTTTTTGTTTTTCATGTTATGGATCAGTTGGGCTTAGATAAAAGCTGTTGAAACCCTTTACCCCGCTTGGATTTGGTTAATACTTGGTTTATTGGCTGCGCACCATTGGATAGTACGTCACCATACTTTAAAACCGGTTCCCACCATTTTTTTCAGCATGACTTTTGATGAAAAACGGACTTTTTTGTTTTTCATGTTATGGATCAGTTGGGCTTAGATAAAAGCTGTTGAAACCCTTTACCCCGCTTGGATTTGGTTAATACTTGGTTTATTGGCTGCGCACCATTGGATAGTACGTCACCATACTTTAAAACCGGTTCCCACCATTTTTTTCAGCATGACTTTTGATGAAAAACGGACTTTTTTGTTTTTCATGTTATGGATCAGTTGGGCTTAGATAAAAGCTGTTGAAACCCTTTACCCCGCTTGGATTTGGTTAATACTTGGTTTATTGGCTGCGCACCATTGGATAGTACGTCACCATACTTTAAAACCGGTTCCCACCATTTTTTTCAGCATGACTTTTGATGAAAAACGGACTTTTTTGTTTTTCATGTTATGGATCAGTTGGGCTTAGATAAAAGCTGTTGAAACCCTTTACCCCGCTTGGATTTGGTTAATACTTGGTTTATTGGCTGCGCACCATTGGATAGTACGTCACCATACTTTAAAACCGGTTCCCACCATTTTTTTCAGCATGACTTTTGATGAAAAACGGACTTTTTTGTTTTTCATGTTATGGATCAGTTGGGCTTAGATAAAAGCTGTTGAAACCCTTTACCCCGCTTGGATTTGGTTAATACTTGGTTTATTGGCTGCGCACCATTGGATAGTACGTCACCATACTTTAAAACCGGTTCCCACCATTTTTTTCAGCATGACTTTTGATGAAAAACGGACTTTTTTGTTTTTCATGTTATGGATCAGTTGGGCTTAGATAAAAGCTGTTGAAACCCTTTACCCCGCTTGGATTTGGTTAATACTTGGTTTATTGGCTGCGCACCATTGGATAGTACGTCACCATACTTTAAAACCGGTTCCCACCATTTTTTTCAGCATGACTTTTGATGAAAAACGGACTTTTTTGTTTTTCATGTTATGGATCAGTTGGGCTTAGATAAAAGCTGTTGAAACCCTTTACCCCGCTTGGATTTGGTTAATACTTGGTTTATTGGCTGCGCACCATTGGATAGTACGTCACCATACTTTAAAACCGGTTCCCACCATTTTTTTCAGCATGACTTTTGATGAAAAACGGACTTTTTTGTTTTTCATGTTATGGATCAGTTGGGCTTAGATAAAAGCTGTTGAAACCCTTTACCCCGCTTGGATTTGGTTAATACTTGGTTTATTGGCTGCGCACCATTGGATAGTACGTCACCATACTTTAAAACCGGTTCCCACCATTTTTTTCAGCATGACTTTTGATGAAAAACGGACTTTTTTGTTTTTCATGTTATGGATCAGTTGGGCTTAGATAAAAGCTGTTGAAACCCTTTACCCCGCTTGGATTTGGTTAATACTTGGTTTATTGGCTGCGCACCATTGGATAGTACGTCACCATACTTTAAAACCGGTTCCCACCATTTTTTTCAGCATGACTTTTGATGAAAAACGGACTTTTTTGTTTTTCATGTTATGGATCAGTTGGGCTTAGATAAAAGCTGTTGAAACCCTTTACCCCGCTTGGATTTGGTTAATACTTGGTTTATTGGCTGCGCACCATTGGATAGTACGTCACCATACTTTAAAACCGGTTCCCACCATTTTTTTCAGCATGACTTTTGATGAAAAACGGACTTTTTTGTTTTTCATGTTATGGATCAGTTGGGCTTAGATAAAAGCTGTTGAAACCCTTTACCCCGCTTGGATTTGGTTAATACTTGGTTTATTGGCTGCGCACCATTGGATAGTACGTCACCATACTTTAAAACCGGTTCCCACCATTTTTTTCAGCATGACTTTTGATGAAAAACGGACTTTTTTGTTTTTCATGTTATGGATCAGTTGGGCTTAGATAAAAGCTGTTGAAACCCTTTACCCCGCTTGGATTTGGTTAATACTTGGTTTATTGGCTGCGCACCATTGGATAGTACGTCACCATACTTTAAAACCGGTTCCCACCATTTTTTTCAGCATGACTTTTGATGAAAAACGGACTTTTTTGTTTTTCATGTTATGGATCAGTTGGGCTTAGATAAAAGCTGTTGAAACCCTTTACCCCGCTTGGATTTGGTTAATACTTGGTTTATTGGCTGCGCACCATTGGATAGTACGTCACCATACTTTAAAACCGGTTCCCACCATTTTTTTCAGCATGACTTTTGATGAAAAACGGACTTTTTTGTTTTTCATGTTATGGATCAGTTGGGCTTAGATAAAAGCTGTTGAAACCCTTTACCCCGCTTGGATTTGGTTAATACTTGGTTTATTGGCTGCGCACCATTGGATAGTACGTCACCATACTTTAAAACCGGTTCCCACCATTTTTTTCAGCATGACTTTTGATGAAAAACGGACTTTTTTGTTTTTCATGTTATGGATCAGTTGGGCTTAGATAAAAGCTGTTGAAACCCTTTACCCCGCTTGGATTTGGTTAATACTTGGTTTATTGGCTGCGCACCATTGGATAGTACGTCACCATACTTTAAAACCGGTTCCCACCATTTTTTTCAGCATGACTTTTGATGAAAAACGGACTTTTTTGTTTTTCATGTTATGGATCAGTTGGGCTTAGATAAAAGCTGTTGAAACCCTTTACCCCGCTTGGATTTGGTTAATACTTGGTTTATTGGCTGCGCACCATTGGATAGTACGTCACCATACTTTAAAACCGGTTCCCACCATTTTTTTCAGCATGACTTTTGATGAAAAACGGACTTTTTTGTTTTTCATGTTATGGATCAGTTGGGCTTAGATAAAAGCTGTTGAAACCCTTTACCCCGCTTGGATTTGGTTAATACTTGGTTTATTGGCTGCGCACCATTGGATAGTACGTCACCATACTTTAAAACCGGTTCCCACCATTTTTTTCAGCATGACTTTTGATGAAAAACGGACTTTTTTGTTTTTCATGTTATGGATCAGTTGGGCTTAGATAAAAGCTGTTGAAACCCTTTACCCCGCTTGGATTTGGTTAATACTTGGTTTATTGGCTGCGCACCATTGGATAGTACGTCACCATACTTTAAAACCGGTTCCCACCATTTTTTTCAGCATGACTTTTGATGAAAAACGGACTTTTTTGTTTTTCATGTTATGGATCAGTTGGGCTTAGATAAAAGCTGTTGAAACCCTTTACCCCGCTTGGATTTGGTTAATACTTGGTTTATTGGCTGCGCACCATTGGATAGTACGTCACCATACTTTAAAACCGGTTCCCACCATTTTTTTCAGCATGACTTTTGATGAAAAACGGACTTTTTTGTTTTTCATGTTATGGATCAGTTGGGCTTAGATAAAAGCTGTTGAAACCCTTTACCCCGCTTGGATTTGGTTAATACTTGGTTTATTGGCTGCGCACCATTGGATAGTACGTCACCATACTTTAAAACCGGTTCCCACCATTTTTTTCAGCATGACTTTTGATGAAAAACGGACTTTTTTGTTTTTCATGTTATGGATCAGTTGGGCTTAGATAAAAGCTGTTGAAACCCTTTACCCCGCTTGGATTTGGTTAATACTTGGTTTATTGGCTGCGCACCATTGGATAGTACGTCACCATACTTTAAAACCGGTTCCCACCATTTTTTTCAGCATGACTTTTGATGAAAAACGGACTTTTTTGTTTTTCATGTTATGGATCAGTTGGGCTTAGATAAAAGCTGTTGAAACCCTTTACCCCGCTTGGATTTGGTTAATACTTGGTTTATTGGCTGCGCACCATTGGATAGTACGTCACCATACTTTAAAACCGGTTCCCACCATTTTTTTCAGCATGACTTTTGATGAAAAACGGACTTTTTTGTTTTTCATGTTATGGATCAGTTGGGCTTAGATAAAAGCTGTTGAAACCCTTTACCCCGCTTGGATTTGGTTAATACTTGGTTTATTGGCTGCGCACCATTGGATAGTACGTCACCATACTTTAAAACCGGTTCCCACCATTTTTTTCAGCATGACTTTTGATGAAAAACGGACTTTTTTGTTTTTCATGTTATGGATCAGTTGGGCTTAGATAAAAGCTGTTGAAACCCTTTACCCCGCTTGGATTTGGTTAATACTTGGTTTATTGGCTGCGCACCATTGGATAGTACGTCACCATACTTTAAAACCGGTTCCCACCATTTTTTTCAGCATGACTTTTGATGAAAAACGGACTTTTTTGTTTTTCATGTTATGGATCAGTTGGGCTTAGATAAAAGCTGTTGAAACCCTTTACCCCGCTTGGATTTGGTTAATACTTGGTTTATTGGCTGCGCACCATTGGATAGTACGTCACCATACTTTAAAACCGGTTCCCACCATTTTTTTCAGCATGACTTTTGATGAAAAACGGACTTTTTTGTTTTTCATGTTATGGATCAGTTGGGCTTAGATAAAAGCTGTTGAAACCCTTTACCCCGCTTGGATTTGGTTAATACTTGGTTTATTGGCTGCGCACCATTGGATAGTACGTCACCATACTTTAAAACCGGTTCCCACCATTTTTTTCAGCATGACTTTTGATGAAAAACGGACTTTTTTGTTTTTCATGTTATGGATCAGTTGGGCTTAGATAAAAGCTGTTGAAACCCTTTACCCCGCTTGGATTTGGTTAATACTTGGTTTATTGGCTGCGCACCATTGGATAGTACGTCACCATACTTTAAAACCGGTTCCCACCATTTTTTTCAGCATGACTTTTGATGAAAAACGGACTTTTTTGTTTTTCATGTTATGGATCAGTTGGGCTTAGATAAAAGCTGTTGAAACCCTTTACCCCGCTTGGATTTGGTTAATACTTGGTTTATTGGCTGCGCACCATTGGATAGTACGTCACCATACTTTAAAACCGGTTCCCACCATTTTTTTCAGCATGACTTTTGATGAAAAACGGACTTTTTTGTTTTTCATGTTATGGATCAGTTGGGCTTAGATAAAAGCTGTTGAAACCCTTTACCCCGCTTGGATTTGGTTAATACTTGGTTTATTGGCTGCGCACCATTGGATAGTACGTCACCATACTTTAAAACCGGTTCCCACCATTTTTTTCAGCATGACTTTTGATGAAAAACGGACTTTTTTGTTTTTCATGTTATGGATCAGTTGGGCTTAGATAAAAGCTGTTGAAACCCTTTACCCCGCTTGGATTTGGTTAATACTTGGTTTATTGGCTGCGCACCATTGGATAGTACGTCACCATACTTTAAAACCGGTTCCCACCATTTTTTTCAGCATGACTTTTGATGAAAAACGGACTTTTTTGTTTTTCATGTTATGGATCAGTTGGGCTTAGATAAAAGCTGTTGAAACCCTTTACCCCGCTTGGATTTGGTTAATACTTGGTTTATTGGCTGCGCACCATTGGATAGTACGTCACCATACTTTAAAACCGGTTCCCACCATTTTTTTCAGCATGACTTTTGATGAAAAACGGACTTTTTTGTTTTTCATGTTATGGATCAGTTGGGCTTAGATAAAAGCTGTTGAAACCCTTTACCCCGCTTGGATTTGGTTAATACTTGGTTTATTGGCTGCGCACCATTGGATAGTACGTCACCATACTTTAAAACCGGTTCCCACCATTTTTTTCAGCATGACTTTTGATGAAAAACGGACTTTTTTGTTTTTCATGTTATGGATCAGTTGGGCTTAGATAAAAGCTGTTGAAACCCTTTACCCCGCTTGGATTTGGTTAATACTTGGTTTATTGGCTGCGCACCATTGGATAGTACGTCACCATACTTTAAAACCGGTTCCCACCATTTTTTTCAGCATGACTTTTGATGAAAAACGGACTTTTTTGTTTTTCATGTTATGGATCAGTTGGGCTTAGATAAAAGCTGTTGAAACCCTTTACCCCGCTTGGATTTGGTTAATACTTGGTTTATTGGCTGCGCACCATTGGATAGTACGTCACCATACTTTAAAACCGGTTCCCACCATTTTTTTCAGCATGTCTTTTGATGAAAAACGGACTTTTTTGTTTTTCATGTTATGGATCAGTTGGGCTTAGATAAAAGCTGTTGAAACCCTTTACCCCGCTTGGATTTGGTTAATACTTGGTTTATTGGCTGCGCACCATTGGATAGTACGTCACCATACTTTAAAACCGGTTCCCACCATTTTTTTCAGCATGACTTTTGATGAAAAACGGACTTTTTTGTTTTTCATGTTATGGATCAGTTGGGCTTAGATAAAAGCTGTTGAAACCCTTTACCCCGCTTGGATTTGGTTAATACTTGGTTTATTGGCTGCGCACCATTGGATAGTACGTCACCATACTTTAAAACCGGTTCCCACCATTTTTTTCAGCATGACTTTTGATGAAAAACGGACTTTTTTGTTTTTCATGTTATGGATCAGTTGGGCTTAGATAAAAGCTGTTGAAACCCTTTACCCCGCTTGGATTTGGTTAATACTTGGTTTATTGGCTGCGCACCATTGGATAGTACGTCACCATACTTTAAAACCGGTTCCCACCATTTTTTTCAGCATGACTTTTGATGAAAAACGGACTTTTTTGTTTTTCATGTTATGGATCAGTTGGGCTTAGATAAAAGCTGTTGAAACCCTTTACCCCGCTTGGATTTGGTTAATACTTGGTTTATTGGCTGCGCACCATTGGATAGTACGTCACCATACTTTAAAACCGGTTCCCACCATTTTTTTCAGCATGACTTTTGATGAAAAACGGACTTTTTTGTTTTTCATGTTATGGATCAGTTGGGCTTAGATAAAAGCTGTTGAAACCCTTTACCCCGCTTGGATTTGGTTAATACTTGGTTTATTGGCTGCGCACCATTGGATAGTACGTCACCATACTTTAAAACCGGTTCCCACCATTTTTTTCAGCATGACTTTTGATGAAAAACGGACTTTTTTGTTTTTCATGTTATGGATCAGTTGGGCTTAGATAAAAGCTGTTGAAACCCTTTACCCCGCTTGGATTTGGTTAATACTTGGTTTATTGGCTGCGCACCATTGGATAGTACGTCACCATACTTTAAAACCGGTTCCCACCATTTTTTTCAGCATGACTTTTGATGAAAAACGGACTTTTTTGTTTTTCATGTTATGGATCAGTTGGGCTTAGATAAAAGCTGTTGAAACCCTTTACCCCGCTTGGATTTGGTTAATACTTGGTTTATTGGCTGCGCACCATTGGATAGTACGTCACCATACTTTAAAACCGGTTCCCACCATTTTTTTCAGCATGACTTTTGATGAAAAACGGACTTTTTTGTTTTTCATGTTATGGATCAGTTGGGCTTAGATAAAAGCTGTTGAAACCCTTTACCCCGCTTGGATTTGGTTAATACTTGGTTTATTGGCTGCGCACCATTGGATAGTACGTCACCATACTTTAAAACCGGTTCCCACCATTTTTTTCAGCATGACTTTTGATGAAAAACGGACTTTTTTGTTTTTCATGTTATGGATCAGTTGGGCTTAGATAAAAGCTGTTGAAACCCTTTACCCCGCTTGGATTTGGTTAATACTTGGTTTATTGGCTGCGCACCATTGGATAGTACGTCACCATACTTTAAAACCGGTTCCCACCATTTTTTTCAGCATGACTTTTGATGAAAAACGGACTTTTTTGTTTTTCATGTTATGGATCAGTTGGGCTTAGATAAAAGCTGTTGAAACCCTTTACCCCGCTTGGATTTGGTTAATACATGGTTTATTGGCTGCGCACCATTGGATAGTACGTCACCATACTTTAAAACCGGTTCCCACCATTTTTTTCAGCATGACTTTTGATGAAAAACGGACTTTTTTGTTTTTCATGTTATGGATCAGTTGGGCTTAGATAAAAGCTGTTGAAACCCTTTACCCCGCTTGGATTTGGTTAATACTTGGTTTATTGGCTGCGCACCATTGGATAGTACGTCACCATACTTTAAAACCGGTTCCCACCATTTTTTTCAGCATGACTTTTGATGAAAAACGGACTTTTTTGTTTTTCATGTTATGGATCAGTTGGGCTTAGATAAAAGCTGTTGAAACCCTTTACCACGCTTGGATTTGGTTAATACTTGGTTTATTGGCTGCGCACCATTGGATAGTACGTCACCATACTTTAAAACCGGTTCCCACCATTTTTTTCAGCATGACTTTTGATGAAAAACGGACTTTTTTGTTTTTCATGTTATGGATCAGTTGGGCTTAGATAAAAGCTGTTGAAACCCTTTACCCCGCTTGGATTTGGTTAATACTTGGTGTATTGGCTGCGCACCATTGGATAGTACGTCACCATACTTTAAAACCGGTTCCCACCATTTTTTTCAGCATGACTTTTGATGAAAAACGGACTTTTTTGTTTTTCATGTTATGGATCA
Organism: Unio pictorum; assembly: GCA_030141615.1. Taxonomy (NCBI): domain Eukaryota; kingdom Metazoa; phylum Mollusca; class Bivalvia; order Unionida; family Unionidae; genus Unio; species Unio pictorum. The sequence continues at coordinate 57,532 of JARLTB010000449.1, read as the reverse complement.
GTTGGGCTTAGATAAAAGCTGTTGAAACCCCTTACCCCGCTTGGATTTGGTTAATACTTGGTTTATTGGCTGCGCACCATTGGATAGTACGTCACCATACTTTAAAACCGGTTCCCACCATTTTTTTCAGCATGACTTTTGATGAAAAACGGACTTTTTTGTTTTTCATGTTATGGATCAGTTGGGCTTAGATAAAAGCTGTTGAAACCCTTTACCCCGCTTGGATTTGGTTAATACTTGGTTTATTGGCTGCGCACCATTGGATAGTACGTCACCATACTTTAAAACCGGTTCCCACCATTTTTTTCAGCATGACTTTTGATGAAAAACGGACTTTTTTGTTTTTCATGTTATGGATCAGTTGGGCTTAGATAAAAGCTGTTGAAACCCTTTACCCCGCTTGGATTTGGTTAATACTTGGTTTATTGGCTGCGCACCATTGGATAGTACGTCACCATACTTTAAAACCGGTTCCCACCATTTTTTTCAGCATGACTTTTGATGAAAAACGGACTTTTTTGTTTTTAATGTTATGGATCAGTTGGGCTTAGATAAAAGCTGTTGAAACCCTTTACCCCGCTTGGATTTGGTTAATACTTGGTTTATTGGCTGCGCACCATTGGATAGTACGTCACCATACTTTAAAACCGGTTCCCACCATTTTTTTCAGCATGACTTTTGATGAAAAACGGACTTTTTTGTTTTTCATGTTATGGATCAGTTGGGCTTAGATAAAAGCTGTTGAAACCCTTTACCCCGCTTGGATTTGGTTAATACTTGGTTTATTGGCTGCGCACCATTGGATAGTACGTCACCATACTTTAAAACCGGTTCCCACCATTTTTTTCAGCATGACTTTTGATGAAAAACGGACTTTTTTGTTTTTCATGTTATGGATCAGTTGGGCTTAGATAAAAGCTGTTGAAACCCTTTACCCCGCTTGGATTTGGTTAATACTTGGTTTATTGGCTGCGCACCATTGGATAGTACGTCACCATACTTTAAAACCGGTTCCCACCATTTTTTTCAGCATGACTTTTGATGAAAAACGGACTTTTTTGTTTTTCATGTTATGGATCAGTTGGGCTTAGATAAAAGCTGTTGAAACCCTTTACCCCGCTTGGATTTGGTTAATACTTGGTTTATTGGCTGCGCACCATTGGATAGTACGTCACCATACTTTAAAACCGGTTCCCACCATTTTTTTCAGCATGACTTTTGATGAAAAACGGACTTTTTTGTTTTTCATGTTATGGATCAGTTGGGCTTAGATAAAAGCTGTTGAAACCCTTTACCCCGCTTGGATTTGGTTAATACTTGGTTTATTGGCTGCGCACCATTGGATAGTACGTCACCATACTTTAAAACCGGTTCCCACCATTTTTTTCAGCATGACTTTTGATGAAAAACGGACTTTTTTGTTTTTCATGTTATGGATCAGTTGGGCTTAGATAAAAGCTGTTGAAACCCTTTACCCCGCTTGGATTTGGTTAATACTTGGTTTATTGGCTGCGCACCATTGGATAGTACGTCACCATACTTTAAAACCGGTTCCCACCATTTTTTTCAGCATGACTTTTGATGAAAAACGGACTTTTTTGTTTTTCATGTTATGGATCAGTTGGGCTTAGATAAAAGCTGTTGAAACCCTTTACCCCGCTTGGATTTGGTTAATACTTGGTTTATTGGCTGCGCACCATTGGATAGTACGTCACCATACTTTAAAACCGGTTCCCACCATTTTTTTCAGCATGACTTTTGATGAAAAACGGACTTTTTTGTTTTTCATGTTATGGATCAGTTGGGCCTAGATAAAAGCTGTTGAAACCCTTTACCCCGCTTGGATTTGGTTAATACTTGGTTTATTGGCTGCGCACCATTGGATAGTACGTCACCATACTTTAAAACCGGTTCCCACCATTTTTTTCAGCATGACTTTTGATGAAAAACGGACTTTTTTGTTTTTCATGTTATGGATCAGTTGGGCTTAGATAAAAGCTGTTGAAACCCTTTACCCCGCTTGGATTTGGTTAATACTTGGTTTATTGGTTGCGCACCATTGGATAGTACGTCACCATACTTTAAAACCGGTTCCCACCATTTTTTTCAGCATGACTTTTGATGAAAAACGGACTTTTTTGTTTTTCATGTTATGGATCAGTTGGGCTTAGATAAAAGCTGTTGAAACCCTTTACCCCGCTTGGATTCGGTTAATACTTGGTTTATTGGCTGCGCACCATTGGATAGTACGTCACCATACTTTAAAACCGGTTCCCACCATTTTTTTCAGCATGACTTTTGATGAAAAACGGACTTTTTTGTTTTTCATGTTATGGATCAGTTGGGCCTAGATAAAAGCTGTTGAAACCCTTTACCCCGCTTGGATTTGGTTAATACTTGGTTTATTGGCTGCGCACCATTGGATAGTACGTCACCATACTTTAAAACCGGTTCCCACCATTTTTTTCAGCATGACTTTTGATGAAAAACGGACTTTTTTGTTTTTCATGTTATGGATCAGTTGGGCTTAGATAAAAGCTGTTGAAACCCTTTACCCCGCTTGGATTTGGTTAATACTTGGTTTATTGGTTGCGCACCATTGGATAGTACGTCACCATACTTTAAAACCGGTTCCCACCATTTTTTTCAGCATGACTTTTGATGAAAAACGGACTTTTTTGTTTTTCATGTTATGGATCAGTTGGGCTTAGATAAAAGCTGTTGAAACCCTTTACCCCGCTTGGATTTGGTTAATACTTGGTTTATTGGTTGCGCACCATTGGATAGTACGTCACCATACTTTAAAACCGGTTCCCACCATTTTTTTCAGCATGACTTTTGATGAAAAACGGACTTTTTTGTTTTTCATGTTATGGATCAGTTGGGCTTAGATAAAAGCTGTTGAAACCCTTTACCCCGCTTGGATTTGGTTAATACTTGGTTTATTGGCTGCGCACCATTGGATAGTACGTCACCATACTTTAAAACCGGTTCCCACCATTTTTTTCAGCATGACTTTTGATGAAAAACGGACTTTTTTGTTTTTCATGTTATGGATCAGTTGGGCTTAGATAAAAGCTGTTGAAACCCTTTACCCCGCTTGGATTTGGTTAATACTTGGTTTATTGGCTGCGCACCATTGGATAGTACGTCACCATACTTTAAAACCGGTTCCCACCATTTTTTTCAGCATGACTTTTGATGAAAAACGGACTTTTTTGTTTTTCATGTTATGGATCAGTTGGGCTTAGATAAAAGCTGTTGAAACCCTTTACCCCGCTTGGATTTGGTTAATACTTGGTTTATTGGCTGCGCACCATTGGATAGTACGTCACCATACTTTAAAACCGGTTCCCACCATTTTTTTCAGCATGACTTTTGATGAAAAACGGACTTTTTTGTTTTTCATGTTATGGATCAGTTGGGCTTAGATAAAAGCTGTTGAAACCCTTTACCCCGCTTGGATTTGGTTAATACTTGGTTTATTGGCTGCGCACCATTGGATAGTACGTCACCATACTTTAAAACCGGTTCCCACCATTTTTTTCAGCATGACTTTTGATGAAAAACGGACTTTTTTGTTTTTCATGTTATGGATCAGTTGGGCTTAGATAAAAGCTGTTGAAACCCTTTACCCCGCTTGGATTTGGTTAATACTTGGTTTATTGGCTGCGCACCATTGGATAGTACGTCACCATACTTTAAAACCGGTTCCCACCATTTTTTTCAGCATGACTTTTGATGAAAAACGGACTTTTTTGTTTTTCATGTTATGGATCAGTTGGGCTTAGATAAAAGCTGTTGAAACCCTTTACCCCGCTTGGATTTGGTTAATACTTGGTTTATTGGCTGCGCACCATTGGATAGTACGTCACCATACTTTAAAACCAGTTCCCACCATTTTTTTCAGCATGACTTTTGATGAAAAACGGACTTTTTTGTTTTTCATGTTATGGATCAGTTGGGCTTAGATAAAAGCTGTTGAAACCCTTTACTCCGCTTGGATTTGGTTAATACTTGGTTTATTGGCTGCGCACCATTGGATAGTACGTCACCATACTTTAAAACCGGTTCCCACCATTTTTTTCAGCATGACTTTTGATGAAAAACGGACTTTTTTGTTTTTCATGTTATGGATCAGTTGGGCTTAGATAAAAGCTGTTGAAACCCTTTACCCCGCTTGGATTTGGTTAATACTTGGTTTATTGGCTGCGCACCATTGGATAGTACGTCACCATACTTTAAAACCGGTTCCCACCATTTTTTTCAGCATGACTTTTGATGAAAAACGGACTTTTTTGTTTTTCATGTTATGGATCAGTTGGGCTTAGATAAAAGCTGTTGAAACCCTTTACCCCGCTTGGATTTGGTTAATACTTGGTTTATTGGCTGCGCACCATTGGATAGTACGTCACCATACTTTAAAACCGGTTCCCACCATTTTTTTCAGCATGACTTTTGATGAAAAACGGACTTTTTTGTTTTTCATGTTATGGATCAGTTGGGCTTAGATAAAAGCTGTTGAAACCCTTTACCCCGCTTCGATTTGGTTAATACTTGGTTTATTGGCTGCGCACCATTGGATAGTACGTCACCATACTTTAAAACCGGTTCCCACCATTTTTTTCAGCATGACTTTTGATGAAAAACGGACTTTTTTGTTTTTCATGTTATGGATCAATTGGGCTTAGATAAAAGCTGTTGAAACCCTTTACCCCGCTTGGATTTGGTTAATACTTGGTTTATTGGCTGCGCACCATTGGATAGTACGTCACCATACTTTAAAACCGGTTCCCACCATTTTTTTCAGCATGACTTTTGATGAAAAACGGACTTTTTTGTTTTTCATGTTATGGATCAGTTGGGCTTAGATAAAAGCTGTTGAAACCCTTTACCCCGCTTGGATTTGGTTAATACTTGGTTTATTGGCTGCGCACCATTGGATAGTACGTCACCATACTTTAAAACCGGTTCCCACCATTTTTTTCAGCATGACTTTAGCAGCAGAATGGGTGAACAGACCAGGTTTTCAAGCAAAAATAAGGCTTCTACGGAAACGAAATTATTTAAAAAAATGCAGAGTGTGTGAACAGACAAACTTTTTTAGGCGTCAATTTACTAAACTGAGGCTTCCCAAAATTGCTTATATAAGCCCCAATTTACTAAACTGAGGCTTCCTTGAAAATACTTAATTAATTTTTAATAATAATTTGAGCAAAGAATAAAAAAAAAAAAGACGCCATTTAGTTGACGTTCACCTCCTCTGCTGCTAATGCGCTAACAATTTTTTTACGATGAAAGTCTTTAAGACGAAAATCCTTTCAGGACTGTACAAACAAACTAATTTGCAAAACTTCACCTCGTAGATCAATTAAATTATTAGATTGGTCAGTGAGTTTGAAATTAATTCTCGTTAACAAATTATTATGACATCGCATATAGACTAGATTAGTTGGGTCTTCAATTATTAGAAATCCTGGAGGAGCCGTTGGTGCAAATGAATATAAAATATATCCCTGCTGAGCTTGATTTGTTTGCTCAAGATTTATTTGATAGTTTCCTTCGATAACGTCACATACTAAATTTAATGATATCACCGAGGATATATTTACGTTGTTCGGAGTGATATGTCTCCCACCGCCATCTTGGTCGTTATTAAACGTCAAAATATTTGTTTTTTGTCGTGATAATTTCTTCCAATCGTCATGGATTTTCTTAAACCCAATATCGATGGCATAACTGAGATATTTTTTTAATTCGTCGGGTTTATACCCAGGGATTTTAGATGTTTGAATATCCTCTTTTGGGATATTGAATTCTACCGCAAACACTTCTTTATAAATTTCACTCATTAATACTTGTTGAATAATTTGCGTATGAAATGTTTCCATATCGTTGATGATTTTGTTACCTCTTTGTACTACACTAATAAACTCGTTTTTGGTGAGAGAGCCGGATTTGATGGATATTAACAATAATGAAAAATCATTATTCATCGCTGTTAAGTTTTCTTTGATTAAGTTGGTGTAAAATATCATATTATTTTTGTTGTCGTATCCTATGAATTTGTTGGGAGAATAATCTTGATAACTTTTTATTGGATTATCAGGTTTCATCTTGTCTGTGACATAATCGGATTTTACAGGTTCTGGTATATCAACAGTTTCTCGTTGAGGTGGTAGTTCAGGCCATCCTAACACTGATCTTATAGAACTTTGATAAATATCTACAACATACCCAGGGGAATTAATCTCGATCGCAGATGATAACGTCGGCTCGTGAACCGTTATAGCGATTTTTGATTCTTTTCCAGTGAGAGATTTTATTCTTCGTTGAAATTCAGCGTTGATCTGTTCGATTTGATATGACCCAGTTGGTAACGAGACAACGTTCCAGTCTGGGGTTCCGTCTTCACGATTTTTCCACGCGAACACCAAGGAATTATTTGGTTGTTGACCACCAAATGTTACCGATCTGATATTGGGCCAGCTATGATACACTCGTAGTTTTGCTAGCGCGATCTCGCTCACGGGAACGGGAATCGGAAAATTCACACTGAATTCAGGACGCGTTGAGGTTACTGATATTGTGCTTGTTTTCACCGGTGTTGTATTTGTTACTATTTGTTGAAGTAGTTCTTGCGACGACATTATTATTATTATTATTCTGCTCTAATTTCAGCATTGTTGATTTATACAATTGAGCCATCGTTGAAAATTCGCTATCTGATATTGTTGTGTCATCGAGTGACGATGATATCAACGAGGATAATTGTGAGTAACCGGCAGATGCAATATGAAATTTAATTACGTAATTATGTAGTTTACTCTGGCTACACGATGATAATTTTTTTGTGATCCCGGTTAATATACCCGCAATTGTAGCTATCGAAGAAATAACTATTGGAACTACAACCGGAGCAATCATTGTAACCGAAGATAGTATTATCCCAGCAGCAGTGATTACTCCCGACACTGAGTATACGGTGATATCAACTGCGGTTATTCTTCGTTGGTATTTTTTTATTTTTATTTGATACTCCTCACAGAGAGAATTGAGTTTAGTTTGAAACTCTTTGACTTGATCATAGCGATACTGATTCGATGATGGAGTCATTTTATTTTAAAAGCGCTAGCATTTTCAATTCAAAATTCTGAAAGAATTTTTAAATCAATTTAATTGTTTACTTAAATCCACTACGAATTCTACGTACCACGTTACTGAAACCTTGGCTAGATTTCCATCTGTATTTGTTATCGTGAATTGTTCAGTTGTATCCTTGTTGATGATCGTTGATATCGTATTATTGACTCCAGATGAACTACTTGATGATATATTAAACTGATTCGGTGATACTATTATTAATCGATAAATACCCTTGACTGCTGCGGTTATGTTTAAGATGTTGTTTGTGGGAGTCCACGTAAATGATCCATGTTGCATCGTGTGTACTACGTTGTTGACGATAGATTTATCATGAGGAATTTTTACTTTTTCAACAACGCTTATCATTCTCGTTGCATCATCCCTTATTGCGCTGTTGAATGTTTTAAGTTCATCGATGGATTTTTTAATATCGGGAAGTGTTATTTCAATTTTATCAAATGGGCTCCCAATAAACTTGTCCATGAGGTTTTTACGAAACGTCATAAATAGTTTCGTGTGTTTTTCATATTCGGATTGAAGAGTTGTTAGTTCCAATATAGCATTTTTTATTACGGTGAGTTTTGGTGTGGTTACTGGTGGATTTCCAAAAAATTCTAGTATGGGTTTGTCAATTTGGTCAATTGTATTTCTTTGTGTTTCACTAAACTGATCAAATACAATTATATGATCGTCATATTTATCGCTTAGTGATTTTAATGAATTCACTGTGTTATCATATGTTGCTAATTTATCCGTAATTGTTGAAACAAGTACACCTGGTTTGAGTTTACCCCCATCAGAAAATAACGCGATAGTATCCTCTGCTGCGTCTCGTTGTTTAACCAAAATATCATTAAGAGAGATATTACTACTTTTCAACTTACCCTGACGATCTTGAAAAACAACTATTTCACCAGGATCAACATTTGCTAGATTCAACATTTCAGCTATTTCATCTTCGATTAGTTTTTTAACATCCTTGTTATCAACAGTTTCAACTCCACTATCAGGTTTTTTCAGCGATGATAAAGGTCGTCCCCAAATATCAATCATTATTATAGAAATCTTTTTATCATTTAATTCCTATGGATTTCTAATCCTATGGATTTTCAATCCAACGACCGCTAGTATACTCATTTACCACTACATGAGGTGGTTTTAAAGATTCTTTCGAAATAGCATTAAGGACATTTAATACTTCTCGACCGCATATTGGTGGGTCATTCAACGTTTGTGTTGGTAGTGTAGAATAAAAAATTGGAAATCTTTTAAATTTCTTAATATAACGCATAAATTCTTTTGGGGGCCCTAATCCATATGAATCGAAATAAACAATCCCACGAGGATCAATCGCGTAACAAACCCAATGTGTTCCAGGTCCATCGCTGTTATCTAGATTAATAATACCGGTTTCAACATCATTTGGTTGTGTCGGTAACTGATCTCTCATAAAAACACCTCTGAAGTTTTTTATCGCTAGTTTTTTAGCGGCATCAATTAAATCAAAATTGGACATAGGAACCACAGGTTCCCGAACTATATCGTTCCTGGAATTCGAAGACCCTTTCCGCTGTACCATGAATACGGGGTTCCTGGTAGTCTTAGACCCTTTCCTTTTTTTTTACCAGCGCGGACGGATCCGCCTGTTGCTTTCTTTAGTGCCATTCCTGCCGCGGTACCAACGGCTCCTAACGCTGCCGCCTTCGCCACCGCTGGGGCCGCTGCGGCAATCAACCCTGGAATCAACCCTAACAGCGGGAATATACCACCAGTTTTTTCCATATTTTTAATCGCGCTCGTAGAAAGAGTAACCTGAACTCCCTTTTTTTCTTTCAGCGCTTTATTAAAATGATTAACCTGAGTTTTCGTCAGCGATAGTTTATTCCCTCCGCCATTCATTTGATTAGGTTTCAGCGTTATTGTGGTTCCGCATTGCTTAGCTGATTTGGATTGTAATTTTTTTATCTGACCAGGTGTCAACGTAACATTGATATTACTATACGACATTATACAAAATAGATTGATTCTAAATCGCAAGCGATTCAATGAAAATTCGTAGAATTTCTAAAGATTTTCCACTGGTGCATCTACCAGTCTCATTCGTCCACCAACACCTTCGAGTATCATTGACTTATCACTGAGAATGACAGCAACCGCTCTATAATTAGCAATAGCACCAGGATGTACACGAGCTCGGAAGTGTATATCAACGACGGACTGTCTCATCAAGTCGAGATGTTCCAACGAAAAGTAATAAATCGGATATAAACTTCTAAAATCCAACTGTGAAATTTGTAGACCAGTATCGACATTTTGATCGCGTCCCATATACGACAGCAACCGATGATAAACTCTTGCAATATGATTGGTTTCATAATCAAGTTGTATATCCTCTGATGGTTCTTGCTGTCCGTTTATTCTCAGCGAGACTTCACTACACCCAATTTGATCAAATATCATATGGGAACGTTCTTGATTATTTAATCGCTCAGTATTCTGTAGCGCAATAAAAATATGCCGTGGAGCTGTAATACCCTGTTTTGATGCTAGATGCCATGTAAGTGTACCATCAATATTAGAATCCATGGTATCTGTGGACGTTGACAGCCAACTTAATAATCGCTTCCCCCCTTGATCCATAAATGACAGTAACCGCGGTTCTGTTGACAACGACGGAGTCAACACTGGCATCCACAGTGATAGTTTTGATAAAATGACTTTACCCGCAGCGGCGCCAGCATCACGCCAGATTGCATGATTATCAGTACTCCTTCTCATTAGCGCTATAGTATGTTTTACCCCATAGATAACTTTTCTGACGTTTCTACAAAATCCAAATATGTGATGGAGCGGAATCGCACATGAAAACCGTCGATGCTCTCCTTGCAACATTGCTACTCTTGTTGCAAATCCTAGGTTGTAATTGGGATCGTTAGTTATAATCATATTCTCAATACCAAAAGCAACACCACCTATAGTAACCTCAAAATCAACTGGATTAGGATCAGCACGATTCTGTGGGCGTCTTATAATAAATTGATCTTTCCCAGCGTGATCATTAATATCCTTCGCGAACATCATAGATGGACCAGCTGATCTAGTATAGTCATCAGAATATCTCGCTAACCCGATTATCCCCGTTGCAATATCAACCTCGCGTTCAATAGCTTCGATTTCTTTTCCATCAATGAGATATCTAGCACTTTCAAATAACGCCATGATGCCATTGTTAACAAAACCGACTTGAGTACCATCTGCATATGGTGTATTAGCTACAACATCTGTTACGAGTTCACCTTCGACTTCAATAGAGGCTTCCGCGGGTAAAAAGTATTTACTGGTATCATGAACTTGAAGTTCAATTCTCCCGCGAAGATTAGGTTGCACTGCGTGATAAGCAAAACATTGATAATCACGTACAGAATCATCTTTAAGTACTGGGGCTTCCATATCAAAGGCTGTGTCCGGGTTTTGTTTGAACATTTTTTATTATATATCCGATGGTCTAAATTAGAAATCGGAAACGCTAGCATTTCTGAGAGGTGAAATCACTCAAAATCGATGCAAAATACAGAATTGAAAATAAAAAAAAATAATATTATGTTAAATTAATTATTTAGTTGGGTATATCAATAATGTTGCTGATGAAAACAAATCTAGATAACGAAGATCAAATCGAAAATACAAATATTTCAATAACTATAACAACTGAGAATCCTATTCAAATAACCAGAAACATTAGTGTTTCTAACACTAGTGTTTCTAACACTAGTATAGGAAATTCAAGTGGAAACATTAGTGTTTCTAATACAAGTATTTCTACTGAAACCATCGAAAATTCAGAAAATACAAGTATTTCAATAACTATAACAATTGGAAATCCTGTCCAAATAAATATAACCAGAAACACAAGCGTTTCTAACACAAGTGTTTCTAATACAAGTATAAGAAATGCTAGCAATTGTAGTGATGATTTTTGAGAAAATATTATTCACCGACGTCGGAAATTCTTTGAATTAGAAAATGCTTTAGTACTTTTAAAGCCGCTTCCCGCTATCATATTTGCTGTTATATTATCCTGCAATGACGGAGTCATCGTGTATGACGGGGTCATTAATGACTGTAGTTTTTTATCCACGGCGTTATTTATTATTTTACTAACCTGTGTAGGCATTACTGCAGTAGATGGTAGTGAAGTCATTCCTGGTTTTGAAAAATTTCTACGTCGAACTAGCGCTGTTAGTTTATCCTTAGCGGCTGAAAATGGCTTCCCGGCAAGATCACCAATAGTGTTAATACCCTTATCTCGGATAACATCAATTGCTTTCATCGATAATTGTTTTACTAGCGGAGCCACTTTTGGAGCCATTCTTGAAAATAATCCCATTATAGTATTACCGAGACCATCTCCATAGTATACTCGGTATTTTGGCAATCGTGAGTTTACCACGTAGACACTAGTTGGTTTATCATGGTTGTAGTGTATGATCATTCTCTATATAGAAATGCTAGCATTTCCAATTATCTAATCGCTATGATAACCGTAGAAATTCGAAGAATTTCCATCCAAAGAATTTTCGGCTAACTCCTCAATGAAATCTATATATGTTGCAATATCCATGATACCACCTTGAAATAACCTCCTACAGATATCAGCTGCTTCATTGATTATTTCTGGTGAGTTATTCCCGGCTCGTTTTCCACCTACGAGTACTTCTAATCGTGATATATCACCGAGAATATTACCAGGACATGTTACACTAGAGTTTCCAACTAAACCACTACCTGTTTTTGAAAATTCTTTGGATTTTTTAGTGATACCAGTTGCACCCTTTGGAGTTTTACTCTGGGAATCAGCCTCTGCCATTATTTGTATTTCATCAGGGATTGGGTCTGCTGTGTATGCTGGTGGTGCTACTGTGATCCCCTTTACCATAGCTAGAAATTGGTCATAATTAGATTTTATTTTTTTGTTGATTTTGTTTTCCCCGCTGTTTGCTAAAAACACCTTATTTGCCCAAAGGTGTTTACTGTTTATAAAATCTTTAGACGTGTCGTCTATTAAATACTCATCTCTCTTCGCTTTTTTAATGTTGTCGTTGGTAAATTTAGCTAAACCATAGAGTGTTGGGATACTTCTGATTTTATTTAACGCATCAACTGTAAATATATTTTCAGGATTATAGTCCCCCCTTGGAACAGCTTCTTGTTGTTGTTCTTCTTGTTCTTCTTCTTCTTCTTGTTCTTGCTGTCGTTGTAGTTCTTCTCGTTCTTCTCGTTCTTGCTGTCGTTGTAGTTCCATCTCCCCTGCGATTTCACCTGGAAGTATTTGTACAGCTTGTTTTGTTTGTTTAGTTCGTTTTGCAATTTTCTCCAACACAGGGAGAAGAGGCTTCTCTGTTCTAGGACCTTCTTTAGGGACATCTCCGTATATCGCCCGTTCAGTTGCTGTTTTCACACCCTCAGTTGCACTAACAATAGGTTTGAAGAGTTGTTCTGTATCCTCTGTGAAGTCAGTCTGAAATAATTGCCGTTGTTGAAGTTTTTCACGTATACGATCACGAAGGGGTAATATTTTCTTAAGAGCTTCAAGTCTTTCTTTAGTGTTCCGTGTAGTTAATGATTGTCCTATCATTATTAAAAGAGTATCACTAATTGTCAATTAAAAATCCAAAGGATTTTAGAAATGCAAATCATTTCGAAAGAAATCACTAACCTAAAAATGCAAAGCATTTTAATACTTCCTTGTTATTGTACTGAGTCACACATAATTTTACTTCCTCGTTTACACAGGTAGTGTGTGTGACATGTATACCGTACGGTTATACAAACAAAGGAGGCTCTCTACGCGTGGGGCTCATCACCCTCAAAATCTCCTTGAGAGTTTTCCATTAGTATTTTTAATTGTCTCACTTTACAATTAATAATCCTTTTTTGTTCATATTCTAAGCCTAATTGCTTTCGTACACGTTCAACGATGTTACATAATGGTACGAATACACTAATATCTTCCGTATTGACTAAGCTCTCACGTATAAGCTTTTGGATCTTTTTAGTTAAAAAATATTTTTTCGCTAGGACGTATTTCCCCGTCTGTTCTGCAAATTGTATATCCTCGAAATCGGTCATAATTTGATCACAATCTAACCCTGAACATAATTTTATATTTTGATCCTTAAGTTTGTTGATTTCAATAATAATCAATTTAAGATTTTCAATATTCATATATATATAAAAATATATTTGTTTAAATACAAAGTATGAAAATTCTTTAGAATTAAAAATACAAAGTATTTTCAAAATGAATTCTGGATACACTAAGGTGTTTAGCATCTTAATATACCCAGAAGCTTAATGCGATTATAGATGATTATGATTATATACAATATAATGAATGACGACGGCACAATAACCCCTGATCTAGTGTGGTAGGCGGTTATATATACACATAGGACAGTACAACAATAGATTATAAGTGAATGAATTGATTTTCAATGACAATGGATGACGACGGCACAATAACCCCTGATCTAGTGTGGTAGGCGGTTATATACACATAGGACGGTACAACAATAGATTATAGGTGACACAATGACAATGGATGACGCGGGCTATTCTACATTCAAGTGTAAACAAAACCGCAAAATCGAAACTTTGGTTTCGAATGTCAATAATAACGTTCATACCACGTGTGACGGTGTGGTTTTGTTTACACTTGAATTTCGGCTAAATGCCCAATTATAATAAAGACGAATTTGTATATATACACTCATTACGACGAGGTGATATAAAAGAGGTGTAGTGATTGTAATTATTTGTTTGTTTATTAGCGATCACTGACAATGTTGAAAACACGCATAATACTTGAAACAGACATTAAAAAAAATGTTTAAATACGACGTGTCTATAAAACAGTTCTGTTAATACTTGAAAAAAGACAAAATTGATTGTGTTTTGTTCAGATTTATGTAATTATAACAACCAATCAAAATCAATGTTAGAAACGCTAGCGTTTCCATGTTTAAGATCCGTAACTCTGTCATTGATGATTTGTCACACGCGTTATACCTAACGGAGTTATCTCCCGTGAAATCCGTAAGATTTCCATTTACGTATTATACGTAAGAAAACTGAATTTTGTTTTTAAAACGCTTTGAAAAAGCGGTCTTATAAATTCCCTCTGCTACTTTTTGTACTGAGGAGGGGTAAATATCGAAATGCCTACCAGCTTCTGACATTGATTGAAATACTATCTCCGTGTTGTCAGTATTAATTGACTTTACGGATCTAGCATTTTTCGGGTATTTCCCAGTTCTTCCTCGTTTTGTGTTTTCACATTGAGAAATAGCTTGAAGGTTGTTCAATTTGTTATTCTTAGTATCGGAATCAATATGATCAATAACAAAACCATCTTTGATTGATCCGTTATACACTTCGAAGACGAAACGGTGATTGAGATACATTTTCCCTCCAGCTTTAAATATCAAATACCCCATACCATTATCCAACCCAATAGATTTCTTGAGTCTACAGTGTCTAACAACACCATCACGAGAAGCTTCATAATTTTCAATAACAGGATGTCTTTGAAATTCTTGGCTCATTTGTATATATAATATATCTATTTGTCTAATTCGTTAATTGGCTGAATTATAACATTAGCAAATCTTTTTATATAGTCAGCCGTAGTTTTTATGATTTTGATATTGACGTTGTCATTGACGTCGTCAGGATTTTTGATTCTTCGCTTGTCATAATAACGTTTTAACTCTCTATAACGCTTACCCCCGCAATTTACGCATAACTGCGACTTGCCTCTTACACCTACCCCACAATGCAAACATGGTAGAGGCCCCTCCGAACCGTTTCTCACACTCTGCATATGATACCCATAGAATTCATTTCTGCATGATTTGTTACACGGAGTCTTTGATCCAATCATAAGCCATTTGCAATGATTCATTATATAAAATTTTTTTATTTAAATACTTGTTTTAATTATAATATGAAGGAGTTCAAGAGATTATCGAAAATTAAGCCTTGGAAAAATGCTAGATTTAATCTCGATAGAATCTCTGATATACCTAAAAGTCTAGTAGATGATAAACCACTATTGAGTAAAATCAGCGACTGTTTTAATGAGTTTAAGCGTGATGGAGCATCTCATACGTGGTCGACATTTCGAATTATTGATGAAGATGTCAATATACCCATAATTGATGCTACTATGAATGATATAAGAGCAGCTGTGATACTTTCACACCTTGGCGGGAAATCTCAACGGAGGTATATTTTTAGAATAAAATTTATTATCGAAGAGGAAGGTGAATGGATTATCAGAGATAAATTTGACCCAATCCTTAAGGATAAAAAAACTGTTATTGTGAGTAGAGATTCCAAACCAGGAATTCTAACTGGAATTGACAAACCATACTATGAGAAATCTTACCCTGTAACAGCAGTTGTTTACGGAATATATCAGCTAAATGATAAGCCAAGTATTGCAAAACTAGCTCCGATGTTTTCATCGTCGAAATCACAAGGTGATTTGACGGAGTCGTCACCATTAAATTGTGTAGCAACACGGTTAATAGAACACTTCACAAATGCATCCCGGGGAAACAAATTAACTGAACAACGACGAAACAAAATAACCGAATGGGAACTAACGGTGAAACAACGCGGGGCAACGATTTCCGATATAGCTAAATTAGAAGCATTATTAAAATTTCCAATATCGGTAGCGACGATAACCGGAGAAGTATTATACGAACCGAAATATCAATCGCGAGGAGCTCCAATTGAAATTATCGATCATAACAAACACGCGTGGACACCCGCGGTAAATATATTTCCACGAGAAAGAACTGTTCGATATATCCCTAAAGAATTTTCTAGGGATGGTTTCTATGAAGAGAAATTATTTGATGCTATTCACACATTAACCAAAGACGACCCTGTGTCAATGTGGTTACTCAGGAGTAATGAGGATCCGGAAATAGGATTTGATCAGTTTGTAAAACCAAATGGTGAATTATATCGAACTGAAGAATTAGATACTAGAATGAGAAAAATCGCTAATGAATTTTCACCGGAGAGTTTCCATGAAAAACTACTTACGGATAGCTTCACAATTCCATCAGTGGTAGCTCACTTTGCAAGAGAAAAAAACTCATGGCGTCCAACACGAAGTGATTTTCTCAATGACGTGAAGTTGAGTTGCTTCGAATTGGGTCATTGAGGATTGTGGAATACGAAATACTCACGTGATGGTATGATTTCAATTGATATATCCGCGTGTTATCCTGGAAGTTTTCTCGGATATGGAGAATGCTCTGAATATTTTAAACGATTTGGACATCCCACACATGAAATGACTCGTGTTGCGATTAATGGTCCATTGCCTGGAACTGCTAGCAGTTCTAATTTTGATTTAACCGGGTTCGCTCGTGTGATATCATTCGAATTAGCTACAGGGTTACATCCGTGTAGTTATCTTTGGCTTGGTAGACATGTATGAAAAAGCGTGGATGCCAATTGTGCTATTGCGATATATGATCGATTGTGGTATGTTAACATCATTAATTGTCAGCGAAGCTATTATATGCTATAACGCGCAAAAAGATGTTTGGTTACCAAAACCCGATCTAGAAAAAATAATTAACGAACAACGAAAACAATTGGGAGATTGTGAAACACTTATGGATTGGTCTAAGAGGTTATTCGAAGGTAGGAATAGAGAGGCTAAAGAGCTCGGACGAAGAATAATCGGTAAATTCACTCAAGGTGGAAGATTTGACAATGCAAAATATTCTTCGAGATTGATCTTAGACAATGAAGAATACGATTTTATCATAACCGATTTAATAAAAAAAGGAAAATTTGTAACCCGTAGGGATGCTTTTCGATCCAATGGTGAGAAATTAGGTACGGTTGTTACCTACTGTGATGGATATAGTTGTCAGTACACACATTTGAGAAGTTCTATGCTAGCCTATTCTTGTATTAATCTATTCTCGATGATAAACAGATTTCCCGATACCGCGGTTAGAGTAGCTACTGATTCGATGTATATCCATGAGAAATACAAATCAGATGTAGCTAAATTCACAGATCCTAAGGAAGCGTGGGGAAATTGGAGGTTTAAAAAAGAAACACTACATGAGTATTGTAAATCCGCAGACGTTGCTATGGATGATAAATATATTTGTTGTGAAATTGGAAACGCTAGCGTTTCTACAGAATTTTCTACTGCACCACCTGTATCCGATCCGATTTGTAGATACAAGACAGTTTATTTAAACGGCTGTGGTGGATCAGGAAAGACAACTCGTGCAATCGAATTATTTCGTCGGTCAACCATGGTTGTGTTAACACCAACTCACAGACTCGCCAGAGAGATGATAGCGCGGGGGGTAAAAGCCTGTACTTATCACAGCTTCTTTCGATGGAAAGGCGATACATGGACTCCTGATCGAATGGGCGATAAATTTATTCCTGAAATAATAATCTGGGATGAAATATGCACGGTATCGTTGACAGTATTACAGATATTTCTTGAATGGTTGTTATTGAAAAATACAAAAGTCGTCATGTGCGGGGATCACGGCCAACCGCAGCCATTTGTTGGTGGATCTCCACATGAATGGCTAAAAGGATTTGTAGATTATTATGAAGAGATTAATACCGACCATAGATCACTTGATGAACAATTACGAGAATTCAAAGCGCTAATTAGATTACAACCGGATAAAATCCAATGTGAAATAGCGCGTGAAATAATTTCAGAAACTCCCATGAATGATTTTTGGGAAATGTGGAGGCCAAATGATTTAATAATCGCGAGTAGAAAAATAGTCAGAGACGCACTTCAGATGAAGTTGTTTGCGCTACATAAAGAAAAATTTGCAACACTTCCAGTACCACTCTGTTATAGACCTAAGGATACACGAAAGCAGAATATCGACGTTGACATTCCTGGACAACAACAAAAGCAGAATTTAGTATTAAATGATATTGTGCTGGTTGATATCAGCGTCGTTAAAGATGCATTAGGTGCTGATAAATCCCCATGGACGTTGGGTTATGCAGCAACAATACACTCTTCACAGGGATTAACTATCACAGACACAACTCTTTGGATAGTAGATAATCATATTGAGTGGTCAAATTTAGTTTATCTCGCAGTATCCAGAGTACGGCGAATAAACCAACTTCGAAGAATTATGGTTAATGATAATGACAATACATTAAGTAATATACACACCGATGATAATATAATCAGAAAAAAACTCTCTGGTTATAAACAACAGGATAAAAAAAATAAAAGAGAATTTGACATCGATGCTGAATTAATTAAGACGCTGAAACAGCAACAGAATAATCACTGCGCGAGTTGTAATTGTATAATGAGTTGGAATTGGTCGGATAAAGATCCTCGCCAATTCACCGTAGATAGAAAAGATAACAATCTCGGTCATGTCAGAAACAATGTGAGGTTGACTTGTCTTGAGTGCAACAGACGCAGAGGTGCCAGCACCTTAGGTGCTAGTTAAGACCACGCGGTGGCAATTGAGTATCTTCGGGGATCACTTGTAGTTGTTGTCGAGTAAATCCTCGCTGAGGAGCAGTTGAATCCAGTCTATAGATTGGAGGTCTACCAGTTGATCGTGTTATACCGAATATCCTATGCGTAGTGACACTCCAAATAGGATCGGTAGCTCTTTTTTTACCACCCTCAAGCTCTCCTGGTTCATATAAGTACCTTACAATGACATTACTACCAAGAATTGGTTCTTTTTGTGAAATTCCTTGGATTTCCATTTTGATAGACGCCTTCTTAATAGCGTTGACAGGTTTCATATTAATTGTTCTAGTAATCTCATTATTGATTGCGGTAATCACAGCTGGTAATCTCTTGACCCATTCACGGGATCGTTTATCCTGGATGAATTCTTTTGCGTATTGATATCCGAATAACCGCTCAGCAAGGGTTTTATTAAACCGTTCAACAATTGCCTGATCGCGATGTAGCGCAGTGTGTCCTCGTCTGATGGCGACATTATGATGTTTCATCGTAGATGTAACAACACCTTGAAATTCCTTGCCAGGATCAACTTGTAACAGATTTGGCCAGCGCAGAGGACCTCGTCGATAAATTTGTTCAAATGCAGAAGCTACTTCAGTAGATGATTTTGTTTTTAACGGTTCTGCTTCTTTGTATCGACTTGCAATATCAACTAACGTTAACGCGTATTTGTAACCGTTGTCATGCGGCAGAAATAGTATATCAGCTTGATGAACTTCATTAGGTGTTGTAACATCAAAATGCGAATAGTTAATTTGTTTAGGCGCTGGTAGATAAATTTGCCATATTGCCTGTTTAGATAACCAGTTTGCCGCTGTAGTTTTTTTCACCTTTGATGCACTGGCTAGTTTATTGATTGCTGCGTAACCTCTCCAGTATCCCCTCGGAGAATAGTAAATAGATTCCATATTAAAATGCTAGCATTTTCAATTACCAGCACCTAACATCAATTTACCCTTCATAGCAGATTTTACCAACCACGAAGCCAATTTTTCTTTGAAGGATTTATCAGGAATAGCATTTAACGCATGAATTAATTTTACATCTGCGAGATGTCTGTGTTGAAGATTGCTGCTTTTATAAGCGACATCATGAGCATGACACGCCTTATCAATAGCGTTTATTGGATACTCGCCGGGTCGGGGCTGATTTTGATCATCAAGTCTGATATCTAATCGTGTCCCCGGTCCATAGTAGCTATATCCTGGAAGGTGCTTTTGTCCTGGATACTTTGCCCACGGTGTTCCAGGGAGTTTTGCTAACTTGGCTGCAATATCACCTCCTCGTTTTTTTTTAAAGGTTTCGTGGAAGTAAATCTAAATTTTTTCGTACTACATTGTACGCATTTACCAGAAAGCGCTGATCGATTATTTTTCGTTGTAATCGTCGTCAAGTCATTTGTGCCAGTACGCGTCCTACACTTCACACAATATAGATCCATAATTTATATATAAACAGCATGAATGTAATTGATTATTCAGCTACGAGACGACGGGAACCTATTAGACACCATGCAATGTTACCAAATTCTATTCGCGCGATTATCATCGGACCATCTGGAAGTGGTAAAACACAATTGCTACTTAATTTGATAACGAGATGGATGAAGTGGGATAAGTTGTATATGATTGCTCCGAGTGTAGATGATCAGCGATGTTATGAAGTGTTAAAGGATTTTAATGATGCCGCGCGAGAAATTAACGGTGATGGTGTTATTGAGTTTATAACCGATATCGAAGAGGCACCTAGTATTGACTCCATCGACGGAAGTATTAACAATTTAGTCGTATATGATGATATCATGTTAGATAATCAAAAAAATCCTGCTAGAATATTTTCCCGGGGGCGTCACAAAAACACAGATGTGATATATGTCACTCAACGTTACACTCAAATACCAAAAGTGATCCGAGATAACTGCAATATACTGTGTGTATTTAACGGAGTTGATACTCATACTCTTAGAAATATTTGGCAAACTTGGTGCGGTGGTGATATGGATCATAATCAATTTAAAAATTTCTTTAGCCGCGCTCAGTCAATCCCACACGGATTTGTGACGATAAATTTATCAGACCCTCGGACAAGATATCGTGTCGGACTTGATCAAATATTTAGTTAGCGCATTAGCAGCAGAGGAGGTGAACGTCAACTAAATGGCGTCTTTTTTTTTTATTCTTTGCTCAAATTATTATTAAAAATTAATTAAGTATTTTCAAGGAAGCCTCAGTTTAGTAAATTGGGGCTTATATAAGCAATTTTGGGAAGCCTCAGTTTAGTAAATTGACGCCTAAAAAAGTTTGTCTGTTCACACACTCTGCATTTTTTAAATAATTTCGTTTCCGTAGAAGCCTTATTTTTGCTTGAAAACCTGGTCTGTTCACCCATTCTGCTGCTACTTTTGATGAAAAACGGACTTTTTTGTTTTTCATGTTATGGATCAGTTGGGCTTAGATAAAAGCTGTTGAAACCCTTTACCCCGCTTGGATTTGGTTAATACTTGGTTTATTGGCTGCGCACCATTGGATAGTACGTCACCATACTTTAAAACCGGTTCCCACCATTTTTTTCAGCATGACTTTTGATGAAAAACGGACTTTTTTGTTTTTCATGTTATGGATCAGTTGGGCTTAGATAAAAGCTGTTGAAACCCTTTACCCCGCTTGGATTTGGTTAATACTTGGTTTATTGGCTGCGCACCATTGGATAGTACGTCACCATACTTTAAAACCGGTTCCCACCATTTTTTTCAGCATGACTTTTGATGAAAAACGGACTTTTTTGTTTTTCATGTTATGGATCAGTTGGGCTTAGATAAAAGCTGTTGAAACCCTTTACCCCGCTTGGATTTGGTTAATACTTGGTTTATTGGCTGCGCACCATTGGATAGTACGTCACCATACTTTAAAACCGGTTCCCACCATTTTTTTCAGCATGACTTTTGATGAAAAACGGACTTTTTTGTTTTTCATGTTATGGATCAGTTGGGCTTAGATAAAAGCTGTTGAAACCCTTTACCCCGCTTGGATTTGGTTAATACTTGGTTTATTGGCTGCGCACCATTGGATAGTACGTCACCATACTTTAAAACCGGTTCCCACCATTTTTTTCAGCATGACTTTTGATGAAAAACGGACTTTTTTGTTTTTCATGTTATGGATCAGTTGGGCTTAGATAAAAGCTGTTGAAACCCTTTACCCCGCTTGGATTTGGTTAATACTTGGTTTATTGGCTGCGCACCATTGGATAGTACGTCACCATACTTTAAAACCGGTTCCCACCATTTTTTTCAGCATGACTTTTGATGAAAAACGGACTTTTTTGTTTTTCATGTTATGGATCAGTTGGGCTTAGATAAAAGCTGTTGAAACCCTTTACCCCGCTTGGATTTGGTTAATACTTGGTTTATTGGCTGCGCACCATTGGATAGTACGTCACCATACTTTAAAACCGGTTCCCACCATTTTTTTCAGCATGACTTTTGATGAAAAATGGACTTTTTTGTTTTTCATGTTATGGATCAGTTGGGCTTAGATAAAAGCTGTTGAAACCCTTTACCCCGCTTGGATTTGGTTAATACTTGGTTTATTGGCTGCGCACCATTGGATAGTACGTCACCATACTTTAAAACCGGTTCCCACCATTTTTTTCAGCATGACTTTTGATGAAAAACGGACTTTTTTGTTTTTCATGTTATGGATCAGTTGGGCTTAGATAAAAGCTGTTGAAACCCTTTACCCCGCTTGGATTTGGTTAATACTTGGTTTATTGGCTGCGCACCATTGGATAGTACGTCACCATACTTTAAAACCGGTTCCCACCATTTTTTTCAGCATGACTTTTGATGAAAAACGGACTTTTTTGTTTTTCATGTTATGGATCAGTTGGGCTTAGATAAAAGCTGTTGAAACCCCTTACCCCGCTTGGATTTGGTTAATACTTGGTTTATTGGCTGCGCACCATTGGATAGTACGTCACCATACTTTAAAACCGGTTCCCACCATTTTTTTCAGCATGACTTTTGATGAAAAACGGACTTTTTTGTTTTTCATGTTATGGATCAGTTGGGCTTAGATAAAAGCTGTTGAAACCCTTTACCCCGCTTGGATTTGGTTAATACTTGGTTTATTGGCTGCGCACCATTGGATAGTACGTCACCATACTTTAAAACCGGTTCCCACCATTTTTTTCAGCATGACTTTTGATGAAAAACGGACTTTTTTGTTTTTCATGTTATGGATCAGTTGGGCTTAGATAAAAGCTGTTGAAACCCTTTACCCCGCTTGGATTTGGTTAATACTTGGTTTATTGGCTGCGCACCATTGGATAGTACGTCACCATACTTTAAAACCGGTTCCCACCATTTTTTTCAGCATGACTTTTGATGAAAAACGGACTTTTTTGTTTTTCATGTTATGGATCAGTTGGGCTTAGATAAAAGCTGTTGAAACCCTTTACCCCGCTTGGATTTGGTTAATACTTGGTTTATTGGCTGCGCACCATTGGATAGTACGTCACCATACTTTAAAACCGGTTCCCACCATTTTTTTCAGCATGACTTTTGATGAAAAACGGACTTTTTTGTTTTTCATGTTATGGATCAGTTGGGCTTAGATAAAAGCTGTTGAAACCCTTTACCCCGCTTGGATTTGGTTAATACTTGGTTTATTGGCTGCGCACCATTCGATAGTACGTCACCATACTTTAAAACCGGTTCCCACCATTTTTTTCAGCATGACTTTTGATGAAAAACGGACTTTTTTGTTTTTCATGTTATGGATCAGTTGGGCTTAGATAAAAGCTGTTGAAACCCTTTACCCCGCTTGGATTTGGTTAATACTTGGTTTATTGGCTGCGCACCATTGGATAGTACGTCACCATACTTTAAAACCGGTTCCCACCATTTTTTTCAGCATGACTTTTGATGAAAAACGGACTTTTTTGTTTTTCATGTTATGGATCAGTTGGGCTTAGATAAAAGCTGTTGAAACCCTTTACCCCGCTTGGATTTGGTTAATACTTGGTTTATTGGCTGCGCACCATTGGATAGTACGTCACCATACTTTAAAACCGGTTCCCACCATTTTTTTCAGCATGACTTTTGATGAAAAACGGACTTTTTTGTTTTTCATGTTATGGATCAGTTGGGCTTAGATAAAAGCTGTTGAAACCCTTTACCCCGCTTGGATTTGGTTAATACTTGGTTTATTGGCTGCGCACCATTGGATAGTACGTCACCATACTTTAAAACCGGTTCCCACCATTTTTTTCAGCATGACTTTTGATGAAAAACGGACTTTTTTGTTTTTCATGTTATGGATCAGTTGGGCTTAGATAAAAGCTGTTGAAACCCTTTACCCCGCTTGGATTTGGTTAATACTTGGTTTATTGGCTGCGCACCATTGGATAGTACGTCACCATACTTTAAAACCGGTTCCCACCATTTTTTTCAGCATGACTTTTGATGAAAAACGGACTTTTTTGTTTTTCATGTTATGGATCAGTTGGGCTTAGATAAAAGCTGTTGAAACCCTTTACCCCGCTTGGATTTGGTTAATACTTGGTTTATTGGCTGCGCACCATTGGATAGTACGTCACCATACTTTAAAACCGGTTCCCACCATTTTTTTCAGCATGACTTTTGATGAAAAACGGACTTTTTTGTTTTTCATGTTATGGATCAGTTGGGCTTAGATAAAAGCTGTTGAAACCCTTTACCCCGCTTGGATTTGGTTAATACTTGGTTTATTGGCTGCGCACCATTGGATAGTACGTCACCATACTTTAAAACCGGTTCCCACCATTTTTTTCAGCATGACTTTTGATGAAAAACGGACTTTTTTGTTTTTCATGTTATGGATCAGTTGGGCTTAGATAAAAGCTGTTGAAACCCTTTACCCCGCTTGGATTTGGTTAATACTTGGTTTATTGGCTGCGCACCATTGGATAGTACGTCACCATACTTTAAAACCGGTTCCCACCATTTTTTTCAGCATGACTTTTGATGAAAAACGGACTTTTTTGTTTTTCATGTTATGGATCAGTTGGGCTTAGATAAAAGCTGTTGAAACCCTTTACCCCGCTTGGATTTGGTTAATACTTGGTTTATTGGCTGCGCACCATTGGATAGTACGTCACCATACTTTAAAACCGGTTCCCACCATTTTTTTCAGCATGACTTTTGATGAAAAACGGACTTTTTTGTTTTTCATGTTATGGATCAGTTGGGCTTAGATAAAAGCTGTTGAAACCCTTTACCCCGCTTGGATTTGGTTAATACTTGGTTTATTGGCTGCGCACCATTGGATAGTACGTCACCATACTTTAAAACCGGTTCCCACCATTTTTTTCAGCATGACTTTTGATGAAAAACGGACTTTTTTGTTTTTCATGTTATGGATCAGTTGGGCTTAGATAAAAGCTGTTGAAACCCTTTACCCCGCTTGGATTTGGTTAATACTTGGTTTATTGGCTGCGCACCATTGGATAGTACGTCACCATACTTTAAAACCGGTTCCCACCATTTTTTTCAGCATGACTTTTGATGAAAAACGGACTTTTTTGTTTTTCATGTTATGGATCAGTTGGGCTTAGATAAAAGCTGTTGAAACCCTTTACCCCGCTTGGATTTGGTTAATACTTGGTTTATTGGCTGCGCACCATTGGATAGTACGTCACCATACTTTAAAACCGGTTCCCACCATTTTTTTCAGCATGACTTTTGATGAAAAACGGACTTTTTTGTTTTTCATGTTATGGATCAGTTGGGCTTAGATAAAAGCTGTTGAAACCCTTTACCCCGCTTGGATTTGGTTAATACTTGGTTTATTGGCTGCGCACCATTGGATAGTACGTCACCATACTTTAAAACCGGTTCCCACCATTTTTTTCAGCATGACTTTTGATGAAAAACGGACTTTTTTGTTTTTCATGTTATGGATCAGTTGGGCTTAGATAAAAGCTGTTGAAACCCTTTACCCCGCTTGGATTTGGTTAATACTTGGTTTATTGGCTGCGCACCATTGGATAGTACGTCACCATACTTTAAAACCGGTTCCCACCATTTTTTTCAGCATGACTTTTGATGAAAAACGGACTTTTTTGTTTTTCATGTTATGGATCAGTTGGGCTTAGATAAAAGCTGTTGAAACCCTTTACCCCGCTTGGATTTGGTTAATACTTGGTTTATTGGCTGCGCACCATTGGATAGTACGTCACCATACTTTAAAACCGGTTCCCACCATTTTTTTCAGCATGACTTTTGATGAAAAACGGACTTTTTTGTTTTTCATGTTATGGATCAGTTGGGCTTAGATAAAAGCTGTTGAAACCCTTTACCCCGCTTGGATTTGGTTAATACTTGGTTTATTGGCTGCGCACCATTGGATAGTACGTCACCATACTTTAAAACCGGTTCCCACCATTTTTTTCAGCATGACTTTTGATGAAAAACGGACTTTTTTGTTTTTCATGTTATGGATCAGTTGGGCTTAGATAAAAGCTGTTGAAACCCTTTACCCCGCTTGGATTTGGTTAATACTTGGTTTATTGGCTGCGCACCATTGGATAGTACGTCACCATACTTTAAAACCTTTTCCCACCATTTTTTTCAGCATGACTTTTGATGAAAAACGGACTTTTTTGTTTTTCATGTTATGGATCAGTTGGGCTTAGATAAAAGCTGTTGAAACCCTTTACCCCGCTTGGATTTGGTTAATACTTGGTTTATTGGCTGCGCACCATTGGATAGTACGTCACCATACTTTAAAACCGGTTCCCACCATTTTTTTCAGCATGACTTTTGATGAAAAACGGACTTTTTTGTTTTTCATGTTATGGATCAGTTGGGCTTAGATAAAAGCTGTTGAAACCCTTTACCCCGCTTGGATTTGGTTAATACTTGGTTTATTGGCTGCGCACCATTGGATAGTACGTCACCATACTTTAAAACCGGTTCCCACCATTTTTTTCAGCATGACTTTTGATGAAAAACGGACTTTTTTGTTTTTCATGTTATGGATCAGTTGGGCTTAGATAAAAGCTGTTGAAACCCTTTACCCCGCTTGGATTTGGTTAATACTTGGTTTATTGGCTGCGCACCATTGGATAGTACGTCACCATACTTTAAAACCGGTTCCCACCATTTTTTTCAGCATGACTTTTGATGAAAAACGGACTTTTTTGTTTTTCATGTTATGGATCAGTTGGGCTTAGATAAAAGCTGTTGAAACCCTTTACCCCGCTTGGATTTGGTTAATACTTGGTTTATTGGCTGCGCACCATTGGATAGTACGTCACCATACTTTAAAACCGGTTCCCACCATTTTTTTCAGCATGACTTTTGATGAAAAACGGACTTTTTTGTTTTTCATGTTATGGATCAGTTGGGCTTAGATAAAAGCTGTTGAAACCCTTTACCCCGCTTGGATTTGGTTAATACTTGGTTTATTGGCTGCGCACCATTGGATAGTACGTCACCATACTTTAAAACCGGTTCCCACCATTTTTTTCAGCATGACTTTTGATGAAAAACGGACTTTTTTGTTTTTCATGTTATGGATCAGTTGGGCTTAGATAAAAGCTGTTGAAACCCTTTACCCCGCTTGGATTTGGTTAATACTTGGTTTATTGGCTGCGCACCATTGGATAGTACGTCACCATACTTTAAAACCGGTTCCCACCATTTTTTTCAGCATGACTTTTGATGAAAAACGGACTTTTTTGTTTTTCATGTTATGGATCAGTTGGGCTTAGATAAAAGCTGTTGAAACCCTTTACCCCGCTTGGATTTGGTTAATACTTGGTTTATTGGCTGCGCACCATTGGATAGTACGTCACCATACTTTAAAACCGGTTCCCACCATTTTTTTCAGCATGACTTTTGATGAAAAACGGACTTTTTTGTTTTTCATGTTATGGATCAGTTGGGCTTAGATAAAAGCTGTTGAAACCCTTTACCCCGCTTGGATTTGGTTAATACTTGGTTTATTGGCTGCGCACCATTGGATAGTACGTCACCATACTTTAAAACCGGTTCCCACCATTTTTTTCAGCATGACTTTTGATGAAAAACGGACTTTTTTGTTTTTCATGTTATGGATCAGTTGGGCTTAGATAAAAGCTGTTGAAACCCTTTACCCCGCTTGGATTTGGTTAATACTTGGTTTATTGGCTGCGCACCATTGGATAGTACGTCACCATACTTTAAAACCGGTTCCCACCATTTTTTTCAGCATGACTTTTGATGAAAAACGGACTTTTTTGTTTTTCATGTTATGGATCAGTTGGGCTTAGATAAAAGCTGTTGAAACCCTTTACCCCGCTTGGATTTGGTTAATACTTGGTTTATTGGCTGCGCACCATTGGATAGTACGTCACCATACTTTAAAACCGGTTCCCACCATTTTTTTCAGCATGACTTTTGATGAAAAACGGACTTTTTTGTTTTTCATGTTATGGATCAGTTGGGCTTAGATAAAAGCTGTTGAAACCCTTTACCCCGCTTGGATTTGGTTAATACTTGGTTTATTGGCTGCGCACCATTGGATAGTACGTCACCATACTTTAAAACCGGTTCCCACCATTTTTTTCAGCATGACTTTTGATGAAAAACGGACTTTTTTGTTTTTCATGTTATGGATCAGTTGGGCTTAGATAAAAGCTGTTGAAACCCTTTACCCCGCTTGGATTTGGTTAATACTTGGTTTATTGGCTGCGCACCATTGGATAGTACGTCACCATACTTTAAAACCGGTTCCCACCCATTTTTTTCAGCATGACTTTTGATGAAAAACGGACTTTTTGTTTTTCATGTTATGGATCAGTTGGGCTTAGATAAAAGCTGTTGAAACCCTTTACCCCGCTTGGATTTGGTTAATACTTGGTTTATTGGCTGCGCACCATTGGATAGTACGTCACCATACTTTAAAACCGGTTCCCACCATTTTTTTCAGCATGACTTTTGATGAAAAACGGACTTTTTTGTTTTTCATGTTATGGATCAGTTGGGCTTAGATAAAAGCTGTTGAAACCCTTTACCCCGCTTGGATTTGGTTAATACTTGGTTTATTGGCTGCGCACCATTGGATAGTACGTCACCATACTTTAAAACCGGTTCCCACCATTTTTTTCAGCATGACTTTTGATGAAAAACGGACTTTTTTGTTTTTCATGTTATGGATCAGTTGGGCTTAGATAAAAGCTGTTGAAACCCTTTACCCCGCTTGGATTTGGTTAATACTTGGTTTATTGGCTGCGCACCATTGGATAGTACGTCACCATACTTTAAAACCGGTTCCCACCATTTTTTTCAGCATGACTTTTGATGAAAAACGGACTTTTTTGTTTTTCATGTTATGGATCAGTTGGGCTTAGATAAAAGCTGTTGAAACCCTTTACCCCGCTTGGATTTGGTTAATACTTGGTTTATTGGCTGCGCACCATTGGATAGTACGTCACCATACTTTAAAACCGGTTCCCACCATTTTTTTCAGCATGACTTTTGATGAAAAACGGACTTTTTTGTTTTTCATGTTATGGATCAGTTGGGCTTAGATAAAAGCTGTTGAAACCCTTTACCCCGCTTGGATTTGGTTAATACTTGGTTTATTGGCTGCGCACCATTGGATAGTACGTCACCATACTTTAAAACCGGTTCCCACCATTTTTTTCAGCATGACTTTTGATGAAAAACGGACTTTTTTGTTTTTCATGTTATGGATCAGTTGGGCTTAGATAAAAGCTGTTGAAACCCTTTACCCCGCTTGGATTTGGTTAATACTTGGTTTATTGGCTGCGCACCATTGGATAGTACGTCACCATACTTTAAAACCTTTTCCCACCATTTTTTTCAGCATGACTTTTGATGAAAAACGGACTTTTTTGTTTTTCATGTTATGGATCAGTTGGGCTTAGATAAAAGCTGTTGAAACCCTTTACCCCGCTTGGATTTGGTTAATACTTGGTTTATTGGCTGCGCACCATTGGATAGTACGTCACCATACTTTAAAACCGGTTCCCACCATTTTTTTCAGCATGACTTTTGATGAAAAACGGACTTTTTTGTTTTTCATGTTATGGATCAGTTGGGCTTAGATAAAAGCTGTTGAAACCCTTTACCCCGCTTGGATTTGGTTAATACTTGGTTTATTGGCTGCGCACCATTGGATAGTACGTCACCATACTTTAAAACCGGTTCCCACCATTTTTTTCAGCATGACTTTTGATGAAAAACGGACTTTTTTGTTTTTCATGTTATGGATCAGTTGGGCTTAGATAAAAGCTGTTGAAACCCTTTACCCCGCTTGGATTTGGTTAATACTTGGTTTATTGGCTGCGCACCATTGGATAGTACGTCACCATACTTTAAAACCGGTTCCCACCATTTTTTTCAGCATGACTTTTGATGAAAAACGGACTTTTTTGTTTTTCATGTTATGGATCAGTTGGGCTTAGATAAAAGCTGTTGAAACCCTTTACCCCGCTTGGATTTGGTTAATACTTGGTTTATTGGCTGCGCACCATTGGATAGTACGTCACCATACTTTAAAACCGGTTCCCACCATTTTTTTCAGCATGACTTTTGATGAAAAACGGACTTTTTTGTTTTTCATGTTATGGATCAGTTGGGCTTAGATAAAAGCTGTTGAAACCCTTTACCCCGCTTGGATTTGGTTAATACTTGGTTTATTGGCTGCGCACCATTGGATAGTACGTCACCATACTTTAAAACCGGTTCCCACCATTTTTTTCAGCATGACTTTTGATGAAAAACGGACTTTTTTGTTTTTCATGTTATGGATCAGTTGGGCTTAGATAAAAGCTGTTGAAACCCTTTACCCCGCTTGGATTTGGTTAATACTTGGTTTATTGGCTGCGCACCATTGGATAGTACGTCACCATACTTTAAAACCGGTTCCCACCATTTTTTTCAGCATGACTTTTGATGAAAAACGGACTTTTTTGTTTTTCATGTTATGGATCAGTTGGGCTTAGATAAAAGCTGTTGAAACCCTTTACCCCGCTTGGATTTGGTTAATACTTGGTTTATTGGCTGCGCACCATTGGATAGTACGTCACCATACTTTAAAACCGGTTCCCACCATTTTTTTCAGCATGACTTTTGATGAAAAACGGACTTTTTTGTTTTTCATGTTATGGATCAGTTGGGCTTAGATAAAAGCTGTTGAAACCCTTTACCCCGCTTGGATTTGGTTAATACTTGGTTTATTGGCTGCGCACCATTGGATAGTACGTCACCATACTTTAAAACCGGTTCCCACCATTTTTTTCAGCATGACTTTTGATGAAAAACGGACTTTTTTGTTTTTCATGTTATGGATCAGTTGGGCTTAGATAAAAGCTGTTGAAACCCTTTACCCCGCTTGGATTTGGTTAATACTTGGTTTATTGGCTGCGCACCATTGGATAGTACGTCACCATACTTTAAAACCGGTTCCCACCATTTTTTTCAGCATGACTTTTGATGAAAAACGGACTTTTTTGTTTTTCATGTTATGGATCAGTTGGGCTTAGATAAAAGCTGTTGAAACCCTTTACCCCGCTTGGATTTGGTTAATACTTGGTTTATTGGCTGCGCACCATTGGATAGTACGTCACCATACTTTAAAACCGGTTCCCACCATTTTTTTCAGCATGACTTTTGATGAAAAACGGACTTTTTTGTTTTTCATGTTATGGATCAGTTGGGCTTAGATAAAAGCTGTTGAAACCCTTTACCCCGCTTGGATTTGGTTAATACTTGGTTTATTGGCTGCGCACCATTGGATAGTACGTCACCATACTTTAAAACCGGTTCCCACCATTTTTTTCAGCATGACTTTTGATGAAAAACGGACTTTTTTGTTTTTCATGTTATGGATCAGTTGGGCTTAGATAAAAGCTGTTGAAACCCTTTACCCCGCTTGGATTTGGTTAATACTTGGTTTATTGGCTGCGCACCATTGGATAGTACGTCACCATACTTTAAAACCGGTTCCCACCATTTTTTTCAGCATGACTTTTGATGAAAAACGGACTTTTTTGTTTTTCATGTTATGGATCAGTTGGGCTTAGATAAAAGCTGTTGAAACCCTTTACCCCGCTTGGATTTGGTTAATACTTGGTTTATTGGCTGCGCACCATTGGATAGTACGTCACCATACTTTAAAACCGGTTCCCACCATTTTTTTCAGCATGACTTTTGATGAAAAACGGACTTTTTTGTTTTTCATGTTATGGATCAGTTGGGCTTAGATAAAAGCTGTTGAAACCCTTTACCCCGCTTGGATTTGGTTAATACTTGGTTTATTGGCTGCGCACCATTGGATAGTACGTCACCATACTTTAAAACCGGTTCCCACCATTTTTTTCAGCATGACTTTTGATGAAAAACGGACTTTTTTGTTTTTCATGTTATGGATCAGTTGGGCTTAGATAAAAGCTGTTGAAACCCTTTACCCCGCTTGGATTTGGTTAATACTTGGTTTATTGGCTGCGCACCATTGGATAGTACGTCACCATACTTTAAAACCGGTTCCCACCATTTTTTTCAGCATGACTTTTGATGAAAAACGGACTTTTTTGTTTTTCATGTTATGGATCAGTTGGGCTTAGATAAAAGCTGTTGAAACCCTTTACCCCGCTTGGATTTGGTTAATACTTGGTTTATTGGCTGCGCACCATTGGATAGTACGTCACCATACTTTAAAACCGGTTCCCACCATTTTTTTCAGCATGACTTTTGATGAAAAACGGACTTTTTTGTTTTTCATGTTATGGATCAGTTGGGCTTAGATAAAAGCTGTTGAAACCCTTTACCCCGCTTGGATTTGGTTAATACTTGGTTTATTGGCTGCGCACCATTGGATAGTACGTCACCATACTTTAAAACCGGTTCCCACCATTTTTTTCAGCATGACTTTTGATGAAAAACGGACTTTTTTGTTTTTCATGTTATGGATCAGTTGGGCTTAGATAAAAGCTGTTGAAACCCTTTACCCCGCTTGGATTTGGTTAATACTTGGTTTATTGGCTGCGCACCATTGGATAGTACGTCACCATACTTTAAAACCGGTTCCCACCATTTTTTTCAGCATGACTTTTGATGAAAAACGGACTTTTTTGTTTTTCATGTTATGGATCAGTTGGGCTTAGATAAAAGCTGTTGAAACCCTTTACCCCGCTTGGATTTGGTTAATACTTGGTTTATTGGCTGCGCACCATTGGATAGTACGTCACCATACTTTAAAACCGGTTCCCACCATTTTTTTCAGCATGACTTTTGATGAAAAACGGACTTTTTTGTTTTTCATGTTATGGATCAGTTGGGCTTAGATAAAAGCTGTTGAAACCCTTTACCCCGCTTGGATTTGGTTAATACTTGGTTTATTGGCTGCGCACCATTGGATAGTACGTCACCATACTTTAAAACCGGTTCCCACCATTTTTTTCAGCATGACTTTTGATGAAAAACGGACTTTTTTGTTTTTCATGTTATGGATCAGTTGGGCTTAGATAAAAGCTGTTGAAACCCTTTACCCCGCTTGGATTTGGTTAATACTTGGTTTATTGGCTGCGCACCATTGGATAGTACGTCACCATACTTTAAAACCGGTTCCCACCATTTTTTTCAGCATGACTTTTGATGAAAAACGGACTTTTTTGTTTTTCATGTTATGGATCAGTTGGGCTTAGATAAAAGCTGTTGAAACCCTTTACCCCGCTTGGATTTGGTTAATACTTGGTTTATTGGCTGCGCACCATTGGATAGTACGTCACCATACTTTAAAACCGGTTCCCACCATTTTTTTCAGCATGACTTTTGATGAAAAACGGACTTTTTTGTTTTTCATGTTATGGATCAGTTGGGCTTAGATAAAAGCTGTTGAAACCCTTTACCCCGCTTGGATTTGGTTAATACTTGGTTTATTGGCTGCGCACCATTGGATAGTACGTCACCATACTTTAAAACCGGTTCCCACCATTTTTTTCAG
The DNA here is from genome assembly GCA_030141615.1 of Unio pictorum. NCBI lineage: Eukaryota > Metazoa > Mollusca > Bivalvia > Unionida > Unionidae > Unio > Unio pictorum. The sequence goes on along the minus strand of JARLTB010000449.1, from coordinate 23,806 downwards.
CATGACTTTTGATGAAAAACGGACTTTTTTGTTTTTCATGTTATGGATCAGTTGGGCTTAGATAAAAGCTGTTGAAACCCTTTACCCCGCTTGGATTTGGTTAATACTTGGTTTATTGGCTGCGCACCATTGGATAGTACGTCACCATACTTTAAAACCGGTTCCCACCATTTTTTTCAGCATGACTTTTGATGAAAAACGGACTTTTTTGTTTTTCATGTTATGGATCAGTTGGGCTTAGATAAAAGCTGTTGAAACCCTTTACCCCGCTTGGATTTGGTTAATACTTGGTTTATTGGCTGCGCACCATTGGATAGTACGTCACCATACTTTAAAACCGGTTCCCACCATTTTTTTCAGCATGACTTTTGATGAAAAACGGACTTTTTTGTTTTTCATGTTATGGATCAGTTGGGCTTAGATAAAAGCTGTTGAAACCCTTTACCCCGCTTGGATTTGGTTAATACTTGGTTTATTGGCTGCGCACCATTGGATAGTACGTCACCATACTTTAAAACCGGTTCCCACCATTTTTTTCAGCATGACTTTTGATGAAAAACGGACTTTTTTGTTTTTCATGTTATGGATCAGTTGGGCTTAGATAAAAGCTGTTGAAACCCTTTACCCCGCTTGGATTTGGTTAATACTTGGTTTATTGGCTGCGCACCATTGGATAGTACGTCACCATACTTTAAAACCGGTTCCCACCATTTTTTTCAGCATGACTTTTGATGAAAAACGGACTTTTTTGTTTTTCATGTTATGGATCAGTTGGGCTTAGATAAAAGCTGTTGAAACCCTTTACCCCGCTTGGATTTGGTTAATACTTGGTTTATTGGCTGCGCACCATTGGATAGTACGTCACCATACTTTAAAACCGGTTCCCACCATTTTTTTCAGCATGACTTTTGATGAAAAACGGACTTTTTTGTTTTTCATGTTATGGATCAGTTGGGCTTAGATAAAAGCTGTTGAAACCCTTTACCCCGCTTGGATTTGGTTAATACTTGGTTTATTGGCTGCGCACCATTGGATAGTACGTCACCATACTTTAAAACCGGTTCCCACCATTTTTTTCAGCATGACTTTTGATGAAAAACGGACTTTTTTGTTTTTCATGTTATGGATCAGTTGGGCTTAGATAAAAGCTGTTGAAACCCTTTACCCCGCTTGGATTTGGTTAATACTTGGTTTATTGGCTGCGCACCATTGGATAGTACGTCACCATACTTTAAAACCGGTTCCCACCATTTTTTTCAGCATGACTTTTGATGAAAAACGGACTTTTTTGTTTTTCATGTTATGGATCAGTTGGGCTTAGATAAAAGCTGTTGAAACCCTTTACCCCGCTTGGATTTGGTTAATACTTGGTTTATTGGCTGCGCACCATTGGATAGTACGTCACCATACTTTAAAACCGGTTCCCACCATTTTTTTCAGCATGACTTTTGATGAAAAACGGACTTTTTTGTTTTTCATGTTATGGATCAGTTGGGCTTAGATAAAAGCTGTTGAAACCCTTTACCCCGCTTGGATTTGGTTAATACTTGGTTTATTGGCTGCGCACCATTGGATAGTACGTCACCATACTTTAAAACCGGTTCCCACCATTTTTTTCAGCATGACTTTTGATGAAAAACGGACTTTTTTGTTTTTCATGTTATGGATCAGTTGGGCTTAGATAAAAGCTGTTGAAACCCTTTACCCCGCTTGGATTTGGTTAATACTTGGTTTATTGGCTGCGCACCATTGGATAGTACGTCACCATACTTTAAAACCGGTTCCCACCATTTTTTTCAGCATGACTTTTGATGAAAAACGGACTTTTTTGTTTTTCATGTTATGGATCAGTTGGGCTTAGATAAAAGCTGTTGAAACCCTTTACCCCGCTTGGATTTGGTTAATACTTGGTTTATTGGCTGCGCACCATTGGATAGTACGTCACCATACTTTAAAACCGGTTCCCACCATTTTTTTCAGCATGACTTTTGATGAAAAACGGACTTTTTTGTTTTTCATGTTATGGATCAGTTGGGCTTAGATAAAAGCTGTTGAAACCCTTTACCCCGCTTGGATTTGGTTAATACTTGGTTTATTGGCTGCGCACCATTGGATAGTACGTCACCATACTTTAAAACCGGTTCCCACCATTTTTTTCAGCATGACTTTTGATGAAAAACGGACTTTTTTGTTTTTCATGTTATGGATCAGTTGGGCTTAGATAAAAGCTGTTGAAACCCTTTACCCCGCTTGGATTTGGTTAATACTTGGTTTATTGGCTGCGCACCATTGGATAGTACGTCACCATACTTTAAAACCGGTTCCCACCATTTTTTTCAGCATGACTTTTGATGAAAAACGGACTTTTTTGTTTTTCATGTTATGGATCAGTTGGGCTTAGATAAAAGCTGTTGAAACCCTTTACCCCGCTTGGATTTGGTTAATACTTGGTTTATTGGCTGCGCACCATTGGATAGTACGTCACCATACTTTAAAACCGGTTCCCACCATTTTTTTCAGCATGACTTTTGATGAAAAACGGACTTTTTTGTTTTTCATGTTATGGATCAGTTGGGCTTAGATAAAAGCTGTTGAAACCCTTTACCCCGCTTGGATTTGGTTAATACTTGGTTTATTGGCTGCGCACCATTGGATAGTACGTCACCATACTTTAAAACCGGTTCCCACCATTTTTTTCAGCATGACTTTTGATGAAAAACGGACTTTTTTGTTTTTCATGTTATGGATCAGTTGGGCTTAGATAAAAGCTGTTGAAACCCTTTACCCCGCTTGGATTTGGTTAATACTTGGTTTATTGGCTGCGCACCATTGGATAGTACGTCACCATACTTTAAAACCGGTTCCCACCATTTTTTTCAGCATGACTTTTGATGAAAAACGGACTTTTTTGTTTTTCATGTTATGGATCAGTTGGGCTTAGATAAAAGCTGTTGAAACCCTTTACCCCGCTTGGATTTGGTTAATACTTGGTTTATTGGCTGCGCACCATTGGATAGTACGTCACCATACTTTAAAACCGGTTCCCACCATTTTTTTCAGCATGACTTTTGATGAAAAACGGACTTTTTTGTTTTTCATGTTATGGATCAGTTGGGCTTAGATAAAAGCTGTTGAAACCCTTTACCCCGCTTGGATTTGGTTAATACTTGGTTTATTGGCTGCGCACCATTGGATAGTACGTCACCATACTTTAAAACCGGTTCCCACCATTTTTTTCAGCATGACTTTTGATGAAAAACGGACTTTTTTGTTTTTCATGTTATGGATCAGTTGGGCTTAGATAAAAGCTGTTGAAACCCTTTACCCCGCTTGGATTTGGTTAATACTTGGTTTATTGGCTGCGCACCATTGGATAGTACGTCACCATACTTTAAAACCGGTTCCCACCATTTTTTTCAGCATGACTTTTGATGAAAAACGGACTTTTTTGTTTTTCATGTTATGGATCAGTTGGGCTTAGATAAAAGCTGTTGAAACCCTTTACCCCGCTTGGATTTGGTTAATACTTGGTTTATTGGCTGCGCACCATTGGATAGTACGTCACCATACTTTAAAACCGGTTCCCACCATTTTTTTCAGCATGACTTTTGATGAAAAACGGACTTTTTTGTTTTTCATGTTATGGATCAGTTGGGCTTAGATAAAAGCTGTTGAAACCCTTTACCCCGCTTGGATTTGGTTAATACTTGGTTTATTGGCTGCGCACCATTGGATAGTACGTCACCATACTTTAAAACCGGTTCCCACCATTTTTTTCAGCATGACTTTTGATGAAAAACGGACTTTTTTGTTTTTCATGTTATGGATCAGTTGGGCTTAGATAAAAGCTGTTGAAACCCTTTACCCCGCTTGGATTTGGTTAATACTTGGTTTATTGGCTGCGCACCATTGGATAGTACGTCACCATACTTTAAAACCGGTTCCCACCATTTTTTTCAGCATGACTTTTGATGAAAAACGGACTTTTTTGTTTTTCATGTTATGGATCAGTTGGGCTTAGATAAAAGCTGTTGAAACCCTTTACCCCGCTTGGATTTGGTTAATACTTGGTTTATTGGCTGCGCACCATTGGATAGTACGTCACCATACTTTAAAACCGGTTCCCACCATTTTTTTCAGCATGACTTTTGATGAAAAACGGACTTTTTTGTTTTTCATGTTATGGATCAGTTGGGCTTAGATAAAAGCTGTTGAAACCCTTTACCCCGCTTGGATTTGGTTAATACTTGGTTTATTGGCTGCGCACCATTGGATAGTACGTCACCATACTTTAAAACCGGTTCCCACCATTTTTTTCAGCATGACTTTTGATGAAAAACGGACTTTTTTGTTTTTCATGTTATGGATCAGTTGGGCTTAGATAAAAGCTGTTGAAACCCTTTACCCCGCTTGGATTTGGTTAATACTTGGTTTATTGGCTGCGCACCATTGGATAGTACGTCACCATACTTTAAAACCGGTTCCCACCATTTTTTTCAGCATGACTTTTGATGAAAAACGGACTTTTTTGTTTTTCATGTTATGGATCAGTTGGGCTTAGATAAAAGCTGTTGAAACCCTTTACCCCGCTTGGATTTGGTTAATACTTGGTTTATTGGCTGCGCACCATTGGATAGTACGTCACCATACTTTAAAACCGGTTCCCACCATTTTTTTCAGCATGACTTTTGATGAAAAACGGACTTTTTTGTTTTTCATGTTATGGATCAGTTGGGCTTAGATAAAAGCTGTTGAAACCCTTTACCCCGCTTGGATTTGGTTAATACTTGGTTTATTGGCTGCGCACCATTGGATAGTACGTCACCATACTTTAAAACCGGTTCCCACCATTTTTTTCAGCATGACTTTTGATGAAAAACGGACTTTTTTGTTTTTCATGTTATGGATCAGTTGGGCTTAGATAAAAGCTGTTGAAACCCTTTACCCCGCTTGGATTTGGTTAATACTTGGTTTATTGGCTGCGCACCATTGGATAGTACGTCACCATACTTTAAAACCGGTTCCCACCATTTTTTTCAGCATGACTTTTGATGAAAAACGGACTTTTTTGTTTTTCATGTTATGGATCAGTTGGGCTTAGATAAAAGCTGTTGAAACCCTTTACCCCGCTTGGATTTGGTTAATACTTGGTTTATTGGCTGCGCACCATTGGATAGTACGTCACCATACTTTAAAACCGGTTCCCACCATTTTTTTCAGCATGACTTTTGATGAAAAACGGACTTTTTTGTTTTTCATGTTATGGATCAGTTGGGCTTAGATAAAAGCTGTTGAAACCCTTTACCCCGCTTGGATTTGGTTAATACTTGGTTTATTGGCTGCGCACCATTGGATAGTACGTCACCATACTTTAAAACCGGTTCCCACCATTTTTTTCAGCATGACTTTTGATGAAAAACGGACTTTTTTGTTTTTCATGTTATGGATCAGTTGGGCTTAGATAAAAGCTGTTGAAACCCTTTACCCCGCTTGGATTTGGTTAATACTTGGTTTATTGGCTGCGCACCATTGGATAGTACGTCACCATACTTTAAAACCGGTTCCCACCATTTTTTTCAGCATGACTTTTGATGAAAAACGGACTTTTTTGTTTTTCATGTTATGGATCAGTTGGGCTTAGATAAAAGCTGTTGAAACCCTTTACCCCGCTTGGATTTGGTTAATACTTGGTTTATTGGCTGCGCACCATTGGATAGTACGTCACCATACTTTAAAACCGGTTCCCACCATTTTTTTCAGCATGACTTTTGATGAAAAACGGACTTTTTTGTTTTTCATGTTATGGATCAGTTGGGCTTAGATAAAAGCTGTTGAAACCCTTTACCCCGCTTGGATTTGGTTAATACTTGGTTTATTGGCTGCGCACCATTGGATAGTACGTCACCATACTTTAAAACCGGTTCCCACCATTTTTTTCAGCATGACTTTTGATGAAAAACGGACTTTTTTGTTTTTCATGTTATGGATCAGTTGGGCTTAGATAAAAGCTGTTGAAACCCTTTACCCCGCTTGGATTTGGTTAATACTTGGTTTATTGGCTGCGCACCATTGGATAGTACGTCACCATACTTTAAAACCGGTTCCCACCATTTTTTTCAGCATGACTTTTGATGAAAAACGGACTTTTTTGTTTTTCATGTTATGGATCAGTTGGGCTTAGATAAAAGCTGTTGAAACCCTTTACCCCGCTTGGATTTGGTTAATACTTGGTTTATTGGCTGCGCACCATTGGATAGTACGTCACCATACTTTAAAACCGGTTCCCACCATTTTTTTCAGCATGACTTTTGATGAAAAACGGACTTTTTTGTTTTTCATGTTATGGATCAGTTGGGCTTAGATAAAAGCTGTTGAAACCCTTTACCCCGCTTGGATTTGGTTAATACTTGGTTTATTGGCTGCGCACCATTGGATAGTACGTCACCATACTTTAAAACCGGTTCCCACCATTTTTTTCAGCATGACTTTTGATGAAAAACGGACTTTTTTGTTTTTCATGTTATGGATCAGTTGGGCTTAGATAAAAGCTGTTGAAACCCTTTACCCCGCTTGGATTTGGTTAATACTTGGTTTATTGGCTGCGCACCATTGGATAGTACGTCACCATACTTTAAAACCGGTTCCCACCATTTTTTTCAGCATGACTTTTGATGAAAAACGGACTTTTTTGTTTTTCATGTTATGGATCAGTTGGGCTTAGATAAAAGCTGTTGAAACCCTTTACCCCGCTTGGATTTGGTTAATACTTGGTTTATTGGCTGCGCACCATTGGATAGTACGTCACCATACTTTAAAACCGGTTCCCACCATTTTTTTCAGCATGACTTTTGATGAAAAACGGACTTTTTTGTTTTTCATGTTATGGATCAGTTGGGCTTAGATAAAAGCTGTTGAAACCCTTTACCCCGCTTGGATTTGGTTAATACTTGGTTTATTGGCTGCGCACCATTGGATAGTACGTCACCATACTTTAAAACCGGTTCCCACCATTTTTTTCAGCATGACTTTTGATGAAAAACGGACTTTTTTGTTTTTCATGTTATGGATCAGTTGGGCTTAGATAAAAGCTGTTGAAACCCTTTACCCCGCTTGGATTTGGTTAATACTTGGTTTATTGGCTGCGCACCATTGGATAGTACGTCACCATACTTTAAAACCGGTTCCCACCATTTTTTTCAGCATGACTTTTGATGAAAAACGGACTTTTTTGTTTTTCATGTTATGGATCAGTTGGGCTTAGATAAAAGCTGTTGAAACCCTTTACCCCGCTTGGATTTGGTTAATACTTGGTTTATTGGCTGCGCACCATTGGATAGTACGTCACCATACTTTAAAACCGGTTCCCACCATTTTTTTCAGCATGACTTTTGATGAAAAACGGACTTTTTTGTTTTTCATGTTATGGATCAGTTGGGCTTAGATAAAAGCTGTTGAAACCCTTTACCCCGCTTGGATTTGGTTAATACTTGGTTTATTGGCTGCGCACCATTGGATAGTACGTCACCATACTTTAAAACCGGTTCCCACCATTTTTTTCAGCATGACTTTTGATGAAAAACGGACTTTTTTGTTTTTCATGTTATGGATCAGTTGGGCTTAGATAAAAGCTGTTGAAACCCTTTACCCCGCTTGGATTTGGTTAATACTTGGTTTATTGGCTGCGCACCATTGGATAGTACGTCACCATACTTTAAAACCGGTTCCCACCATTTTTTTCAGCATGACTTTTGATGAAAAACGGACTTTTTTGTTTTTCATGTTATGGATCAGTTGGGCTTAGATAAAAGCTGTTGAAACCCTTTACCCCGCTTGGATTTGGTTAATACTTGATTTATTGGCTGCGCACCATTGGATAGTACGTCACCATACTTTAAAACCGGTTCCCACCATTTTTTTCAGCATGACTTTTGATGAAAAACGGACTTTTTTGTTTTTCATGTTATGGATCAGTTGGGCTTAGATAAAAGCTGTTGAAACCCTTTACCCCGCTTGGATTTGGTTAATACTTGGTTTATTGGCTGCGCACCATTGGATAGTACGTCACCATACTTTAAAACCGGTTCCCACCATTTTTTTCAGCATGACTTTTGATGAAAAACGGACTTTTTTGTTTTTCATGTTATGGATCAGTTGGGCTTAGATAAAAGCTGTTGAAACCCTTTACCCCGCTTGGATTTGGTTAATACTTGGTTTATTGGCTGCGCACCATTGGATAGTACGTCACCATACTTTAAAACCGGTTCCCACCATTTTTTTCAGCATGACTTTTGATGAAAAACGGACTTTTTTGTTTTTCATGTTATGGATCAGTTGGGCTTAGATAAAAGCTGTTGAAACCCTTTACCCCGCTTGGATTTGGTTAATACTTGGTTTATTGGCTGCGCACCATTGGATAGTACGTCACCATACTTTAAAACCGGTTCCCACCATTTTTTTCAGCATGACTTTTGATGAAAAACGGACTTTTTTGTTTTTCATGTTATGGATCAGTTGGGCTTAGATAAAAGCTGTTGAAACCCTTTACCCCGCTTGGATTTGGTTAATACTTGGTTTATTGGCTGCGCACCATTGGATAGTACGTCACCATACTTTAAAACCGGTTCCCACCATTTTTTTCAGCATGACTTTTGATGAAAAACGGACTTTTTTGTTTTTCATGTTATGGATCAGTTGGGCTTAGATAAAAGCTGTTGAAACCCTTTACCCCGCTTGGATTTGGTTAATACTTGGTTTATTGGCTGCGCACCATTGGATAGTACGTCACCATACTTTATTGTATGTATGCTATATTGTATGTATGCTATATTGTATGTATGTATGTATGTATGTATGTATGTATGTATGTATGTATGTATGTATGTATGTATGTATGTATGCAATTTTTCATGGCGCGACATTCGGTTGATTGAAGTTGTGGGCTGGGCTGCCCCATGCAAATCGGATGGTCCGTTCGTCCGTGCGAGGTAGCCAACGGAGGGTACCCTCCACGTTTTTAAGGCGCGACATTGAGAGACAAGAAAGAATTCAGGCAAAAGGATCGCAAATGATAAGGCGAAGACCTATTTCCTCGGAACTGAATTTTATTTAATTAAAGAACACAAATATATTGAATACATTATAGAAACACATCTAAAAACTTTATAATAAAAGTTCATTGAAGTTGGTAGCGAATTCAACCTTTACAATAAAATGACATAAATATAATTAAATAATAATTCTTTAGAACATTTACACATTCCGTTACAATATATTGATTTAGGTAATGTAACCTGTATAACATTCTAATTACGACCTTAATTAATATCAACACCATAGGAATAACATACTTAAGAAGTGGGAGACTGTCTGCCGTTCAGAATTGAATTATCTGAACGTTGCCCGATTCACGCTGCGTGGAAGCCGTCTCCCCAGTGAATCTCCTACCTAATTTTATTTTTTATGTTGGTCCTATCTATGTGACAAGAAGTGGATATCTCTGCCGAAAATATCCGGGGCCGTTAAGCGACACGTCAAAGATATCCATCGTCACGTGTGTGTCCTAAGGTTTTAAATGGCCTACGTACTTTTTATGTTTTTGTATTTTGGTCCTATCTATGTGACAAGAAGTGGATATCTCTGCCGAAAATATCAGGGGCCGTTAAGCGACACGTCAAAGATATCCATCGTCACGTGTGTGTCCTAAGGTTTTAAATGGCCTACGTACTTTTTAGGTTTTTGTATTTTGGTCCTATCTATGTGACAAGAAGTGGATATCTCTGCCGAAAATATCAGGGGCCGTTAAGCGACACGTCAAAAATATCCATCGTCACGTGTGTGTCCTAAGGTTTTAAATGGCCTACGTACTTTTTAGGTTTTTGTATTTTGGTCCTATTTAAGAGACAGTTGGATCGTTTACTTAGTAAGAAATTCATTAGCGCCATCTTCGCGAGACAAACGGTCCTTTGCCACACCGTATTCGTATTTTAATTCGGTTCCTAAATCAATATCTATCTTTGCGTACAGTAAAACACGGGGTGTACCGTCTAACAAATAAGGCTTACAGACAAGGTTAGGGTTGGCCTTGGAGTGATTCACAAACCTTCCCTTAGTTTTGTCCTTAGAGAAGTTGTGGCAATTGCAGTTGTTGTTGCCGTCGATGCAATATTTCGTTCCTCCAAGTTCGAAAAACATCATGAAGTGGTTAACACTTTTTGGATAAGCGTTATACCTCCTCAGACCTTCCGCGTGCGTTATTAAATCACCGTGGTAGTCGCAGACTACTTCGCCTTTAGGGATGAGCTCCTTCGCGAATACACCTTTTCCCATGGATGGGTCGTTAGCACGCCGAACGTTACACTTGGGCCATTTTTGATGTTCGATGCACTGGATCCATTGAGTCTCTAACGTGGCCTGGCGTTTGTTAGTTGCATCTCTTTTATCGCATGGCTTCCACTGTTTCAGAACATCGGTTGTAATTCGTTTCTGTAACCAGCCTTTCTGTTCCAGATACTCATTCAGTTGCTGTTCTGTAGGACGGGTACGAGGGAACGAGGAAATGGTCTCAGCAACTCGTAAAACAATGCGCTGGTACTTAAAGCGGTCGCGAATTTTAGTTAAGGTTGCAAGGTCAAATTGTACACCAATATTAGTTTGAGCTAGACTTTCCCGAATTTGAGACAGTACTGGTAATTTATCATTACATGAGAGTTTAAACTTGCTCGCAATCAAATCATAATAGAAATCTATAGAGGCAGATGGTTGCAATGTCGGATTCTCTTTAGTCTTAGCGACTTTTCTGGTACTAGATAAACTATCTACAGCCTTACGTTTTGCAGAGGTAGCAATTATCTCGGTGCGAAGAGAACAGAGGGTTTCGCGGATACCAGTCATATCGGACATGAGTGAGGTGTGCTTTAATGCAATCTCAGGGGTCTCCTCACAATAATTTAAAAATCGTTGTAATGATTTGGTGTAATTTAACTTACTGCTGGCCAACATTTCCTTTGGCAGCTTGGAGAAAAAGAACCGAAGTTGCGTTGTATCTCCAAGAAGATCCAACTTTTCGGAAGCGGGATCTAGAAAGAACAGAATTTTATTAACACTGGCGATTAAATTGTTGATGTAAAACTTCTGTTTGGGTTGTAACTTTTCGGTTAGGTGCTGCTTATACATACTGAGAGCTGGACAGTCCTCTAACTTGAGTTGAGTACCCACGGATTTGAACATCCTTGCCAGCGGAATATCCTCGGATGAAGATGAATCGCAACGCTGACTTGGGGCTGCTGTAACAACACTGACAACGGGGTCCATTGCGTCTTCACTATCTTCTAAAAAGGTCATCTGTAGTGCAACAGGTTCTTCTGCGTCTACATCATCGAATAGCTGGCGTCTTGCCTCCGATAGACGCCTTTCTGGTAGTACTCCAGAGGGACCAGCTACTGGAGAAACTTGGCGTGGAAGAGGTGCTTTGTTAGCGGCTGGCTTCAACCCTAACCCCTCGGAAGATGGCGCTAAGAGTAAATGAGAAGGGGGATGTTCTTTATTGCTTGTTAAAAAGTCATGGGGTTGACTCTTTGAAATTAACATGGGAAGATGTGTAAAATTTGGCTTTTTATTGACATCAAAACATACTATACCCCCAATACTCTGTATATATTGCAATACAAAATCGACACTCAGGTAGGGTTCATAATCGGGCCCTAACACCGCGTGTAGAAGGAGATTGGACTGTACGGTTATGCTGTTGCGCCAGAGTCTATGGCGAGCCTCTTCCTGCGCCAGAAACCGTAGAGCCTCGGTCTTTGTGTATCCCTTTGCTAAACAAGTTCGCTGAAGGTGGCGTTGTAAACGTTCAACGCGCTTGTAGCAAATGGGGCACACTCCCGATTGAGTGCTTGGTGCGGAGCCGGAGTCGATATGCTGATTGAACTGTGAAATGGGTTTGGGTTTTTTATTAACAACTTTCTTTGGGGCAACTTCTTTAGGTATGCTAGTCGTCGTTGGGGGCAGTGACTCAGCGCTAGCAACTGCCTCTTTTTGAAAAGACGATTGGGAAGGAACTGCGTGCGTCACTGCCACATACGAGGAAAGGTTCTCAGTCGTAACGAAGGTGGGGGGAATAATGTTTATTGTATTAGATGGACCGGGTTGAGGGAGGGGGAACAAGGGCACATCTCTCTGAGATGGGGAAAGCGGGAGAGGAGGAAGCGTGTCTCTAGCTGGGCTAGCGGCCACGCTAGCATACGTTGTGGTCACGTTAGCCGGCGGTGTGGCACTGGTGGCAGCTAAATCCGGCAAACTGTCGGAGCGCGACATCGTCGTCGTGGTCGAGGTTGCTGCGTGGCTCGGCGGGCTGCTTGAGATTGGAACCTACAATAGAAAATAATATGTCAATGATTACATTACTGAGCAAATAATGGTGTTATACATGAAGAATACGACTGTCGTCGTTTGTCTGTCCGGCTGGCCGCGACGAGACGAGAGAGAAGCTGCAGAAGCTGCCACCACTTCTGCATATGTCCTCTTCGGACGCTTCCATGGCGAACCCTGTAAACACCACCGCATGCAGTTTAACGCAACGACTGACAGTTAACTCTAACTGTATGTATGTATGTATGTATGTATGTATGTATGTATGTATGTATGTATGTATGTATGTATGTATGCATGCATGCATGCATGCATGTATGTATGTATGTATGTATGTATGTATGTATGTATGTATGTATGTATGTATGTATGTATGTATGTATGTATGTATGTTTTTTTTCTTGTATCGGATCAGAAAATGGAGATGTATTTGGATCGCAATTGTGATATATGACTATTTAATAAACGTGAACTATATAAAACTTACTATAAGATTAGGTAAGATGTATGTATGTCTGTATGCTATATTGTATGTATGCTATATTGTATGTATGTATGCTATATTGTATTGTATCTGATGGAAATGTAATATCATACCTAAGTAATGGTATGTATTAGTGATGTAAATTTAGCTACAAAAGCAATACAATGAATGCATGAAAAGTACGTACCTCTTGAAAGGATGTCCAAGAATTGTCTGCATTTCGTCTAAATCGAATGTCGGCCGACTTGTTAGCTTCCATTTCTTCCTTAGTATCTACAATGATGACTACTAAATTTGAAACGTATGCTAATATCGTATTTATATAACTCAATGGATTTTTAAGTAATATATATGATATATATAGATATATACATGGTACAGGCTGATGGGAAACACCATAGGAATAACAACACATAAATAAAGTAATGCACCTAAAGAACAAATGTGTATCAAAATTGTACAACAAACTTATACAATATATAATTGTGACTTGCCGATCGTATAAGCGGATTACCTGTTTTCTAGAAACATGCCTGAATGTTTTCAATATATGACATAAATAATCGAATTAATAACTAGATCCTATATCAGCAAATAAATGCACCTAAGAAAACAAATGTGTAGCAAAGTTGTAAAATAAACTTATACAATATATAATTTTGACTCAAGCGGAAAATGACATCTCGATATATACCTTTCAATAAACTATTTCTACATAAATATTTTGTATATTTTCTTTCAATTCTGTCTTAGTCAATCGACTACTTCTCGGACTACAATATAACGTATATAATACTTCATTCTAATCAGTATTACGTTAACATTCATCGTTATACCAAACGTGTCGTACCAGCCTCAAATTTTAATTTAGAACATCCGCCTGTACTAGGCCCGGCATTCCCCATACTAAAACCCTTATCGTTGTTACGGGTGGTATGCCCGCTGTCCTAATTCCAATAATTCTATAAGTTAATTTAAGAATATTTTCCAGCTCTATACCCGTAAAAAGGCAATACCCGATGGCTTAATGTAATTAATAACTAGATCCTATATCAAGAAATAAATGCAGATAAGAAACCAATGTGTTGTAAAACAAACTTATAATATATAATTGGGACTTACCGATCGTATAAGCGGATTATCTGTCTTCTAGAAACATGCTTGAATGTTTTCAATATATGACATAATTAATGGAATTAATAACTAGAAGATATATCAATAAAGAAATGCACATAAGAAACAAATAGGAATCAAAATGGAAATAATTTTGATTTAAGAAACAAATAATTTCGATTTAAGAAACAAATGTGTAGCAAAATTTAAAATAAACTTATAAAAATAATTAATTAATTTACATTAAATACATAATTGAGACATACCGATCTGCTGTTCAATAGAAGTGATACGAATTATCCGTTTTGTTGAAACACAAGTTGACTGGATCACTGCACTGTCTATCTTCTATGAATTATAAAGTCTAAAACACTTGTATAACAATCCTTTTTTACGAATGGTGAACCCAAACTGTAACCCAGAAAGGAATCCTGTCACTGTATGTTTCCTTGGAAAATACGAATTAGATATTTTTGAAATAATTACAAGTATATATACATATTCTAGTAATTACAAGCGGAAGTTTGGCCGCCGGGTAGCAATAAACAGTTACAGCGTGTTTGTTTTACAATAATGCCCCACAGGAAGAAAATGGCCATACCCCATCGTTCAACTATTTAGCTAATCCTCACGTATAACTATAATTGCGTATGTATGTATGTATGTATGTATGTATGTATGTATGTATGTATGTATGTATGTATGTATGTATGTATGTATGTATGTATGTATGTATGTATGTATGTATGTATGTATGTTTGTTTTTTATGTATATACTTTATTTAGGAAATATAGATTTGCAAATCTTATCACCTAATGATTTGTATAAGAACAGGTTCTATATATGTGTAACTAAGTTATAGAAATCGCATACAACCATCGATTTTCACAAATTAGATATCAATCTATAGGTTTCTCAACATTCTAAATCCATCTGTGACAACAGAAATGAGTAAAAATGCATAATAACAAAAATGGATTTTTTTTTATCCCATATCGCTATAATGGTCTCATATACAACTACGTACAGAACCATACCTATCTGCCTCTTTCGTTTCCTTGTACATAATGTATGACATATATCGATGATATTACTATAGATTTAAAGTATGCAACAGTATATAATACTTGTATCTACCCTATTTATTAAATATTGTTTTGTCAGTCCGATAACCGTAACCCTAACATGTTTCATCTATGTGTAACTAATTTATAAAAATCGCATACCAACATCTATTTTCACAAATTGGATATCAATCTATAGGTTTCTCAACATTGTAAATCCATCTGTGACAATAGAAATGATTAAAAAGGCATATTAACAAAAATCTATATTTTTGAATCCGATATCACTTAGTGGTCTTACAGAAAACGACAAAATCAAGAATTCCTATAATTCGTCAACTTCAACCGATTTTTAAAAATAAGATATTTGTTCCTATGTTTTCGATATGGATAAAAACATTGGCGTAATTAATTTTTAATTATAACTTTAAATAAATACTTTAAATAAAATAGTTTAAATGTTATATTCAGTCTCCCTAAGTACAACTCACGGATGTTTATTGCAAATTTCCTGTCTAATTAGGCTGGCTTCTACCTGGACGATATTGTTGTACTAACACGACACACTAATCC
Organism: Unio pictorum; assembly: GCA_030141615.1. Taxonomy (NCBI): domain Eukaryota; kingdom Metazoa; phylum Mollusca; class Bivalvia; order Unionida; family Unionidae; genus Unio; species Unio pictorum. The sequence goes on along the minus strand of JARLTB010000449.1, from coordinate 8,202 downwards.
GTTAGTTAATGTCATAAAGATCCATCGTCCTATTCCACCAGATCTAACTGGTGGTGGTGTTTACCTGGCTATACTAACACTGCTCACTATCCTTTTGTACATGTATATAATATAGCTTACTTTCCTTGGTCTAACTGTACTTTAAAAGCTACAAAAACCCTAAAGACGTAAAAGAATGTATGTATGTATGTATGTATGTATGTATGTATGTATGTATGTATGTATGTATGTATGTATGTATGTATGTATGTATGTATGTATGTATGTATGTATGTATGTATGTATGTATGTATGTATGTATGTATGTATGTATGTATCTATGTATGTATGTATGTATGTATGTATGTATGTATGTATGTATGCATGTATGTATGTATGTATGTATGTCTCGGCTGGTAGGATGGGTTTGGTATAACCTTAAATGTTAACGTAATACCGATTACAATTAAGTATAATATACGTTATATCGTAGCCCGAGAAGTAGTCGTTAGACTAGGGCAAACGGACATAAAATATACCGTTATATATGGTATACAAAATGTATTGAAAGGTATAGATCCAGATGAAATTTTCGGCTGGTCGGTATTTAAATTTTATTTTCTATAAAAATTAGTAGTCATTTCCTAGCATGTAATAAGCAGATGGGTAGGGAATTTTTAGCGGTATATAGCTTAATAATTCTTTGAAAATAACTCATAGAATTATTAGAAATAGGACAGCGGGCATACCACCAGTTATCAGTAACACTCAGTGAAGGTTTTGCTACGAGGAATTGCGGACCTACTAACGGCACAAGTTCCGCTGGAGAAACCGGCCGTGGTTGGGGTATGGGGAATATAGAGGCCTACTCGTGCCAGAATTCCACCTTAAAACCTTCGGCTGGTAGGATGGGTTTGGTATAACCTTAAATGTCAACGTAATACCGATTACAATTAAGTATTATATACGTTATATCGTATCCCGAGAATTAGTCGTTAGACTAGGGCAAACGGACACAAAATATACCGTTATATATGGTATAAAAAATGTATGGAAAGATATAGATCCAGATGAAATTTTCGGCTGGTCGGTATTTAAATTTTAATTTCTATAAAAATAGTAGTCATTTCCTAATATGTAATAGGCCGTTGGGTAGGGAATCTTTAGCGGTATATAGCTGGATAATACTTTGAAAATAACTCAAATAATTATTAGAAATAGGACAGCGGGCATACTACCAGTTATCAGTAACACTCAGTGAAGGTTTTGCTACGAGGAATTGCGGACCTACTAACGGCACAAGTTCCGCAAGAGAAACCGGCCGAGGTTTTAGTATGGGGAATATAGGTGCCTAGTAGTGGCAGAATTCCACCTTAAAAACCTTCGGCTGGTAGGATGGGTTTTGGTATAACCTTAAATGTTAAACGTAATACCGATTACAATTAAGTATTATATACGTTATATCGTAGCCCGACAAGATGTCGTTAGACTATGGCAAACGGACACAAGATATACCGTTATATATGGTATAAAAAAATGTATTGAAAGGTATATATCCAAATGTATGTATGTATGTATGTATGTATGTATGTATGTATGTATGTATGTATGTATGTATGTATGTATGTATGTATGTATGTATGTATGTATGTATGTATGCTTCAATATATGTGCTTGCTCTCTGCGGCGGCGGCGGCAAGGAGAGAGAGAAATAATGCTGTCTGCTGTTGCTGCTGCTAATGGTTGTGGTGTATCGAATGCCAGACAAATGGGACGTCCTTTCCAGCAATACCTTATAGCTTGTGAATGCTTCAATTTATCTATTCATGCTCTCTGCGGCGGCGGCGGCGGCAAGGAGAGAGAGAGAGAGAGAGAGAGAGAGAGAGAGAGAGAGAGAGAGAGAGAGAGAGAGAGCCAGCTTTGTTTGGTCGGCCAGTTCAAAGTCATACTAGAGTCAAACTGTTCTGAACAAGTCTTCTTTCCTCGCCGATTGTGTCAAGACCATTACCTTGGCTGTGGTTTCGCCTGCTGCAATACCTTATAGCTTGTGAATGCTTCATTATATGTGCTTGCTCTCTGCGGCGGCGGCAAGGAGGGAGAGAGAGAGAATGCTGTCTGCTGCTGCTGCTGCTGATGGTTGTGGTGGTAGCGAATGCAAGACAAATTGGACGTCCTGTGCTGCAATACCTTATAGCTTGTGAATACTTCAATATATCTATTCTTGCTCTCTGCGGCGGAGGCGGTGGCAAGGAGAGAGAGAGAGAGAGAGAGAGAGAGAGAGAGAGAGAGAGAGAGAGAGAGAGAGAGATGAGAGAGAGAGAGAGAGAGAGAGAGAGAGAGACAGCTTTGTTGGTCGGCCAATTCAAAGTCAGACTGGCGTCAAGCTGCTCTGAAAATAGTCTTCTTTCCCCGCCGTTTGTGTCTAGCCCGTTCCCTTGGCTGTGGTTTCGCTTTGCTGTAATACCTTATAGCTTGTGAATGCTTCAATATATGTGCTTACTCTCTGCGGAGGCGGCGGCAAGGAGAGAGAGAGAGAGAATACTGTCTGCTGCTGCTGCTGATGATGGTTGTGGTGGTAGCGAATACCAGACAAATGGGACGTCCTTTGCTGCAATACCTTATAGCTTGTGAAATGCTTCAATATATATATTCTTGCTCTTCTGCGGCGGTGGCGGCGGCAAGGAGAGAGAGAGAGAGAGAGAGAGAGAGAGAGATGAGAGAGAGAGAGAGAGAGAGAGAGACACAGAGAGAGAGAGAGAGAGAGAGAGAAACAGCTTTGTTTGGTCGGCCAATTCAAAGTCAGACTAGAGTTAAGCTGTTCTGAACAGGGTCTTCTTTCCCCGCCGTTTGTGTCAAGCCCGTTCGATTAGCTGTGGTTTCGCTTGCTGCAATACCTTATAGCTTGTGAAATGCTTCAATATATGTGCTTACTCTCTGCGGCGGCGGCGGCAAGGACAGAGAGAGAGAATGCTGTCTGCTGCTGCTGCTGATGGTTGTGGTGGTAGCGAATGCCAGACCAATGGGACGTCCTTTGCTGCAATACCTTATTGCTTGTGAATGCTTCAATATATCTATTCTTGCTCTCTGCGACGGCGGCAGCAAGGAGAGAGAGAGAGAGAGAGAGAGAGAGAGAGAGAGAGAGAGAGAGATGAGAGAGAGAGAGAGAGAGAGAGAGAGAGAGAGAGAGCTTTGTTTGGTCGGCCAATTCAAAGTCAGACTAGAGTCAAGCTGTTCTGAACAGGGTCTTCTTTCCCCGCCGTTTGTGTCAAGCCCGTTCCCTTGGCTGTGGTTTCGCTTTGCTGCAATAAATTATAGCTTGTGAATGCTTTAATATATGTGCTTGCTCTCTGCGGCGGCGGCGGCAAGGACAGAGAGAGAGAATGCTGTATGCTGCTGCTGCTGCTGCTGATGGTTGTGGTGGTAGCGAATGCCAGACAAATGGGACGTCCTTTGCTGCAATACCTTATTGCTTGTGAATGCTTCAATATATCTATTCTTGCTCTCACTTAAACCAATATGGTATTAAGTGGCTATATAAATTGTATTCTATCATCGTGAAAAAGCACGTGCTAAATCCATGAAAATCCGTTTGATCACTCCATAATAAACTGGAGCTTTTGTAAGGGACGAAAGGTCCCAAACAAACTGCAGCGACGAGACGTCCACGTTCGACAGTTTTGGAAACGGCAACGTTCACATAATATCCATATTTATGTTAGCGTTGCTGGCTAACGACGTCGCAACCCGAAAAATAATAAAACACATACATACAATATAGCGTATACAAGCACACATACAATATAACATACATACATACATACATACATACATACATACATACATACATACATACATACATACATACATACATACATACATACATACATACATACATACATACATACATACAAACATACATACATATTCCCCATTTTCCAACCACGGCCGGTTTCTCCTGCGGAACTTGTGCCGTTAGTCCGTCCGCAATTCCTCGTAGCAAACCCTTCACTGAGTGTTACTGATAAATGGTGGTTTGCCCGCTGTCCTATTTCTAATAATTCTATTAGTTATTTTCAAAGTATTATCCAGCTATATACCGCTAAAAAATCCGTACCCAACGGCTTATTACATACTAGGTAATGACTACTAATTTGTATAGAAAATAAAATTTAAATACCGACCAGCCGAAAATTTCATCTGGATCTATACCTTTCAATACATTTTTTTATACCATATATAACGGTATATTTTGTGTCCGTTTGCCCTAGTCTAACGAATACTTCTCGGGCTAGGATATAACGTATACAATACTTAATTGTAATCGGTATTACGTTAACATTTAAGGTTATACCAAACCCATCCTACCAGCCGAATGTTTTAAGGTGGAATTTTGCCACTACTAGGCCTCTATATTCCACATACTCCAACTACGGCCGGTTTCTCCTGCGGAACTTGTGCCGCTAGTCCGTCCACAGTTCCTCGTAGCAAACCCTTCATTGAGTGTTACTGATAACTGGTGGTATGCCCGCTGTCCTATTTCTAATAATTCTTTAAGTTATTACAATACTACTCGCCATAAATATACAAATGGAAACGCTCTACGTAATGGTATCATACACACTAGGAAATGACGATTAATTATTAAGATAGCTACATTGAAACTAACGTCATACTATACAATTTTCGGACGATATAGTCAATTGATATATATTATTATTATTATTACAACATCTCTTTGTATAAATTTTGTCTGATTTCCGTGGTCAATAGAGTAGTTATCTGGCTACATAGTAACTTATATAATATAAGATTTGGATCAGTAATGTGAGTAAAATTCACGACCCTACTCCGCCTGTTATTCTAATTTGTATGTGTAGTTTCACGGGTGGAATTTTGCACGTACTACTACCCCCAATTCCAGGTCATCAAACCAAATCCGCGATATTTGCAATTGCAATTTAGTTCGTGTAAAACCTATATCTATTTATTATTTTTTTCAAAATCCAATAATCTGTTGCATACACTGTCTTATTACATTCCAAATAAGTACATGTGCATAACATTTACTCTATGTGATTTAATAATAATTGATCATAATGAACCCCTATCGTTTGCTACCATTTTCGGTGCAATTATTTTAAATTTAAAATTATTAATGCTGACATTTCCATGCAAGTTTTAATAACAATATTATTGAAATCTTATTATATCGAGTATCTTACGCCCGGAAATGATGACCTCAGTCTTGTATGTAGTATACTTATAAAAATACAGACATACCAAATTGCCGTTTCATTGTGTTGTTGATATCGTTTGTCTGTATAGACTTTTTTACTTATTAAGTTTTTAAGAACAATAACACATCACCAGGTAGGTAATTTTACAGTTTATCGGGGTATATGCAATAGCTAATTCAATGTTTGTGGATAAAACAAGTGGTTTGTCAATTCAAACGCATTCTCTATTATATGCGACGTTACGTGTCAAGAGCCAATCAACAGCTAGATGACGCAATATACATCGAACTCATTCTGATTTCAGTTATTTGATTCTTTACTTAAAATATAGAAATTTGAAAATAATATTTTGCAATATCAGACACAAGCTCTTCTTACACAATATTCCCATTTCTATTACATTTATTTTATTATTTCAGTTCAACAGATATAAGAGAGAAATAGTAAGTAAAATATTTCCCCTTTAGTACCAACTATACGGTAATCCATCTTCTATATTTGCTTTGTGATTGTTTGGTCTGTATAATTATCACAAACTGTTCCACGAATGTAATACACAATTTTACAACGAGCAACACAAGTTTCAGTTCAATTCCAATGCCTCTTTTATTATTTAAATGTACATTATTATTCAGGTGAAATTTCAATACTTCGTTAGCCAATTTTCATTAATCTTAAGATAAAAGTATCGGCTATTGAATAATACGTTTATGTGAAGACCAGGATTATGTTTATAAAGTGACACTGGTATCGACTACTGAATTATACATGTATGTGAAGAACAGGATTGCTATTATAAGCTGACACTGATATCGGCTATTGAATTATACATTTATGTGAAGACAAGGACTAGTATTATAAAATGACACTGATATTGGATATTGAATTATACGTTTACACGATGTCCAGGATTAATGTTATAAAGTGACACTTGTATGAGCTATTGAATTATACGTTTATGTGAAGACTAGGATTATTATTATAAAGTGACACTGATATCGACTATTGAAATATAATTTATGTGAAGAACAGGAATGCTATTATAATCTGACACTTTTATCGGTTATTGAATTATACGTTTATGTGAAGACAAGGAGTATTGTTATAAAGCATTGTACTCTCCTCTCTCCAACTCGTCAACTTGTATACTATCAGAACCACATCATTACAAACCTTTTATATATTTGTATACGGTTTTCTTTCTCTAAATGTGTTCCATAACTAGTCTCGCTTGAAATTGGTATTTTGGACGAAACGAAAAAAAGCATAAACAGAATACAAACTGTGATAAGTGCACTTTTTCATTTCTGGCTAGTCTGCAATTTAATTTGTCGATTAACCGGCAGCACACAGTTCACATATACGAGATGATAGAAGTGATGAAAGTGTAATTATCAGATTAATGACACACTGTATTTGTTTTTTCCAATATGCACCTGTTAATTTGTCAGTTTTATTTAGATTAAATAAACGAAGTTAAGTTTATTGGTTTTTATATCACATTTATATCATACTTTCATGAAGACATAAATCAGAAATGGAACCTATCAAAAGGCGTATTTATCAGTCAAAATGTAAACATTCTGTACTGCGCCATGTTCGTATTTGATTCGCTAAGCGCGTTCTTTCATTATTAGTAATTTCTCTTCAAATTCACTATATCAATAACCATTATATTTACTTTTATTGGTTTATCTCTGAGGGTTCGTTTAAAATTATTATATTTAGTACAAAATATATGTAACACAATTTTAGGTCACAATAAGAAATTATGTGGTGAAAGGAAAGAAACGTGTTCTCCAATATATATATATGTTCGGAGATATCTTGATGCGTTTCAAGAGCCAAACCACTATTTCATTTCCCATATACCGTAACGTTAATACATAAAGAGCTAAAGTGATTTCTTCATTATATTCATCAAAAGTGTAGAGACTTCCATTTATTAAAGCTGTACAATTGTTTCATCATTGAAAACGGGTCTTTCAAAGCATTTTCTCTGCGCATCATGAATGATATACAACAACTGCCAGTTCTGCACCTATTAATACAATATTATGACAGGGTTGAAAATATAATTTGTGGCAGGACATTAATTGTATACGATCAAAATAAAAGTATATATTGTGTTGTCACCTATAGCTTCTAGTTATCAAATTAGACCGACTATCAGGCATCTGATACTGCAGATAGGAGGAAATGATTTACGCGACGATAATTATATCGAGGTTGCCAATATGATTGAGATTATTTGCAGGGAATTGATACAAAAAGTTATCAAGAAAGTGATGGTTGTTGGTATTCTACACCGAGAAAAAACGAGGGGTTTGAGTAGTAACATATATCGCATACAGAGACAAAATATAAACAATCTATTGGCTGCTCGATTTAAAGATCAGGAGCGAATCGTTTATTGCCCATGCCAGACTTTCAGGACTTCATATTTTGCCAGAGATTAAATTCACTTAAACCAATATGGTATTAAGTGGCTATATAAATTGTATTCTATCATCGTGAAAAAGCACGTGCTAAATCCATGAAAATCCGTTTGATCACTCCATAATAAACTGGAGCTTTTGTAAGGGACGAAAGGTCCCAAACAAACTGGAGCGACGAGACGTCCACGTTCGTCAGTTTTGGAAACAGCAACGTTCACATAAATATCCATATTTATGTTAGCGTTGCTGGCTAACGACGTCGCAACCCCGAAAAATAATATAACACATACATACAATATAGCGTATACAAGCACACATACAATATAACATACATACATACATACCTACATACATACATACCTAAATACATACATACATACATACATACATACATACATACATACATACATACATACATACATACATACATACATACATACATACATACATACATACATACATACATACATACATACATACATACATACATACATACATACATACATACAACACATACATACATATTCCCCATTTTCCAACCACGGCCG
>JARLTB010000448.1:0-75448 GCA_030141615.1 Unio pictorum | reverse complement strand
ATCCAATGGTGCGCAGCCAATAAACCAAGTATTAACCAAATCCAAGCGGGGTAAAGGGTTTCAACAGCTTTTATCTAAGCCCAACTGATCCATAACATGAAAAACAAAAAAGTCCGTTTTTCATCAAAAGTCATGCTGAAAAAAATGGTGGGAACCGGTTTTAAAGTATGGTGACGTACTATCCAATGGTGCGCAGCCAATAAACCAAGTATTAACCAAATCCAAGCGGGGTAAAGGGTTTCAACAGCTTTTATCTAAGCCCAACTGATCCATAACATGAAAAACAAAAAAGTCCGTTTTTCATCAAAAGTCATGCTGAAAAAAATGGTGGGAACCGGTTTTAAAGTATGGTGACGTACTATCCAATGGTGCGCAGCCAATAAACCAAGTATTAACCAAATCCAAGCGGGGTAAAGGGTTTCAACAGCTTTTATCTAAGCCCAACTGATCCATAACATGAAAAACAAAAAAGTCCGTTTTTCATCAAAAGTCATGCTGAAAAAAATGGTGGGAACCGGTTTTAAAGTATGGTAGACGTACTATCCAATGGTGCGCAGCCAATAAACCAAGTATTAACCAAATCCAAGCGGGGTAAAGGGTTTCAACAGCTTTTATCTAAGCCCAACTGATCCATAACATGAAAAACAAAAAAGTCCGTTTTTCATCAAAAGTCATGCTGAAAAAAATAGGTGGGAACCGGTTTTAAAGTATGGTGACGTACTATCCAATGGTGCGCAGCTAATAAACCAAGTATTAACCAAATCCAAGCGGGGTAAAGGGTTTCAACAGCTTTTATCTAAGCCCAACTGATCCATAACATGAAAAACAAAAAAGTCCGTTTTTCATCAAAAGTCATGCTGAAAAAAATGGTGGGAACCGGTTTTAAAGTATGGTGACGTACTATCCAATGGTGCGCAGCCAATAAACCAAGTATTAACCAAATCCAAGCGGGGTAAAGGGTTTCAACAGCTTTTATCTAAGCCCAACTGATCCATAACATGAAAAACAAAAAAGTCCGTTTTTCATCAAAAGTCATGCTGAAAAAAATGGTGGGAACCGGTTTTAAAGTATGGTGACGTACTATCCAATGGTGCGCAGCCAATAAACCAAGTATTAACCAAATCCAAGCGGGGTAAAGGGTTTCAACAGCTTTTATCTAAGCCCAACTGATCCATAACATGAAAAACAAAAAAGTCCGTTTTTCATCAAAAGTCATGCTGAAAAAAATGGTGGGAACCGGTTTTAAAGTATGGTGACGTACTATCCAATGGTGCGCAGCCAATAAACCAAGTATTAACCAAATCCAAGCGGGGTAAAGGGTTTCAACAGCTTTTATCTAAGCCCAACTGATCCATAACATGAAAAACAAAAAAGTCCGTTTTTCATCAAAAGTCATGCTGAAAAAAATGGTGGGAACCGGTTTTAAAGTATGGTGACGTACTATCCAATGGTGCGCAGCCAATAAACCAAGTATTAACCAAATCCAAGCGGGGTAAAGGGTTTCAACAGCTTTTATCTAAGCCCAACTGATCCATAACATGAAAAACAAAAAAGTCCGTTTTTCATCAAAAGTCATGCTGAAAAAAATGGTGGGAACCGGTTTTAAAGTATGGTGACGTACTATCCAATGGTGCGCAGCCAATAAACCAAGTATTAACCAAATCCAAGCGGGGTAAAGGGTTTCAACAGCTTTTATCTAAGCCCAACTGATCCATAACATGAAAAACAAAAAAGTCCGTTTTTCATCAAAAGTCATGCTGAAAAAAATGGTGGGAACCGGTTTTAAAGTATGGTGACGTACTATCCAATGGTGCGCAGCCAATAAACCAAGTATTAACCAAATCCAAGCGGGGTAAAGGGTTTCAACAGCTTTTATCTAAGCCCAACTGATCCATAACATGAAAAACAAAAAAGTCCGTTTTTCATCAAAAGTCATGCTGAAAAAAATGGTGGGAACCGGTTTTAAAGTATGGTGACGTACTATCCAATGGTGCGCAGCCAATAAACCAAGTATTAACCAAATCCAAGCGGGGTAAAGGGTTTCAACAGCTTTTATCTAAGCCCAACTGATCCATAACATGAAAAACAAAAAAGTCCGTTTTTCATCAAAAGTCATGCTGAAAAAAATGGTGGGAACCGGTTTTAAAGTATGGTGACGTACTATCCAATGGTGCGCAGCCAATAAACCAAGTATTAACCAAATCCAAGCGGGGTAAAGGGTTTCAACAGCTTTTATCTAAGCCCAACTGATCCATAACATGAAAAACAAAAAAGTCCGTTTTTCATCAAAAGTCATGCTGAAAAAAATGGTGGGAACCGGTTTTAAAGTATGGTGACGTACTATCCAATGGTGCGCAGCCAATAAACCAAGTATTAACCAAATCCAAGCGGGGTAAAGGGTTTCAACAGCTTTTATCTAAGCCCAACTGATCCATAACATGAAAAACAAAAAAGTCCGTTTTTCATCAAAAGTCATGCTGAAAAAAATGGTGGGAACCGGTTTTAAAGTATGGTGACGTACTATCCAATGGTGCGCAGCCAATAAACCAAGTATTAACCAAATCCAAGCGGGGTAAAGGGTTTCAACAGCTTTTATCTAAGCCCAACTGATCCATAACATGAAAAACAAAAAAGTCCGTTTTTTCATCAAAAGTCATGCTGAAAAAAATGGTGGGAACCGGTTTTAAAGTATGGTGACGTACTATCCAATGGTGCGCAGCCAATAAACCAAGTATTAACCAAATCCAAGCGGGGTAAAGGGTTTCAACAGCTTTTATCTAAGCCCAACTGATCCATAACATGAAAAACAAAAAAGTCCGTTTTTCATCAAAAGTCATGCTGAAAAAAATGGTGGGAACCGGTTTTAAAGTATGGTGACGTACTATCCAATGGTGCGCAGCCAATAAACCAAGTATTAACCAAATCCAAGCGGGGTAAAGGGTTTCAACAGCTTTTATCTAAGCCCAACTGATCCATAACATGAAAAACAAAAAAGTCCGTTTTTCATCAAAAGTCATGCTGAAAAAAATGGTGGGAACCGGTTTTAAAGTATGGTGACGTACTATCCAATGGTGCGCAGCCAATAAACCAAGTATTAACCAAATCCAAGCGGGGTAAAGGGTTTCAACAGCTTTTATCTAAGCCCAACTGATCCATAACATGAAAAACAAAAAAGTCCGTTTTTCATCAAAAGTCATGCTGAAAAAAATGGTGGGAACCGGTTTTAAAGTATGGTGACGTACTATCCAATGGTGCGCAGCCAATAAACCAAGTATTAACCAAATCCAAGCGGGGTAAAGGGTTTCAACAGCTTTTATCTAAGCCCAACTGATCCATAACATGAAAAACAAAAAAGTCCGTTTTTCATCAAAAGTCATGCTGAAAAAAATGGTGGGAACCGGTTTTAAAGTATGGTGACGTACTATCCAATGGTGCGCAGCCAATAAACCAAGTATTAACCAAATCCAAGCGGGGTAAAGGGTTTCAACAGCTTTTATCTAAGCCCAACTGATCCATAACATGAAAAACAAAAAAGTCCGTTTTTCATCAAAAGTCATGCTGAAAAAAATGGTGGGAACCGGTTTTAAAGTATGGTGACGTACTATCCAATGGTGCGCAGCCAATAAACCAAGTATTAACCAAATCCAAGCGGGGTAAAGGGTTTCAACAGCTTTTATCTAAGCCCAACTGATCCATAACATGAAAAACAAAAAAGTCCGTTTTTCATCAAAAGTCATGCTGAAAAAAATGGTGGGAACCGGTTTTAAAGTATGGTGACGTACTATCCAATGGTGCGCAGCCAATAAACCAAGTATTAACCAAATCCAAGCGGGGTAAAGGGTTTCAACAGCTTTTATCTAAGCCCAACTGATCCATAACATGAAAAACAAAAAAGTCCGTTTTTCATCAAAAGTCATGCTGAAAAAAATGGTGGGAACCGGTTTTAAAGTATGGTGACGTACTATCCAATGGTGCGCAGCCAATAAACCAAGTATTAACCAAATCCAAGCGGGGTAAAGGGTTTCAACAGCTTTTATCTAAGCCCAACTGATCCATAACATGAAAAACAAAAAAGTCCGTTTTTCATCAAAAGTCATGCTGAAAAAAATGGTGGGAACCGGTTTTAAAGTATGGTGACGTACTATCCAATGGTGCGCAGCCAATAAACCAAGTATTAACCAAATCCAAGCGGGGTAAAGGGTTTCAACAGCTTTTATCTAAGCCCAACTGATCCATAACATGAAAAACAAAAAAGTCCGTTTTTCATCAAAAGTCATGCTGAAAAAAATGGTGGGAACCGGTTTTAAAGTATGGTGACGTACTATCCAATGGTGCGCAGCCAATAAACCAAGTATTAACCAAATCCAAGCGGGGTAAAGGGTTTCAACAGCTTTTATCTAAGCCCAACTGATCCATAACATGAAAAACAAAAAAGTCCGTTTTTCATCAAAAGTCATGCTGAAAAAAATGGTGGGAACCGGTTTTAAAGTATGGTGACGTACTATCCAATGGTGCGCAGCCAATAAACCAAGTATTAACCAAATCCAAGCGGGGTAAAGGGTTTCAACAGCTTTTATCTAAGCCCAACTGATCCATAACATGAAAAACAAAAAAGTCCGTTTTTCATCAAAAGTCATGCTGAAAAAAATGGTGGGAACCGGTTTTAAAGTATGGTGACGTACTATCCAATGGTGCGCAGCCAATAAACCAAGTATTAACCAAATCCAAGCGGGGTAAAGGGTTTCAACAGCTTTTATCTAAGCCCAACTGATCCATAACATGAAAAACAAAAAAGTCCGTTTTTCATCAAAAGTCATGCTGAAAAAAATGGTGGGAACCGGTTTTAAAGTATGGTGACGTACTATCCAATGGTGCGCAGCCAATAAACCAAGTATTAACCAAATCCAAGCGGGGTAAAGGGTTTCAACAGCTTTTATCTAAGCCCAACTGATCCATAACATGAAAAACAAAAAAGTCCGTTTTTCATCAAAAGTCATGCTGAAAAAAATGGTGGGAACCGGTTTTAAAGTATGGTGACGTACTATCCAATGGTGCGCAGCCAATAAACCAAGTATTAACCAAATCCAAGCGGGGTAAAGGGTTTCAACAGCTTTTATCTAAGCCCAACTGATCCATAACATGAAAAACAAAAAAGTCCGTTTTTCATCAAAAGTCATGCTGAAAAAAATGGTGGGAACCGGTTTTAAAGTATGGTGACGTACTATCCAATGGTGCGCAGCCAATAAACCAAGTATTAACCAAATCCAAGCGGGGTAAAGGGTTTCAACAGCTTTTATCTAAGCCCAACTGATCCATAACATGAAAAACAAAAAAGTCCGTTTTTCATCAAAAGTCATGCTGAAAAAAATGGTGGGAACCGGTTTTAAAGTATGGTGACGTACTATCCAATGGTGCGCAGCCAATAAACCAAGTATTAACCAAATCCAAGCGGGGTAAAGGGTTTCAACAGCTTTTATCTAAGCCCAACTGATCCATAACATGAAAAACAAAAAAGTCCGTTTTTCATCAAAAGTCATGCTGAAAAAAATGGTGGGAACCGGTTTTAAAGTATGGTGACGTACTATCCAATGGTGCGCAGCCAATAAACCAAGTATTAACCAAATCCAAGCGGGGTAAAGGGTTTCAACAGCTTTTATCTAAGCCCAACTGATCCATAACATGAAAAACAAAAAAGTCCGTTTTTCATCAAAAGTCATGCTGAAAAAAATGGTGGGAACCGGTTTTAAAGTATGGTGACGTACTATCCAATGGTGCGCAGCCAATAAACCAAGTATTAACCAAATCCAAGCGGGGTAAAGGGTTTCAACAGCTTTTATCTAAGCCCAACTGATCCATAACATGAAAAACAAAAAAGTCCGTTTTTCATCAAAAGTCATGCTGAAAAAAATGGTGGGAACCGGTTTTAAAGTATGGTGACGTACTATCCAATGGTGCGCAGCCAATAAACCAAGTATTAACCAAATCCAAGCGGGGTAAAGGGTTTCAACAGCTTTTATCTAAGCCCAACTGATCCATAACATGAAAAACAAAAAAGTCCGTTTTTCATCAAAAGTCATGCTGAAAAAAATGGTGGGAACCGGTTTTAAAGTATGGTGACGTACTATCCAATGGTGCGCAGCCAATAAACCAAGTATTAACCAAATCCAAGCGGGGTAAAGGGTTTCAACAGCTTTTATCTAAGCCCAACTGATCCATAACATGAAAAACAAAAAAGTCCGTTTTTCATCAAAAGTCATGCTGAAAAAAATGGTGGGAACCGGTTTTAAAGTATGGTGACGTACTATCCAATGGTGCGCAGCCAATAAACCAAGTATTAACCAAATCCAAGCGGGGTAAAGGGTTTCAACAGCTTTTATCTAAGCCCAACTGATCCATAACATGAAAAACAAAAAAGTCCGTTTTTCATCAAAAGTCATGCTGAAAAAAATGGTGGGAACCGGTTTTAAAGTATGGTGACGTACTATCCAATGGTGCGCAGCCAATAAACCAAGTATTAACCAAATCCAAGCGGGGTAAAGGGTTTCAACAGCTTTTATCTAAGCCCAACTGATCCATAACATGAAAAACAAAAAAGTCCGTTTTTCATCAAAAGTCATGCTGAAAAAAATGGTGGGAACCGGTTTTAAAGTATGGTGACGTACTATCCAATGGTGCGCAGCCAATAAACCAAGTATTAACCAAATCCAAGCGGGGTAAAGGGTTTCAACAGCTTTTATCTAAGCCCAACTGATCCATAACATGAAAAACAAAAAAGTCCGTTTTTCATCAAAAGTCATGCTGAAAAAAATGGTGGGAACCGGTTTTAAAGTATGGTGACGTACTATCCAATGGTGCGCAGCCAATAAACCAAGTATTAACCAAATCCAAGCGGGGTAAAGGGTTTCAACAGCTTTTATCTAAGCCCAACTGATCCATAACATGAAAAACAAAAAAGTCCGTTTTTCATCAAAAGTCATGCTGAAAAAAATGGTGGGAACCGGTTTTAAAGTATGGTGACGTACTATCCAATGGTGCGCAGCCAATAAACCAAGTATTAACCAAATCCAAGCGGGGTAAAGGGTTTCAACAGCTTTTATCTAAGCCCAACTGATCCATAACATGAAAAACAAAAAAGTCCGTTTTTCATCAAAAGTCATGCTGAAAAAAATGGTGGGAACCGGTTTTAAAGTATGGTGACGTACTATCCAATGGTGCGCAGCCAATAAACCAAGTATTAACCAAATCCAAGCGGGGTAAAGGGTTTCAACAGCTTTTATCTAAGCCCAACTGATCCATAACATGAAAAACAAAAAAGTCCGTTTTTCATCAAAAGTCATGCTGAAAAAAATGGTGGGAACCGGTTTTAAAGTATGGTGACGTACTATCCAATGGTGCGCAGCCAATAAACCAAGTATTAACCAAATCCAAGCGGGGTAAAGGGTTTCAACAGCTTTTATCTAAGCCCAACTGATCCATAACATGAAAAAACAAAAAAGTCCGTTTTTCATCAAAAGTCATGCTGAAAAAAATGGTGGGAACCGGTTTTAAAGTATGGTGACGTACTATCCAATGGTGCGCAGCCAATAAACCAAGTATTAACCAAATCCAAGCGGGGTAAAGGGTTTCAACAGCTTTTATCTAAGCCCAACTGATCCATAACATGAAAAACAAAAAAGTCCGTTTTTCATCAAAAGTCATGCTGAAAAAAATTGTGGGAACCGGTTTTAAAGTATGGTGACGTACTATCCAATGGTGCGCAGCCAATAAACCAAGTATTAACCAAATCCAAGCGGGGTAAAGGGTTTCAACAGCTTTTATCTAAGCCCAACTGATCCATAACATGAAAAACAAAAAAGTCCGTTTTTCATCAAAAGTCATGCTGAAAAAAATGGTGGGAACCGGTTTTAAAGTATGGTGACGTACTATCCAATGGTGCGCAGCCAATAAACCAAGTATTAACCAAATCCAAGCGGGGTAAAGGGTTTCAACAGCTTTTATCTAAGCCCAACTGATCCATAACATGAAAAACAAAAAAGTCCGTTTTTCATCAAAAGTCATGCTGAAAAAAATGGTGGGAACCGGTTTTAAAGTATGGTGACGTACTATCCAATGGTGCGCAGCCAATAAACCAAGTATTAACCAAATCCAAGCGGGGTAAAGGGTTTCAACAGCTTTTATCTAAGCCCAACTGATCCATAACATGAAAAACAAAAAAGTCCGTTTTTCATCAAAAGTCATGCTGAAAAAAATGGTGGGAACCGGTTTTAAAGTATGGTGACGTACTATCCAATGGTGCGCAGCCAATAAACCAAGTATTAACCAAATCCAAGCGGGGTAAAGGGTTTCAACAGCTTTTATCTAAGCCCAACTGATCCATAACATGAAAAACAAAAAAGTCCGTTTTTCATCAAAAGTCATGCTGAAAAAAATGGTGGGAACCGGTTTTAAAGTATGGTGACGTACTATCCAATGGTGCGCAGCCAATAAACCAAGTATTAACCAAATCCAAGCGGGGTAAAGGGTTTCAACAGCTTTTATCTAAGCCCAACTGATCCATAACATGAAAAACAAAAAAGTCCGTTTTTCATCAAAAGTCATGCTGAAAAAAATGGTGGGAACCGGTTTTAAAGTATGGTGACGTACTATCCAATGGTGCGCAGCCAATAAACCAAGTATTAACCAAATCCAAGCGGGGTAAAAGGGTTTCAACAGCTTTTATCTAAGCCCAACTGATCCATAAGAAAAACAAAAAAGTCCGTTTTTCATCAAAAGTCATGCTGAAAAAAATGGTGGGAACCGGTTTTAAAGTATGGTGACGTACTATCCAATGGTGCGCAGCCAATAAACCAAGTATTAACCAAATCCAAGCGGGGTAAAGGGTTTCAACAGCTTTTATCTAAGCCCAACTGATCCATAACATGAAAAACAAAAAAGTCCGTTTTTCATCAAAAGTCATGCTGAAAAAAATGGTGGGAACCGGTTTTAAAGTATGGTGACGTACTATCCAATGGTGCGCAGCCAATAAACCAAGTATTAACCAAATCCAAGCGGGGTAAAGGGTTTCAACAGCTTTTATCTAAGCCCAACTGATCCATAACATGAAAAACAAAAAAGTCCGTTTTTCATCAAAAGTCATGCTGAAAAAAATGGTGGGAACCGGTTTTAAAGTATGGTGACGTACTATCCAATGGTGCGCAGCCAATAAACCAAGTATTAACCAAATCCAAGCGGGGTAAAGGGTTTCAACAGCTTTTATCTAAGCCCAACTGATCCATAACATGAAAAACAAAAAAGTCCGTTTTTCATCAAAAGTCATGCTGAAAAAAATGGTGGGAACCGGTTTTAAAGTATGGTGACGTACTATCCAATGGTGCGCAGCCAATAAACCAAGTATTAACCAAATCCAAGCGGGGTAAAGGGTTTCAACAGCTTTTATCTAAGCCCAACTGATCCATAACATGAAAAACAAAAAAGTCCGTTTTTCATCAAAAGTCATGCTGAAAAAAATGGTGGGAACCGGTTTTAAAGTATGGTGACGTACTATCCAATGGTGCGCAGCCAATAAACCAAGTATTAACCAAATCCAAGCGGGGTAAAGGGTTTCAACAGCTTTTATCTAAGCCCAACTGATCCATAACATGAAAAACAAAAAAGTCCGTTTTTCATCAAAAGTCATGCTGAAAAAAATGGTGGGAACCGGTTTTAAAGTATGGTGACGTACTATCCAATGGTGCGCAGCCAATAAACCAAGTATTAACCAAATCCAAGCGGGGTAAAGGGTTTCAACAGCTTTTATCTAAGCCCAACTGATCCATAACATGAAAAACAAAAAAGTCCGTTTTTCATCAAAAGTCATGCTGAAAAAAATGGTGGGAACCGGTTTTAAAGTATGGTGACGTACTATCCAATGGTGCGCAGCCAATAAACCAAGTATTAACCAAATCCAAGCGGGGTAAAGGGTTTCAACAGCTTTTATCTAAGCCCAACTGATCCATAACATGAAAAACAAAAAAGTCCGTTTTTCATCAAAAGTCATGCTGAAAAAAATGGTGGGAACCGGTTTTAAAGTATGGTGACGTACTATCCAATGGTGCGCAGCCAATAAACCAAGTATTAACCAAATCCAAGCGGGGTAAAGGGTTTCAACAGCTTTTATCTAAGCCCAACTGATCCATAACATGAAAAACAAAAAAGTCCGTTTTTCATCAAAAGTCATGCTGAAAAAAATGGTGGGAACCGGTTTTAAAGTATGGTGACGTACTATCCAATGGTGCGCAGCCAATAAACCAAGTATTAACCAAATCCAAGCGGGGTAAAGGGTTTCAACAGCTTTTATCTAAGCCCAACTGATCCATAACATGAAAAACAAAAAAGTCCGTTTTTCATCAAAAGTCATGCTGAAAAAAATGGTGGGAACCGGTTTTAAAGTATGGTGACGTACTATCCAATGGTGCGCAGCCAATAAACCAAGTATTAACCAAATCCAAGCGGGGTAAAGGGTTTCAACAGCTTTTATCTAAGCCCAACTGATCCATAACATGAAAAACAAAAAAGTCCGTTTTTCATCAAAAGTCATGCTGAAAAAAATGGTGGGAACCGGTTTTAAAGTATGGTGACGTACTATCCAATGGTGCGCAGCCAATAAACCAAGTATTAACCAAATCCAAGCGGGGTAAAGGGTTTCAACAGCTTTTATCTAAGCCCAACTGATCCATAACATGAAAAACAAAAAAGTCCGTTTTTCATCAAAAGTCATGCTGAAAAAAATGGTGGGAACCGGTTTTAAAGTATGGTGACGTACTATCCAATGGTGCGCAGCCAATAAACCAAGTATTAACCAAATCCAAGCGGGGTAAAGGGTTTCAACAGCTTTTATCTAAGCCCAACTGATCCATAACATGAAAAACAAAAAAGTCCGTTTTTCATCAAAAGTCATGCTGAAAAAAATGGTGGGAACCGGTTTTAAAGTATGGTGACGTACTATCCAATGGTGCGCAGCCAATAAACCAAGTATTAACCAAATCCAAGCGGGGTAAAGGGTTTCAACAGCTTTTATCTAAGCCCAACTGATCCATAACATGAAAAACAAAAAAGTCCGTTTTTCATCAAAAGTCATGCTGAAAAAAATGGTGGGAACCGGTTTTAAAGTATGGTGACGTACTATCCAATGGTGCGCAGCCAATAAACCAAGTATTAACCAAATCCAAGCGGGGTAAAGGGTTTCAACAGCTTTTATCTAAGCCCAACTGATCCATAACATGAAAAACAAAAAAGTCCGTTTTTCATCAAAAGTCATGCTGAAAAAAATGGTGGGAACCGGTTTTAAAGTATGGTGACGTACTATCCAATGGTGCGCAGCCAATAAACCAAGTATTAACCAAATCCAAGCGGGGTAAAGGGTTTCAACAGCTTTTATCTAAGCCCAACTGATCCATAACATGAAAAACAAAAAAGTCCGTTTTTCATCAAAAGTCATGCTGAAAAAAATGGTGGGAACCGGTTTTAAAGTATGGTGACGTACTATCCAATGGTGCGCAGCCAATAAACCAAGTATTAACCAAATCCAAGCGGGGTAAAGGGTTTCAACAGCTTTTATCTAAGCCCAACTGATCCATAACATGAAAAACAAAAAAGTCCGTTTTTCATCAAAAGTCATGCTGAAAAAAATGGTGGGAACCGGTTTTAAAGTATGGTGACGTACTATCCAATGGTGCGCAGCCAATAAACCAAGTATTAACCAAATCCAAGCGGGGTAAAGGGTTTCAACAGCTTTTATCTAAGCCCAACTGATCCATAACATGAAAAACAAAAAAGTCCGTTTTTCATCAAAAGTCATGCTGAAAAAAATGGTGGGAACCGGTTTTAAAGTATGGTGACGTACTATCCAATGGTGCGCAGCCAATAAACCAAGTATTAACCAAATCCAAGCGGGGTAAAGGGTTTCAACAGCTTTTATCTAAGCCCAACTGATCCATAACATGAAAAACAAAAAAGTCCGTTTTTCATCAAAAGTCATGCTGAAAAAAATGGTGGGAACCGGTTTTAAAGTATGGTGACGTACTATCCAATGGTGCGCAGCCAATAAACCAAGTATTAACCAAATCCAAGCGGGGTAAAGGGTTTCAACAGCTTTTATCTAAGCCCAACTGATCCATAACATGAAAAACAAAAAAGTCCGTTTTTCATCAAAAGTCATGCTGAAAAAAATGGTGGGAACCGGTTTTAAAGTATGGTGACGTACTATCCAATGGTGCGCAGCCAATAAACCAAGTATTAACCAAATCCAAGCGGGGTAAAGGGTTTCAACAGCTTTTATCTAAGCCCAACTGATCCATAACATGAAAAACAAAAAAGTCCGTTTTTCATCAAAAGTCATGCTGAAAAAAATGGTGGGAACCGGTTTTAAAGTATGGTGACGTACTATCCAATGGTGCGCAGCCAATAAACCAAGTATTAACCAAATCCAAGCGGGGTAAAGGGTTTCAACAGCTTTTATCTAAGCCCAACTGATCCATAACATGAAAAACAAAAAAGTCCGTTTTTCATCAAAAGTCATGCTGAAAAAAATGGTGGGAACCGGTTTTAAAGTATGGTGACGTACTATCCAATGGTGCGCAGCCAATAAACCAAGTATTAACCAAATCCAAGCGGGGTAAAGGGTTTCAACAGCTTTTATCTAAGCCCAACTGATCCATAACATGAAAAACAAAAAAGTCCGTTTTTCATCAAAAGTCATGCTGAAAAAAATGGTGGGAACCGGTTTTAAAGTATGGTGACGTACTATCCAATGGTGCGCAGCCAATAAACCAAGTATTAACCAAATCCAAGCGGGGTAAAGGGTTTCAACAGCTTTTATCTAAGCCCAACTGATCCATAACATGAAAAACAAAAAAGTCCGTTTTTCATCAAAAGTCATGCTGAAAAAAATGGTGGGAACCGGTTTTAAAGTATGGTGACGTACTATCCAATGGTGCGCAGCCAATAAACCAAGTATTAACCAAATCCAAGCGGGGTAAAGGGTTTCAACAGCTTTTATCTAAGCCCAACTGATCCATAACATGAAAAACAAAAAAGTCCGTTTTTCATCAAAAGTCATGCTGAAAAAAATGGTGGGAACCGGTTTTAAAGTATGGTGACGTACTATCCAATGGTGCGCAGCCAATAAACCAAGTATTAACCAAATCCAAGCGGGGTAAAGGGTTTCAACAGCTTTTATCTAAGCCCAACTGATCCATAACATGAAAAACAAAAAAGTCCGTTTTTCATCAAAAGTCATGCTGAAAAAAATGGTGGGAACCGGTTTTAAAGTATGGTGACGTACTATCCAATGGTGCGCAGCCAATAAACCAAGTATTAACCAAATCCAAGCGGGGTAAAGGGTTTCAACAGCTTTTATCTAAGCCCAACTGATCCATAACATGAAAAACAAAAAAGTCCGTTTTTCATCAAAAGTCATGCTGAAAAAAATGGTGGGAACCGGTTTTAAAGTATGGTGACGTACTATCCAATGGTGCGCAGCCAATAAACCAAGTATTAACCAAATCCAAGCGGGGTAAAGGGTTTCAACAGCTTTTATCTAAGCCCAACTGATCCATAACATGAAAAACAAAAAAGTCCGTTTTTCATCAAAAGTCATGCTGAAAAAAATGGTGGGAACCGGTTTTAAAGTATGGTGACGTACTATCCAATGGTGCGCAGCCAATAAACCAAGTATTAACCAAATCCAAGCGGGGTAAAGGGTTTCAACAGCTTTTATCTAAGCCCAACTGATCCATAACATGAAAAACAAAAAAGTCCGTTTTTCATCAAAAGTCATGCTGAAAAAAATGGTGGGAACCGGTTTTAAAGTATGGTGACGTACTATCCAATGGTGCGCAGCCAATAAACCAAGTATTAACCAAACCCAAGCGGGGTAAAGGGTTTCAACAGCTTTTATCTAAGCCCAACTGATCCATAACATGAAAAACAAAAAAGTCCGTTTTTCATCAAAAGTCATGCTGAAAAAAATGGTGGGAACCGGTTTTAAAGTATGGTGACGTACTATCCAATGGTGCGCAGCCAATAAACCAAGTATTAACCAAATCCAAGCGGGGTAAAGGGTTTCAACAGCTTTTATCTAAGCCCAACTGATCCATAACATGAAAAACAAAAAAGTCCGTTTTTCATCAAAAGTCATGCTGAAAAAAATGGTGGGAACCGGTTTTAAAGTATGGTGACGTACTATCCAATGGTGCGCAGCCAATAAACCAAGTATTAACCAAATCCAAGCGGGGTAAAGGGTTTCAACAGCTTTTATCTAAGCCCAACTGATCCATAACATGAAAAACAAAAAAGTCCGTTTTTCATCAAAAGTCATGCTGAAAAAAATGGTGGGAACCGGTTTTAAAGTATGGTGACGTACTATTCAATGGTGCGCAGCCAATAAACCAAGTATTAACCAAATCCAAGCGGGGTAAAGGGGTTTCAACAGCTTTTATCTAAGCCCAACTGATCCATAACATGAAAAACAAAAAAGTCCGTTTTTCATCAAAAGTCAAGCTGAAAAAAATGGTGGGAACCGGTTTTAAAGTATGGCTACGTACTATCCAATGTGCGCAGCCAATAAACCAAGTATTAACCAAATCCAAGCGGGGTAAAGGGTTTCAACAGCTTTTATCTAAGCCCAACTGATCCATAACATGAAAAACAAAAAAGTCCGTTTTTCATCAAAAGTCATGCTGAAAAAAATGGTGGGAACCGGTTTTAAAGTATGGTGACGTACTATCCAATGGTGCGCAGCCAATAAACCAAGTATTAACCAAATCCAAGCGGGGTAAAGGGTTTCAACAGCTTTTATCTAAGCCCAACTGATCCATAACATGAAAAACAAAAAAGTCCGTTTTTCATCAAAAGTCATGCTGAAAAAAATGGTGGGAACCGGTTTTAAAGTATGGTGACGTACTATCCAATGGTGCGCAGCCAATAAACCAAGTATTAACCAAATCCAAGCGGGGTAAAGGGTTTCAACAGCTTTTATCTAAGCCCAACTGATCCATAACATGAAAAACAAAAAAGTCCGTTTTTCATCAAAAGTCATGCTGAAAAAAATGGTGGGAACCGGTTTTAAAGTATGGTGACGTACTATCCAATGGTGCGCAGCCAATAAACCAAGTATTAACCAAATCCAAGCGGGGTAAAGGGTTTCAACAGCTTTTATCTAAGCCCAACTGATCCATAACATGAAAAACAAAAAAGTCCGTTTTTCATCAAAAGTCATGCTGAAAAAAATGGTGGGAACCGGTTTTAAAGTATGGTGACGTACTATCCAATGGTGCGCAGCCAATAAACCAAGTATTAACCAAATCCAAGCGGGGTAAAGGGTTTCAACAGCTTTTATCTAAGCCCAACTGATCCATAACATGAAAAACAAAAAAGTCCGTTTTTCATCAAAAGTCATGCTGAAAAAAATGGTGGGAACCGGTTTTAAAGTATGGTGACGTACTATCCAATGGTGCGCAGCCAATAAACCAAGTATTAACCAAATCCAAGCGGGGTAAAGGGTTTCAACAGCTTTTATCTAAGCCCAACTGATCCATAACATGAAAAACAAAAAAGTCCGTTTTTCATCAAAAGTCATGCTGAAAAAAATGGTGGGAACCGGTTTTAAAGTATGGTGACGTACTATCCAATGGTGCGCAGCCAATAAACCAAGTATTAACCAAATCCAAGCGGGGTAAAGGGTTTCAACAGCTTTTATCTAAGCCCAACTGATCCATAACATGAAAAACAAAAAAGTCCGTTTTTCATCAAAAGTCATGCTGAAAAAAATGGTGGGAACCGGTTTTAAAGTATGGTGACGTACTATCCAATGGTGCGCAGCCAATAAACCAAGTATTAACCAAATCCAAGCGGGGTAAAGGGTTTCAACAGCTTTTATCTAAGCCCAACTGATCCATAACATGAAAAACAAAAAAGTCCGTTTTTCATCAAAAGTCATGCTGAAAAAAATGGTGGGAACCGGTTTTAAAGTATGGTGACGTACTATCCAATGGTGCGCAGCCAATAAACCAAGTATTAACCAAATCCAAGCGGGGTAAAGGGTTTCAACAGCTTTTATCTAAGCCCAACTGATCCATAACATGAAAAACAAAAAAGTCCGTTTTTCATCAAAAGTCATGCTGAAAAAAATGGTGGGAACCGGTTTTAAAGTATGGTGACGTACTATCCAATGGTGCGCAGCCAATAAACCAAGTATTAACCAAATCCAAGCGGGGTAAAGGGTTTCAACAGCTTTTATCTAAGCCCAACTGATCCATAACATGAAAAACAAAAAAGTCCGTTTTTCATCAAAAGTCATGCTGAAAAAAATGGTGGGAACCGGTTTTAAAGTATGGTGACGTACTATCCAATGGTGCGCAGCCAATAAACCAAGTATTAACCAAATCCAAGCGGGGTAAAGGGTTTCAACAGCTTTTATCTAAGCCCAACTGATCCATAACATGAAAAACAAAAAAGTCCGTTTTTCATCAAAAGTCATGCTGAAAAAAATGGTGGGAACCGGTTTTAAAGTATGGTGACGTACTATCCAATGGTGCGCAGCCAATAAACCAAGTATTAACCAAATCCAAGCGGGGTAAAGGGTTTCAACAGCTTTTATCTAAGCCCAACTGATCCATAACATGAAAAACAAAAAAGTCCGTTTTTCATCAAAAGTCATGCTGAAAAAAATGGTGGGAACCGGTTTTAAAGTATGGTGACGTACTATCCAATGGTGCGCAGCCAATAAACCAAGTATTAACCAAATCCAAGCGGGGTAAAGGGTTTCAACAGCTTTTATCTAAGCCCAACTGATCCATAACATGAAAAACAAAAAAGTCCGTTTTTCATCAAAAGTCATGCTGAAAAAAATGGTGGGAACCGGTTTTAAAGTATGGTGACGTACTATCCAATGGTGCGCAGCCAATAAACCAAGTATTAACCAAATCCAAGCGGGGTAAAGGGTTTCAACAGCTTTTATCTAAGCCCAACTGATCCATAACATGAAAAACAAAAAAGTCCGTTTTTCATCAAAAGTCATGCTGAAAAAAATGGTGGGAACCGGTTTTAAAGTATGGTGACGTACTATCCAATGGTGCGCAGCCAATAAACCAAGTATTAACCAAATCCAAGCGGGGTAAAGGGTTTCAACAGCTTTTATCTAAGCCCAACTGATCCATAACATGAAAAACAAAAAAGTCCGTTTTTCATCAAAAGTCATGCTGAAAAAAATGGTGGGAACCGGTTTTAAAGTATGGTGACGTACTATCCAATGGTGCGCAGCCAATAAACCAAGTATTAACCAAATCCAAGCGGGGTAAAGGGTTTCAACAGCTTTTATCTAAGCCCAACTGATCCATAACATGAAAAACAAAAAAGTCCGTTTTTCATCAAAAGTCATGCTGAAAAAAATGGTGGGAACCGGTTTTAAAGTATGGTGACGTACTATCCAATGGTGCGCAGCCAATAAACCAAGTATTAACCAAATCCAAGCGGGGTAAAGGGTTTCAACAGCTTTTATCTAAGCCCAACTGATCCATAACATGAAAAACAAAAAAGTCCGTTTTTCATCAAAAGTCATGCTGAAAAAAATGGTGGGAACCGGTTTTAAAGTATGGTGACGTACTATCCAATGGTGCGCAGCCAATAAACCAAGTATTAACCAAATCCAAGCGGGGTAAAGGGTTTCAACAGCTTTTATCTAAGCCCAACTGATCCATAACATGAAAAACAAAAAAGTCCGTTTTTCATCAAAAGTCATGCTGAAAAAAATGGTGGGAACCGGTTTTAAAGTATGGTGACGTACTATCCAATGGTGCGCAGCCAATAAACCAAGTATTAACCAAATCCAAGCGGGGTAAAGGGTTTCAACAGCTTTTATCTAAGCCCAACTGATCCATAACATGAAAAACAAAAAAGTCCGTTTTTCATCAAAAGTCATGCTGAAAAAAATGGTGGGAACCGGTTTTAAAGTATGGTGACGTACTATCCAATGGTGCGCAGCCAATAAACCAAGTATTAACCAA
Source organism: Unio pictorum (assembly GCA_030141615.1). Taxonomy (NCBI): domain Eukaryota; kingdom Metazoa; phylum Mollusca; class Bivalvia; order Unionida; family Unionidae; genus Unio; species Unio pictorum. The sequence goes on along the minus strand of JARLTB010000448.1, from coordinate 57,407 downwards.
ATCCAAGCGGGGTAAAGGGTTTCAACAGCTTTTATCTAAGCCCAACTGATCCATAACATGAAAAACAAAAAAGTCCGTTTTTCATCAAAAGTCATGCTGAAAAAAATGGTGGGAACCGGTTTTAAAGTATGGTGACGTACTATCCAATGGTGCGCAGCCAATAAACCAAGTATTAACCAAATCCAAGCGGGGTAAAGGGTTTCAACAGCTTTTATCTAAGCCCAACTGATCCATAACATGAAAAACAAAAAAGTCCGTTTTTCATCAAAAGTCATGCTGAAAAAAATGGTGGGAACCGGTTTTAAAGTATGGTGACGTACTATCCAATGGTGCGCAGCCAATAAACCAAGTATTAACCAAATCCAAGCGGGGTAAAGGGTTTCAACAGCTTTTATCTAAGCCCAACTGATCCATAACATGAAAAACAAAAAAGTCCGTTTTTCATCAAAAGTCATGCTGAAAAAAATGGTGGGAACCGGTTTTAAAGTATGGTGACGTACTATCCAATGGTGCGCAGCCAATAAACCAAGTATTAACCAAATCCAAGCGGGGTAAAGGGTTTCAACAGCTTTTATCTAAGCCCAACTGATCCATAACATGAAAAACAAAAAAGTCCGTTTTTCATCAAAAGTCATGCTGAAAAAAATGGTGGGAACCGGTTTTAAAGTATGGTGACGTACTATCCAATGGTGCGCAGCCAATAAACCAAGTATTAACCAAATCCAAGCGGGGTAAAGGGTTTCAACAGCTTTTATCTAAGCCCAACTGATCCATAACATGAAAAACAAAAAAGTCCGTTTTTCATCAAAAGTCATGCTGAAAAAAATGGTGGGAACCGGTTTTAAAGTATGGTGACGTACTATCCAATGGTGCGCAGCCAATAAACCAAGTATTAACCAAATCCAAGCGGGGTAAAGGGTTTCAACAGCTTTTATCTAAGCCCAACTGATCCATAACATGAAAAACAAAAAAGTCCGTTTTTCATCAAAAGTCATGCTGAAAAAAATGGTGGGAACCGGTTTTAAAGTATGGTGACGTACTATCCAATGGTGCGCAGCCAATAAACCAAGTATTAACCAAATCCAAGCGGGGTAAAGGGTTTCAACAGCTTTTATCTAAGCCCAACTGATCCATAACATGAAAAACAAAAAAGTCCGTTTTTCATCAAAAGTCATGCTGAAAAAAATGGTGGGAACCGGTTTTAAAGTATGGTGACGTACTATCCAATGGTGCGCAGCCAATAAACCAAGTATTAACCAAATCCAAGCGGGGTAAAGGGTTTCAACAGCTTTTATCTAAGCCCAACTGATCCATAACATGAAAAACAAAAAAGTCCGTTTTTCATCAAAAGTCATGCTGAAAAAAATGGTGGGAACCGGTTTTAAAGTATGGTGACGTACTATCCAATGGTGCGCAGCCAATAAACCAAGTATTAACCAAATCCAAGCGGGGTAAAGGGTTTCAACAGCTTTTATCTAAGCCCAACTGATCCATAACATGAAAAACAAAAAAGTCCGTTTTTCATCAAAAGTCATGCTGAAAAAAATGGTGGGAACCGGTTTTAAAGTATGGTGACGTACTATCCAATGGTGCGCAGCCAATAAACCAAGTATTAACCAAATCCAAGCGGGGTAAAGGGTTTCAACAGCTTTTATCTAAGCCCAACTGATCCATAACATGAAAAACAAAAAAGTCCGTTTTTCATCAAAAGTCATGCTGAAAAAAATGGTGGGAACCGGTTTTAAAGTATGGTGACGTACTATCCAATGGTGCGCAGCCAATAAACCAAGTATTAACCAAATCCAAGCGGGGTAAAGGGTTTCAACAGCTTTTATCTAAGCCCAACTGATCCATAACATGAAAAACAAAAAAGTCCGTTTTTCATCAAAAGTCATGCTGAAAAAAATGGTGGGAACCGGTTTTAAAGTATGGTGACGTACTATCCAATGGTGCGCAGCCAATAAACCAAGTATTAACCAAATCCAAGCGGGGTAAAGGGTTTCAACAGCTTTTATCTAAGCCCAACTGATCCATAACATGAAAAACAAAAAAGTCCGTTTTTCATCAAAAGTCATGCTGAAAAAAATGGTGGGAACCGGTTTTAAAGTATGGTGACGTACTATCCAATGGTGCGCAGCCAATAAACCAAGTATTAACCAAATCCAAGCGGGGTAAAGGGTTTCAACAGCTTTTATCTAAGCCCAACTGATCCATAACATGAAAAACAAAAAAGTCCGTTTTTCATCAAAAGTCATGCTGAAAAAAATGGTGGGAACCGGTTTTAAAGTATGGTGACGTACTATCCAATGGTGCGCAGCCAATAAACCAAGTATTAACCAAATCCAAGCGGGGTAAAGGGTTTCAACAGCTTTTATCTAAGCCCAACTGATCCATAACATGAAAAACAAAAAAGTCCGTTTTTCATCAAAAGTCATGCTGAAAAAAATGGTGGGAACCGGTTTTAAAGTATGGTGACGTACTATCCAATGGTGCGCAGCCAATAAACCAAGTATTAACCAAATCCAAGCGGGGTAAAGGGTTTCAACAGCTTTTATCTAAGCCCAACTGATCCATAACATGAAAAACAAAAAAGTCCGTTTTTCATCAAAAGTCATGCTGAAAAAAATGGTGGGAACCGGTTTTAAAGTATGGTGACGTACTATCCAATGGTGCGCAGCCAATAAACCAAGTATTAACCAAATCCAAGCGGGGTAAAGGGTTTCAACAGCTTTTATCTAAGCCCAACTGATCCATAACATGAAAAACAAAAAAGTCCGTTTTTCATCAAAAGTCATGCTGAAAAAAATGGTGGGAACCGGTTTTAAAGTATGGTGACGTACTATCCAATGGTGCGCAGCCAATAAACCAAGTATTAACCAAATCCAAGCGGGGTAAAGGGTTTCAACAGCTTTTATCTAAGCCCAACTGATCCATAACATGAAAAACAAAAAAGTCCGTTTTTCATCAAAAGTCATGCTGAAAAAAATGGTGGGAACCGGTTTTAAAGTATGGTGACGTACTATCCAATGGTGCGCAGCCAATAAACCAAGTATTAACCAAATCCAAGCGGGGTAAAGGGTTTCAACAGCTTTTATCTAAGCCCAACTGATCCATAACATGAAAAACAAAAAAGTCCGTTTTTCATCAAAAGTCATGCTGAAAAAAATGGTGGGAACCGGTTTTAAAGTATGGTGACGTACTATCCAATGGTGCGCAGCCAATAAACCAAGTATTAACCAAATCCAAGCGGGGTAAAGGGTTTCAACAGCTTTTATCTAAGCCCAACTGATCCATAACATGAAAAACAAAAAAGTCCGTTTTTCATCAAAAGTCATGCTGAAAAAAATGGTGGGAACCGGTTTTAAAGTATGGTGACGTACTATCCAATGGTGCGCAGCCAATAAACCAAGTATTAACCAAATCCAAGCGGGGTAAAGGGTTTCAACAGCTTTTATCTAAGCCCAACTGATCCATAACATGAAAAACAAAAAAGTCCGTTTTTCATCAAAAGTCATGCTGAAAAAAATGGTGGGAACCGGTTTTAAAGTATGGTGACGTACTATCCAATGGTGCGCAGCCAATAAACCAAGTATTAACCAAATCCAAGCGGGGTAAAGGGTTTCAACAGCTTTTATCTAAGCCCAACTGATCCATAACATGAAAAACAAAAAAGTCCGTTTTTCATCAAAAGTCATGCTGAAAAAAATGGTGGGAACCGGTTTTAAAGTATGGTGACGTACTATCCAATGGTGCGCAGCCAATAAACCAAGTATTAACCAAATCCAAGCGGGGTAAAGGGTTTCAACAGCTTTTATCTAAGCCCAACTGATCCATAACATGAAAAACAAAAAAGTCCGTTTTTCATCAAAAGTCATGCTGAAAAAAATGGTGGGAACCGGTTTTAAAGTATGGTGACGTACTATCCAATGGTGCGCAGCCAATAAACCAAGTATTAACCAAATCCAAGCGGGGTAAAGGGTTTCAACAGCTTTTATCTAAGCCCAACTGATCCATAACATGAAAAACAAAAAAGTCCGTTTTTCATCAAAAGTCATGCTGAAAAAAATGGTGGGAACCGGTTTTAAAGTATGGTGACGTACTATCCAATGGTGCGCAGCCAATAAACCAAGTATTAACCAAATCCAAGCGGGGTAAAGGGTTTCAACAGCTTTTATCTAAGCCCAACTGATCCATAACATGAAAAACAAAAAAGTCCGTTTTTCATCAAAAGTCATGCTGAAAAAAATGGTGGGAACCGGTTTTAAAGTATGGTGACGTACTATCCAATGGTGCGCAGCCAATAAACCAAGTATTAACCAAATCCAAGCGGGGTAAAGGGTTTCAACAGCTTTTATCTAAGCCCAACTGATCCATAACATGAAAAACAAAAAAGTCCGTTTTTCATCAAAAGTCATGCTGAAAAAAATGGTGGGAACCGGTTTTAAAGTATGGTGACGTACTATCCAATGGTGCGCAGCCAATAAACCAAGTATTAACCAAATCCAAGCGGGGTAAAGGGTTTCAACAGCTTTTATCTAAGCCCAACTGATCCATAACATGAAAAACAAAAAAGTCCGTTTTTCATCAAAAGTCATGCTGAAAAAAATGGTGGGAACCGGTTTTAAAGTATGGTGACGTACTATCCAATGGTGCGCAGCCAATAAACCAAGTATTAACCAAATCCAAGCGGGGTAAAGGGTTTCAACAGCTTTTATCTAAGCCCAACTGATCCATAACATGAAAAACAAAAAAGTCCGTTTTTCATCAAAAGTCATGCTGAAAAAAATGGTGGGAACCGGTTTTAAAGTATGGTGACGTACTATCCAATGGTGCGCAGCCAATAAACCAAGTATTAACCAAATCCAAGCGGGGTAAAGGGTTTCAACAGCTTTTATCTAAGCCCAACTGATCCATAACATGAAAAACAAAAAAGTCCGTTTTTCATCAAAAGTCATGCTGAAAAAAATGGTGGGAACCGGTTTTAAAGTATGGTGACGTACTATCCAATGGTGCGCAGCCAATAAACCAAGTATTAACCAAATCCAAGCGGGGTAAAGGGTTTCAACAGCTTTTATCTAAGCCCAACTGATCCATAACATGAAAAACAAAAAAGTCCGTTTTTCATCAAAAGTCATGCTGAAAAAAATGGTGGGAACCGGTTTTAAAGTATGGTGACGTACTATCCAATGGTGCGCATCCAATAAACCAAGTATTAACCAAATCCAAGCGGGGTAAAGGGTTTCAACAGCTTTTATCTAAGCCCAACTGATCCATAACATGAAAAACCAAAAAGTCCGTTTTTCATCAAAAGTCATGCTGAAAAAAATGGTGGGAACCGGTTTTAAAGTATGGTGACGTACTATCCAATGGTGCGCAGCCAATAAACCAAGTATTAACCAAATCCAAGCGGGGTAAAGGGTTTCAACAGCTTTTATCTAAGCCCAACTGATCCATAACATGAAAAACAAAAAGTCCGTTTTTCATCAAAAGTCATGCTGAAAAAAATGGTGGGAACCGGTTTTAAAGTATGGTGACGTACTATCCAATGGTGCGCATCCAATAAACCAAGTATTACCAAATCCAAGCGGGGTAAAGGGTTTCAAAAGCTTTTATCTAAGCCCAACTGATCCATAACATGAAAAACCAAAAAGTCCGTTTTTCATCAAAAGTCATGCTGAAAAAAATGGTGGGAACCGGTTTTAAAGTATGGTGACGTACTATCCAATGGTGCGCATCCAATAAACCAAGTATTAACCAAATCCAAGCGGGGTAAAGGGTTTCAAAAGCTTTTATCTAAGCCCAACTGATCCATAACATGAAAAACCAAAAAAGTCCGTTTTTCATCAAAAGTCATGCTGAAAAAAATGGTGGGAACCGGTTTTAAAGTATGGTGACGTACTATCCAATGGTGCGCATCCAATAAACCAAGTATTAACCAAATCCAAGCGGGGTAAAGGGTTTCAACAGCTTTTATCTAAGCCCAACTGATCCATAACATGAAAAACCAAAAAGTCCGTTTTTCATCAAAAGTCATGCTGAAAAAATGGTGGGAACCGGTTTTAAAGTATGGTGACGTACTATCCAATGGTGCGCATCCAATAAACCAAGTATTAACCAAATCCAAGCGGGTAAAGGGTTTCAAAAGCTTTTATCTAAGCCCAACTGATCCATAACATGAAAAACCAAAAAGTCCGTTTTTCATCAAAAGTCATGCTGAAAAAAATGGTGGGAACCGGTTTTAAAGTATGGTGACGTACTATCCAATGGTGCGCATCCAATAAACCAAGTATTAACCAAATCCAAGCGGGGTAAAGGGTTTCAACAGCTTTTATCTAAGCCCAACTGATCCATAACATGAAAAACCAAAAAGTCCGTTTTTCATCAAAAGTCATGCTGAAAAAAATGGTGGGAACCGGTTTTTAAAGTATGGTGACGTACTATCCAATGGTGCGCATCCAATAAACCAAGTATTAACCAAATCCAAGCGGGGTAAAGGGTTTCAACAGCTTTTATCTAAGCCCAACTGATCCATAACATGAAAAACCAAAAAGTCCGTTTTTCATCAAAAGTCATGCTGAAAAAAATGGTGGGAACCGGTTTTAAAGTATGGTGACGTACTATCCAATGGTGCGCATCCAATAAACCAAGTATTAACCAAATCCAAGCGGGGTAAAGGGTTTCAACAGCTTTTATCTAAGCCCAACTGATCCATAACATGAAAAACCAAAAAAGTCCGTTTTTCATCAAAAGTCATGCTGAAAAAAATGGTGGGAACCGGTTTTAAAGTATGGTGACGTACTATCCAATGGTGCGCATCCAATAAACCAAGTATTAACCAAATCCAAGCGGGGTAAAGGGTTTTCAAAAAGCTTTTATCTAAGCCCAACTGATCCATAACATGAAAAACCAAAAAGTCCGTTTTTCATCAAAAGTCATGCTGAAAAAAATGGTGGGAACCGGTTTTAAAGTATGGTGACGTACTATCCAATGGTGCGCATCCAATAAACCAAGTATTAACCAAATCCAAGCGGGGTAAAGGGTTTCAACAGCTTTTATCTAAGCCCAACTGATCCATAACATGAAAAACCAAAAAGTCCGTTTTTCATCAAAAGTCATGCTGAAAAAAATGGTGGGAACCGGTTTTAAAGTATGGTGACGTACTATCCAATGGTGCGCATCCAATAAACCAAGTATTAACCAAATCCAAGCGGGGTAAAGGGTTTCAAAAGCTTTTATCTAAGCCCAACTGATCCATAACATGAAAAACCAAAAAGTCCGTTTTTCATCAAAAGTCATGCTGAAAAAAATGGTGGGAACCGGTTTTAAAGTATGGTGACGTACTATCCAATGGTGCGCATCCAATAAACCAAGTATTAACCAAATCCAAGCGGGTAAAGGGTTTCAACAGCTTTTATCTAAGCCCAACTGATCCATAACATGAAAAACCAAAAAGTCCGTTTTTCATCAAAAGTCATGCTGAAAAAAATGGTGGGAACCGGTTTTAAAGTATGGTGACGTACTATCCAATGGTGCGCATCAATAAACCAAGTATTAACCAAATCCAAGCGGGGTAAAGGGTTTCAAAAAGCTTTTATCTAAGCCCAACTGATCCATAACATGAAAAACCAAAAAGTCCGTTTTTCATCAAAAGTCATGCTGAAAAAAATGGTGGGAACCGGTTTTAAAGTATGGTGACGTACTATCCAATGGTGCGCATCCAATAAACCAAGTATTAACCAAATCCAAGCGGGGTAAAGGGTTTCAACAGCTTTTATCTAAGCCCAACTGATCCATAACATGAAAAACCAAAAAGTCCGTTTTTCATCAAAAGTCATGCTGAAAAAAATGGTGGGAACCGGTTTTAAAGTATGGTGACGTACTATCCAATGGTGCGCATCCAATAAACCAAGTATTAACCAAATCCAAGCGGGGTAAAGGGTTTCAAAAAGCTTTTATCTAAGCCCAACTGATCCATAACATGAAAAACCAAAAAGTCCGTTTTTCATCAAAAGTCATGCTGAAAAAAATGGTGGGAACCGGTTTTAAAGTATGGTGACGTACTATCCAATGGTGCGCATCCAATAAACCAAGTATTAACCAAATCCAAGCGGGGTAAAGGGTTTCAACAGCTTTTATCTAAGCCCAACTGATCCATAACATGAAAAACCAAAAAGTCCGTTTTTCATCAAAAGTCATGCTGAAAAAAATGGTGGGAACCGGTTTTAAAGTATGGTGACGTACTATCCAATGGTGCGCATCCAATAAACCAAGTATTAACCAAATCCAAGCGGGGTAAAGGGTTTCAAAAAGCTTTTATCTAAGCCCAACTGATCCATAACATGAAAAACCAAAAAGTCCGTTTTTCATCAAAAGTCATGCTGAAAAAAATGGTGGGAACCGGTTTTAAAGTATGGTGACGTACTATCCAATGGTGCGCATCCAATAAACCAAGTATTAACCAAATCCAAGCGGGGTAAAGGGTTTCAACAGCTTTTATCTAAGCCCAACTGATCCATAACATGAAAAACCAAAAAGTCCGTTTTTCATCAAAAGTCATGCTGAAAAAAATGGTGGGAACCGGTTTTAAAGTATGGTGACGTACTATCCAATGGTGCGCATCCAATAAACCAAGTATTAACCAAATCCAAGCGGGGTAAAGGGTTTCAAAAAGCTTTTATCTAAGCCCAACTGATCCATAACATGAAAAACCAAAAAGTCCGTTTTTCATCAAAAGTCATGCTGAAAAAATGGTGGGAACCGGTTTTAAAGTATGGTGACGTACTATCCAATGGTGCGCATCCAATAAACCAAGTATTAACCAAATCCAAGCGGGGTAAAGGGTTTCAACAGCTTTTATCTAAGCCCAACTGATCCATAACATGAAAAACCAAAAAGTCCGTTTTTCATCAAAAGTCATGCTGAAAAAAATGGTGGGAACCGGTTTTAAAGTATGGTGACGTACTATCCAATGGTGCGCATCCAATAAACCAAGTATTAACCAAATCCAAGCGGGGTAAAAGGGTTTCAAAAAGCTTTTATCTAAGCCCAACTGATCCATAACATGAAAAACCAAAAAGTCCGTTTTTCATCAAAAGTCATGCTGAAAAAAATGGTGGGAACCGGTTTTAAAGTATGGTGACGTACTATCCAATGGTGCGCATCCAATAAACCAAGTATTAACCAAATCCAAGCGGGGTAAAGGGTTTCAACAGCTTTTATCTAAGCCCAACTGATCCATAACATGAAAAACCAAAAAGTCCGTTTTTCATCAAAAGTCATGCTGAAAAAAATGGTGGGAACCGGTTTTAAAGTATGGTGACGTACTATCCAATGGTGCGCATCCAATAAACCAAGTATTAACCAAATCCAAGCGGGGTAAAGGGTTTCAAAAAGCTTTTATCTAAGCCCAACTGATCCATAACATGAAAAACCAAAAAGTCCGTTTTTCATCAAAAGTCATGCTGAAAAAAATGGTGGGAACCGGTTTTAAAGTATGGTGACGTACTATCCAATGGTGCGCATCCAATAAACCAAGTATTAACCAAATCCAAGCGGGGTAAAGGGTTTCAACAGCTTTTATCTAAGCCCAACTGATCCATAACATGAAAAACCAAAAAGTCCGTTTTTCATCAAAAGTCATGCTGAAAAAAATGGTGGGAACCGGTTTTAAAGTATGGTGACGTACTATCCAATGGTGCGCATCCAATAAACCAAGTATTAACCAAATCCAAGCGGGGTAAAGGGTTTCAAAAAGCTTTTATCTAAGCCCAACTGATCCATAACATGAAAAACCAAAAAGTCCGTTTTTCATCAAAAGTCATGCTGAAAAAAATGGTGGGAACCGGTTTTAAAGTATGGTGACGTACTATCCAATGGTGCGCATCCAATAAACCAAGTATTAACCAAATCCAAGCGGGGTAAAGGGTTTCAACAGCTTTTATCTAAGCCCAACTGATCCATAACATGAAAAACCAAAAAGTCCGTTTTTCATCAAAAGTCATGCTGAAAAAAATGGTGGGAACCGGTTTTAAAGTATGGTGACGTACTATCCAATGGTGCGCATCCAATAAACCAAGTATTAACCAAATCCAAGCGGGGTAAAGGGTTTCAAAAAGCTTTTATCTAAGCCCAACTGATCCATAACATGAAAAACCAAAAAGTCCGTTTTTCATCAAAAGTCATGCTGAAAAAAATGGTGGGAACCGGTTTTAAAGTATGGTGACGTACTATCCAATGGTGCGCATCCAATAAACCAAGTATTAACCAAATCCAAGCGGGGTAAAGGGTTTCAACAGCTTTTATCTAAGCCCAACTGATCCATAACATGAAAAACCAAAAAGTCCGTTTTTCATCAAAAGTCATGCTGAAAAAAATGGTGGGAACCGGTTTTAAAGTATGGTGACGTACTATCCAATGGTGCGCATCCAATAAACCAAGTATTAACCAAATCCAAGCGGGGTAAAGGGTTTCAAAAAGCTTTTATCTAAGCCCAACTGATCCATAACATGAAAAACCAAAAAGTCCGTTTTTCATCAAAAGTCATGCTGAAAAAAATGGTGGGAACCGGTTTTAAAGTATGGTGACGTACTATCCAATGGTGCGCATCCAATAAACCAAGTATTAACCAAATCCAAGCGGGGTAAAGGGTTTCAACAGCTTTTATCTAAGCCCAACTGATCCATAACATGAAAAACCAAAAAGTCCGTTTTTCATCAAAAGTCATGCTGAAAAAAATGGTGGGAACCGGTTTTAAAGTATGGTGACGTACTATCCAATGGTGCGCATCCAATAAACCAAGTATTAACCAAATCCAAGCGGGGTAAAGGGTTTCAAAAAGCTTTTATCTAAGCCCAACTGATCCATAACATGAAAAACCAAAAAGTCCGTTTTTCATCAAAAGTCATGCTGAAAAAAATGGTGGGAACCGGTTTTAAAGTATGGTGACGTACTATCCAATGGTGCGCATCCAATAAACCAAGTATTAACCAAATCCAAGCGGGGTAAAGGGTTTCAACAGCTTTTATCTAAGCCCAACTGATCCATAACATGAAAAACCAAAAAGTCCGTTTTTCATCAAAAGTCATGCTGAAAAAAATGGTGGGAACCGGTTTTAAAGTATGGTGACGTACTATCCAATGGTGCGCATCCAATAAACCAAGTATTAACCAAATCCAAGCGGGGTAAAGGGTTTCAAAAAGCTTTTATCTAAGCCCAACTGATCCATAACATGAAAAACCAAAAAGTCCGTTTTTCATCAAAAGTCATGCTGAAAAAAATGGTGGAACCGGTTTTAAAGTATGGTGACGTACTATCCAATGGTGCGCATCCAATAAACCAAGTATTAACCAAATCCAAGCGGGGTAAAGGGTTTCAACAGCTTTTATCTAAGCCCAACTGATCCATAACATGAAAAACCAAAAAGTCCGTTTTTCATCAAAAGTCATGCTGAAAAAAATGGTGGGAACCGGTTTTAAAGTATGGTGACGTACTATCCAATGGTGCGCATCCAATAAACCAAGTATTAACCAAATCCAAGCGGGGTAAAGGGTTTCAAAAAGCTTTTATCTAAGCCCAACTGATCCATAACATGAAAAACCAAAAAGTCCGTTTTTCATCAAAAGTCATGCTGAAAAAAATGGTGGGAACCGGTTTTAAAGTATGGTGACGTACTATCCAATGGTGCGCATCCAATAAACCAAGTATTAACCAAATCCAAGCGGGGTAAAGGGTTTCAACAGCTTTTATCTAAGCCCAACTGATCCATAACATGAAAAACCAAAAAGTCCGTTTTTCATCAAAAGTCATGCTGAAAAAAATGGTGGGAACCGGTTTTAAAGTATGGTGACGTACTATCCAATGGTGCGCATCCAATAAACCAAGTATTAACCAAATCCAAGCGGGGTAAAGGGTTTCAAAAAGCTTTTATCTAAGCCCAACTGATCCATAACATGAAAAACCAAAAAGTCCGTTTTTCATCAAAAGTCATGCTGAAAAAAATGGTGGGAACCGGTTTTAAAGTATGGTGACGTACTATCCAATGGTGCGCATCCAATAAACCAAGTATTAACCAAATCCAAGCGGGGTAAAGGGTTTCAACAGCTTTTATCTAAGCCCAACTGATCCATAACATGAAAAACCAAAAAGTCCGTTTTTCATCAAAAGTCATGCTGAAAAAAATGGTGGGAACCGGTTTTAAAGTATGGTGACGTACTATCCAATGGTGCGCATCCAATAAACCAAGTATTAACCAAATCCAAGCGGGGTAAAGGGTTTCAAAAAGCTTTTATCTAAGCCCAACTGATCCATAACATGAAAAACCAAAAAGTCCGTTTTTCATCAAAAGTCATGCTGAAAAAAATGGTGGGAACCGGTTTTAAAGTATGGTGACGTACTATCCAATGGTGCGCATCCAATAAACCAAGTATTAACCAAATCCAAGCGGGGTAAAGGGTTTCAACAGCTTTTATCTAAGCCCAACTGATCCATAACATGAAAAACCAAAAAGTCCGTTTTTCATCAAAAGTCATGCTGAAAAAAATGGTGGGAACCGGTTTTAAAGTATGGTGACGTACTATCCAATGGTGCGCATCCAATAAACCAAGTATTAACCAAATCCAAGCGGGGTAAAGGGTTTCAAAAAGCTTTTATCTAAGCCCAACTGATCCATAACATGAAAAACCAAAAAGTCCGTTTTTCATCAAAAGTCATGCTGAAAAAAATGGTGGGAACCGGTTTTAAAGTATGGTGACGTACTATCCAATGGTGCGCATCCAATAAACCAAGTATTAACCAAATCCAAGCGGGGTAAAGGGTTTCAACAGCTTTTATCTAAGCCCAACTGATCCATAACATGAAAAACCAAAAAGTCCGTTTTTCATCAAAAGTCATGCTGAAAAAAATGGTGGGAACCGGTTTTAAAGTATGGTGACGTACTATCCAATGGTGCGCATCCAATAAACCAAGTATTAACCAAATCCAAGCGGGGTAAAGGGTTTCAAAAAGCTTTTATCTAAGCCCAACTGATCCATAACATGAAAAACCAAAAAGTCCGTTTTTCATCAAAAGTCATGCTGAAAAAAATGGTGGGAACCGGTTTTAAAGTATGGTGACGTACTATCCAATGGTGCGCATCCAATAAACCAAGTATTAACCAAATCCAAGCGGGGTAAAGGGTTTCAACAGCTTTTATCTAAGCCCAACTGATCCATAACATGAAAAACCAAAAAGTCCGTTTTTCATCAAAAGTCATGCTGAAAAAAATGGTGGGAACCGGTTTTAAAGTATGGTGACGTACTATCCAATGGTGCGCATCCAATAAACCAAGTATTAACCAAATCCAAGCGGGGTAAAGGGTTTCAAAAAGCTTTTATCTAAGCCCAACTGATCCATAACATGAAAAACCAAAAAGTCCGTTTTTCATCAAAAGTCATGCTGAAAAAAATGGTGGGAACCGGTTTTAAAGTATGGTGACGTACTATCCAATGGTGCGCATCCAATAAACCAAGTATTAACCAAATCCAAGCGGGGTAAAGGGTTTCAACAGCTTTTATCTAAGCCCAACTGATCCATAACATGAAAAACCAAAAAGTCCGTTTTTCATCAAAAGTCATGCTGAAAAAAATGGTGGGAACCGGTTTTAAAGTATGGTGACGTACTATCCAATGGTGCGCATCCAATAAACCAAGTATTAACCAAATCCAAGCGGGGTAAAGGGTTTCAAAAAGCTTTTATCTAAGCCCAACTGATCCATAACATGAAAAACCAAAAAGTCCGTTTTTCATCAAAAGTCATGCTGAAAAAAATGGTGGGAACCGGTTTTAAAGTATGGTGACGTACTATCCAATGGTGCGCATCCAATAAACCAAGTATTAACCAAATCCAAGCGGGGTAAAGGGTTTCAACAGCTTTTATCTAAGCCCAACTGATCCATAACATGAAAAACCAAAAAGTCCGTTTTTCATCAAAAGTCATGCTGAAAAAAATGGTGGGAACCGGTTTTAAAGTATGGTGACGTACTATCCAATGGTGCGCATCCAATAAACCAAGTATTAACCAAATCCAAGCGGGGTAAAGGGTTTCAAAAAGCTTTTATCTAAGCCCAACTGATCCATAACATGAAAAACCAAAAAGTCCGTTTTTCATCAAAAGTCATGCTGAAAAAAATGGTGGGAACCGGTTTTAAAGTATGGTGACGTACTATCCAATGGTGCGCATCCAATAAACCAAGTATTAACCAAATCCAAGCGGGGTAAAGGGTTTCAACAGCTTTTATCTAAGCCCAACTGATCCATAACATGAAAAACCAAAAAGTCCGTTTTTCATCAAAAGTCATGCTGAAAAAAATGGTGGGAACCGGTTTTAAAGTATGGTGACGTACTATCCAATGGTGCGCATCCAATAAACCAAGTATTAACCAAATCCAAGCGGGGTAAAGGGTTTCAAAAAGCTTTTATCTAAGCCCAACTGATCCATAACATGAAAAACCAAAAAGTCCGTTTTTCATCAAAAGTCATGCTGAAAAAAATGGTGGGAACCGGTTTTAAAGTATGGTGACGTACTATCCAATGGTGCGCATCCAATAAACCAAGTATTAACCAAATCCAAGCGGGGTAAAGGGTTTCAACAGCTTTTATCTAAGCCCAACTGATCCATAACATGAAAAACCAAAAAGTCCGTTTTTCATCAAAAGTCATGCTGAAAAAAATGGTGGGAACCGGTTTTAAAGTATGGTGACGTACTATCCAATGGTGCGCATCCAATAAACCAAGTATTAACCAAATCCAAGCGGGGTAAAGGGTTTCAAAAAGCTTTTATCTAAGCCCAACTGATCCATAACATGAAAAACCAAAAAGTCCGTTTTTCATCAAAAGTCATGCTGAAAAAAATGGTGGGAACCGGTTTTAAAGTATGGTGACGTACTATCCAATGGTGCGCATCCAATAAACCAAGTATTAACCAAATCCAAGCGGGGTAAAGGGTTTCAACAGCTTTTATCTAAGCCCAACTGATCCATAACATGAAAAACCAAAAAGTCCGTTTTTCATCAAAAGTCATGCTGAAAAAAATGGTGGGAACCGGTTTTAAAGTATGGTGACGTACTATCCAATGGTGCGCATCCAATAAACCAAGTATTAACCAAATCCAAGCGGGGTAAAGGGTTTCAAAAAGCTTTTATCTAAGCCCAACTGATCCATAACATGAAAAACCAAAAAGTCCGTTTTTCATCAAAAGTCATGCTGAAAAAAATGGTGGGAACCGGTTTTAAAGTATGGTGACGTACTATCCAATGGTGCGCATCCAATAAACCAAGTATTAACCAAATCCAAGCGGGGTAAAGGGTTTCAACAGCTTTTATCTAAGCCCAACTGATCCATAACATGAAAAACCAAAAAGTCCGTTTTTCATCAAAAGTCATGCTGAAAAAAATGGTGGGAACCGGTTTTAAAGTATGGTGACGTACTATCCAATGGTGCGCATCCAATAAACCAAGTATTAACCAAATCCAAGCGGGGTAAAGGGTTTCAAAAAGCTTTTATCTAAGCCCAACTGATCCATAACATGAAAAACCAAAAAGTCCGTTTTTCATCAAAAGTCATGCTGAAAAAAATGGTGGGAACCGGTTTTAAAGTATGGTGACGTACTATCCAATGGTGCGCATCCAATAAACCAAGTATTAACCAAATCCAAGCGGGGTAAAGGGTTTCAACAGCTTTTATCTAAGCCCAACTGATCCATAACATGAAAAACCAAAAAGTCCGTTTTTCATCAAAAGTCATGCTGAAAAAAATGGTGGGAACCGGTTTTAAAGTATGGTGACGTACTATCCAATGGTGCGCATCCAATAAACCAAGTATTAACCAAATCCAAGCGGGGTAAAGGGTTTCAAAAAGCTTTTATCTAAGCCCAACTGATCCATAACATGAAAAACCAAAAAGTCCGTTTTTCATCAAAAGTCATGCTGAAAAAAATGGTGGGAACCGGTTTTAAAGTATGGTGACGTACTATCCAATGGTGCGCATCCAATAAACCAAGTATTAACCAAATCCAAGCGGGGTAAAGGGTTTCAACAGCTTTTATCTAAGCCCAACTGATCCATAACATGAAAAACCAAAAAGTCCGTTTTTCATCAAAAGTCATGCTGAAAAAAATGGTGGGAACCGGTTTTAAAGTATGGTGACGTACTATCCAATGGTGCGCATCCAATAAACCAAGTATTAACCAAATCCAAGCGGGGTAAAGGGTTTCAAAAAGCTTTTATCTAAGCCCAACTGATCCATAACATGAAAAACCAAAAAGTCCGTTTTTCATCAAAAGTCATGCTGAAAAAAATGGTGGGAACCGGTTTTAAAGTATGGTGACGTACTATCCAATGGTGCGCATCCAATAAACCAAGTATTAACCAAATCCAAGCGGGGTAAAGGGTTTCAACAGCTTTTATCTAAGCCCAACTGATCCATAACATGAAAAACCAAAAAGTCCGTTTTTCATCAAAAGTCATGCTGAAAAAAATGGTGGGAACCGGTTTTAAAGTATGGTGACGTACTATCCAATGGTGCGCATCCAATAAACCAAGTATTAACCAAATCCAAGCGGGGTAAAGGGTTTCAAAAAGCTTTTATCTAAGCCCAACTGATCCATAACATGAAAAACCAAAAAGTCCGTTTTTCATCAAAAGTCATGCTGAAAAAAATGGTGGGAACCGGTTTTAAAGTATGGTGACGTACTATCCAATGGTGCGCATCCAATAAACCAAGTATTAACCAAATCCAAGCGGGGTAAAGGGTTTCAACAGCTTTTATCTAAGCCCAACTGATCCATAACATGAAAAACCAAAAAGTCCGTTTTTCATCAAAAGTCATGCTGAAAAAAATGGTGGGAACCGGTTTTAAAGTATGGTGACGTACTATCCAATGGTGCGCATCCAATAAACCAAGTATTAACCAAATCCAAGCGGGGTAAAGGGTTTCAAAAAGCTTTTATCTAAGCCCAACTGATCCATAACATGAAAAACCAAAAAGTCCGTTTTTCATCAAAAGTCATGCTGAAAAAAATGGTGGGAACCGGTTTTAAAGTATGGTGACGTACTATCCAATGGTGCGCATCCAATAAACCAAGTATTAACCAAATCCAAGCGGGGTAAAGGGTTTCAACAGCTTTTATCTAAGCCCAACTGATCCATAACATGAAAAACCAAAAAGTCCGTTTTTCATCAAAAGTCATGCTGAAAAAAATGGTGGGAACCGGTTTTAAAGTATGGTGACGTACTATCCAATGGTGCGCATCCAATAAACCAAGTATTAACCAAATCCAAGCGGGGTAAAGGGTTTCAAAAAGCTTTTATCTAAGCCCAACTGATCCATAACATGAAAAACCAAAAAGTCCGTTTTTCATCAAAAGTCATGCTGAAAAAAATGGTGGGAACCGGTTTTAAAGTATGGTGACGTACTATCCAATGGTGCGCATCCAATAAACCAAGTATTAACCAAATCCAAGCGGGGTAAAGGGTTTCAACAGCTTTTATCTAAGCCCAACAGATCCATAACATGAAAAACCAAAAAGTCCGTTTTTCATCAAAAGTCATGCTGAAAAAAATGGTGGGAACCGGTTTTAAAGTATGGTGACGTACTATCCAATGGTGCGCATCCAATAAACCAAGTATTAACCAAATCCAAGCGGGGTAAAGGGTTTCAAAAAGCTTTTATCTAAGCCCAACTGATCCATAACATGAAAAACCAAAAAGTCCGTTTTTCATCAAAAGTCATGCTGAAAAAAATGGTGGGAACCGGTTTTAAAGTATGGTGACGTACTATCCAATGGTGCGCATCCAATAAACCAAGTATTAACCAAATCCAAGCGGGGTAAAGGGTTTCAACAGCTTTTATCTAAGCCCAACTGATCCATAACATGAAAAACCAAAAAGTCCGTTTTTCATCAAAAGTCATGCTGAAAAAAATGGTGGGAACCGGTTTTAAAGTATGGTGACGTACTATCCAATGGTGCGCATCCAATAAACCAAGTATTAACCAAATCCAAGCGGGGTAAAGGGTTTCAAAAAGCTTTTATCTAAGCCCAACTGATCCATAACATGAAAAACCAAAAAGTCCGTTTTTCATCAAAAGTCATGCTGAAAAAAATGGTGGGAACCGGTTTTAAAGTATGGTGACGTACTATCCAATGGTGCGCATCCAATAAACCAAGTATTAACCAAATCCAAGCGGGGTAAAGGGTTTCAACAGCTTTTATCTAAGCCCAACTGATCCATAACATGAAAAACCAAAAAGTCCGTTTTTCATCAAAAGTCATGCTGAAAAAAATGGTGGGAACCGGTTTTAAAGTATGGTGACGTACTATCCAATGGTGCGCATCCAATAAACCAAGTATTAACCAAATCCAAGCGGGGTAAAGGGTTTCAAAAAGCTTTTATCTAAGCCCAACTGATCCATAACATGAAAAACCAAAAAGTCCGTTTTTCATCAAAAGTCATGCTGAAAAAAATGGTGGGAACCGGTTTTAAAGTATGGTGACGTACTATCCAATGGTGCGCATCCAATAAACCAAGTATTAACCAAATCCAAGCGGGGTAAAGGGTTTCAACAGCTTTTATCTAAGCCCAACTGATCCATAACATGAAAAACCAAAAAGTCCGTTTTTCATCAAAAGTCATGCTGAAAAAAATGGTGGGAACCGGTTTTAAAGTATGGTGACGTACTATCCAATGGTGCGCATCCAATAAACCAAGTATTAACCAAATCCAAGCGGGGTAAAGGGTTTCGAAAAGCTTTTATCTAAGCCCAACTGATCCATAACATGAAAAACCAAAAAGTCCGTTTTTCATCAAAAGTCATGCTGAAAAAAATGGTGGGAACCGGTTTTAAAGTATGGTGACGTACTATCCAATGGTGCGCATCCAATAAACCAAGTATTAACCAAATCCAAGCGGGGTAAAGGGTTTCAACAGCTTTTATCTAAGCCCAACTGATCCATAACATGAAAAACCAAAAAGTCCGTTTTTCATCAAAAGTCATGCTGAAAAAAATGGTGGGAACCGGTTTTAAAGTATGGTGACGTACTATCCAATGGTGCGCATCCAATAAACCAAGTATTAACCAAATCCAAGCGGGGTAAAGGGTTTCAAAAAGCTTTTATCTAAGCCCAACTGATCCATAACATGAAAAACCAAAAAGTCCGTTTTTCATCAAAAGTCATGCTGAAAAAAATGGTGGGAACCGGTTTTAAAGTATGGTGACGTACTATCCAATGGTGCGCATCCAATAAACCAAGTATTAACCAAATCCAAGCGGGGTAAAGGGTTTTCAAAAAGCTTTTATCTAAGCCCAACTGATCCATAACATGAAAAACCAAAAAGTCCGTTTTTCATCAAAAGTCATGCTGAAAAAAATGGTGGGAACCGGTTTTAAAGTATGGTGACGTACTATCCAATGGTGCGCATCCAATAAACCAAGTATTAACCAAATCCAAGCGGGGTAAAGGGTTTCAAAAAGCTTTTATCTAAGCCCAACTGATCCATAACATGAAAAACCAAAAAGTCCGTTTTTCATCAAAAGTCATGCTGAAAAAAATGGTGGGAACCGGTTTTAAAGTATGGTGACGTACTATCCAATGGTGCGCATCCAATAAACCAAGTATTAACCAAATCCAAGCGGGGTAAAGGGTTTCAAAAAGCTTTTATCTAAGCCCAACTGATCCATAACATGAAAAACCAAAAAGTCCGTTTTTCATCAAAAGTCATGCTGAAAAAAATGGTGGGAACCGGTTTTAAAGTATGGTGACGTACTATCCAATGGTGCGCATCCAATAAACCAAGTATTAACCAAATCCAAGCGGGGTAAAGGGTTTCAAAAAGCTTTTATCTAAGCCCAACTGATCCATAACATGAAAAACCAAAAAGTCCGTTTTTCATCAAAAGTCATGCTGAAAAAAATGGTGGGAACCGGTTTTAAAGTATGGTGACGTACTATCCAATGGTGCGCATCCAATAAACCAAGTATTAACCAAATCCAAGCGGGGTAAAGGGTTTCAAAAAGCTTTTATCTAAGCCCAACTGATCCATAACATGAAAAACCAAAAAGTCCGTTTTTCATCAAAAGTCATGCTGAAAAAAATGGTGGGAACCGGTTTTAAAGTATGGTGACGTACTATCCAATGGTGCGCATCCAATAAACCAAGTATTAACCAAATCCAAGCGGGGTAAAGGGTTTCAAAAAGCTTTTATCTAAGCCCAACTGATCCATAACATGAAAAACCAAAAAGTCCGTTTTTCATCAAAAGTCATGCTGAAAAAAATGGTGGGAACCGGTTTTAAAGTATGGTGACGTACTATCCAATGGTGCGCATCCAATAAACCAAGTATTAACCAAATCCAAGCGGGGTAAAGGGTTTCAAAAAGCTTTTATCTAAGCCCAACTGATCCATAACATGAAAAACCAAAAAGTCCGTTTTTCATCAAAAGTCATGCTGAAAAAAATGGTGGGAACCGGTTTTAAAGTATGGTGACGTACTATCCAATGGTGCGCATCCAATAAACCAAGTATTAACCAAATCCAAGCGGGGTAAAGGGTTTCAAAAAGCTTTTATCTAAGCCCAACTGATCCATAACATGAAAAACCAAAAAGTCCGTTTTTCATCAAAAGTCATGCTGAAAAAAATGGTGGGAACCGGTTTTAAAGTATGGTGACGTACTATCCAATGGTGCGCATCCAATAAACCAAGTATTAACCAAATCCAAGCGGGGTAAAGGGTTTCAAAAAGCTTTTATCTAAGCCCAACTGATCCATAACATGAAAAACCAAAAAGTCCGTTTTTCATCAAAAGTCATGCTGAAAAAAATGGTGGGAACCGGTTTTAAAGTATGGTGACGTACTATCCAATGGTGCGCATCCAATAAACCAAGTATTAACCAAATCCAAGCGGGGTAAAGGGTTTCAAAAAGCTTTTATCTAAGCCCAACTGATCCATAACATGAAAAACCAAAAAGTCCGTTTTTCATCAAAAGTCATGCTGAAAAAAATGGTGGGAACCGGTTTTAAAGTATGGTGACGTACTATCCAATGGTGCGCATCCAATAAACCAAGTATTAACCAAATCCAAGCGGGGTAAAGGGTTTCAAAAAGCTTTTATCTAAGCCCAACTGATCCATAACATGAAAAACCAAAAAGTCCGTTTTTCATCAAAAGTCATGCTGAAAAAAATGGTGGGAACCGGTTTTAAAGTATGGTGACGTACTATCCAATGGTGCGCATCCAATAAACCAAGTATTAACCAAATCCAAGCGGGGTAAAGGGTTTCAAAAAGCTTTTATCTAAGCCCAACTGATCCATAACATGAAAAACCAAAAAGTCCGTTTTTCATCAAAAGTCATGCTGAAAAAAATGGTGGGAACCGGTTTTAAAGTATGGTGACGTACTATCCAATGGTGCGCATCCAATAAACCAAGTATTAACCAAATCCAAGCGGGGTAAAGGGTTTCAAAAAGCTTTTATCTAAGCCCAACTGATCCATAACATGAAAAACCAAAAAGTCCGTTTTTCATCAAAAGTCATGCTGAAAAAAATGGTGGGAACCGGTTTTAAAGTATGGTGACGTACTATCCAATGGTGCGCATCCAATAAACCAAGTATTAACCAAATCCAAGCGGGGTAAAGGGTTTCAAAAAGCTTTTATCTAAGCCCAACTGATCCATAACATGAAAAACCAAAAAGTCCGTTTTTCATCAAAAGTCATGCTGAAAAAAATGGTGGGAACCGGTTTTAAAGTATGGTGACGTACTATCCAATGGTGCGCATCCAATAAACCAAGTATTAACCAAATCCAAGCGGGGTAAAGGGTTTCAAAAAGCTTTTATCTAAGCCCAACTGATCCATAACATGAAAAACCAAAAAGTCCGTTTTTCATCAAAAGTCATGCTGAAAAAAATGGTGGGAACCGGTTTTAAAGTATGGTGACGTACTATCCAATGGTGCGCATCCAATAAACCAAGTATTAACCAAATCCAAGCGGGGTAAAGGGTTTCAAAAAGCTTTTATCTAAGCCCAACTGATCCATAACATGAAAAACCAAAAAGTCCGTTTTTCATCAAAAGTCATGCTGAAAAAAATGGTGGGAACCGGTTTTAAAGTATGGTGACGTACTATCCAATGGTGCGCATCCAATAAACCAAGTATTAACCAAATCCAAGCGGGGTAAAGGGTTTCAAAAAGCTTTTATCTAAGCCCAACTGATCCATAACATGAAAAACCAAAAAGTCCGTTTTTCATCAAAAGTCATGCTGAAAAAAATGGTGGGAACCGGTTTTAAAGTATGGTGACGTACTATCCAATGGTGCGCATCCAATAAACCAAGTATTAACCAAATCCAAGCGGGGTAAAGGGTTTCAAAAAGCTTTTATCTAAGCCCAACTGATCCATAACATGAAAAACCAAAAAGTCCGTTTTTCATCAAAAGTCATGCTGAAAAAAATGGTGGGAACCGGTTTTAAAGTATGGTGACGTACTATCCAATGGTGCGCATCCAATAAACCAAGTATTAACCAAATCCAAGCGGGGTAAAGGGTTTCAAAAAGCTTTTATCTAAGCCCAACTGATCCATAACATGAAAAACCAAAAAGTCCGTTTTTCATCAAAAGTCATGCTGAAAAAAATGGTGGGAACCGGTTTTAAAGTATGGTGACGTACTATCCAATGGTGCGCATCCAATAAACCAAGTATTAACCAAATCCAAGCGGGGTAAAGGGTTTCAAAAAGCTTTTATCTAAGCCCAACTGATCCATAACATGAAAAACCAAAAAGTCCGTTTTTCATCAAAAGTCATGCTGAAAAAAATGGTGGGAACCGGTTTTAAAGTATGGTGACGTACTATCCAATGGTGCGCATCCAATAAACCAAGTATTAACCAAATCCAAGCGGGGTAAAGGGTTTCAAAAAGCTTTTATCTAAGCCCAACTGATCCATAACATGAAAAACCAAAAAGTCCGTTTTTCATCAAAAGTCATGCTGAAAAAAATGGTGGGAACCGGTTTTAAAGTATGGTGACGTACTATCCAATGGTGCGCATCCAATAAACCAAGTATTAACCAAATCCAAGCGGGGTAAAGGGTTTCAAAAAGCTTTTATCTAAGCCCAACTGATCCATAACATGAAAAACCAAAAAGTCCGTTTTTCATCAAAAGTCATGCTGAAAAAAATGGTGGGAACCGGTTTTAAAGTATGGTGACGTACTATCCAATGGTGCGCATCCAATAAACCAAGTATTAACCAAATCCAAGCGGGGTAAAGGGTTTCAAAAAGCTTTTATCTAAGCCCAACTGATCCATAACATGAAAAACCAAAAAGTCCGTTTTTCATCAAAAGTCATGCTGAAAAAAATGGTGGGAACCGGTTTTAAAGTATGGTGACGTACTATCCAATGGTGCGCATCCAATAAACCAAGTATTAACCAAATCCAAGCGGGGTAAAGGGTTTCAAAAAGCTTTTATCTAAGCCCAACTGATCCATAACATGAAAAACCAAAAAGTCCGTTTTTCATCAAAAGTCATGCTGAAAAAAATGGTGGGAACCGGTTTTAAAGTATGGTGACGTACTATCCAATGGTGCGCATCCAATAAACCAAGTATTAACCAAATCCAAGCGGGGTAAAGGGTTTCAAAAAGCTTTTATCTAAGCCCAACTGATCCATAACATGAAAAACCAAAAAGTCCGTTTTTCATCAAAAGTCATGCTGAAAAAAATGGTGGGAACCGGTTTTAAAGTATGGTGACGTACTATCCAATGGTGCGCATCCAATAAACCAAGTATTAACCAAATCCAAGCGGGGTAAAGGGTTTCAAAAAGCTTTTATCTAAGCCCAACTGATCCATAACATGAAAAACCAAAAAGTCCGTTTTTCATCAAAAGTCATGCTGAAAAAAATGGTGGGAACCGGTTTTAAAGTATGGTGACGTACTATCCAATGGTGCGCATCCAATAAACCAAGTATTAACCAAATCCAAGCGGGGTAAAGGGTTTCAAAAAGCTTTTATCTAAGCCCAACTGATCCATAACATGAAAAACCAAAAAGTCCGTTTTTCATCAAAAGTCATGCTGAAAAAAATGGTGGGAACCGGTTTTAAAGTATGGTGACGTACTATCCAATGGTGCGCATCCAATAAACCAAGTATTAACCAAATCCAAGCGGGGTAAAGGGTTTCAAAAAGCTTTTATCTAAGCCCAACTGATCCATAACATGAAAAACCAAAAAGTCCGTTTTTCATCAAAAGTCATGCTGAAAAAAATGGTGGGAACCGGTTTTAAAGTATGGTGACGTACTATCCAATGGTGCGCATCCAATAAACCAAGTATTAACCAAATCCAAGCGGGGTAAAGGGTTTCAAAAAGCTTTTATCTAAGCCCAACTGATCCATAACATGAAAAACCAAAAAGTCCGTTTTTCATCAAAAGTCATGCTGAAAAAAATGGTGGGAACCGGTTTTAAAGTATGGTGACGTACTATCCAATGGTGCGCATCCAATAAACCAAGTATTAACCAAATCCAAGCGGGGTAAAGGGTTTCAAAAAGCTTTTATCTAAGCCCAACTGATCCATAACATGAAAAACCAAAAAGTCCGTTTTTCATCAAAAGTCATGCTGAAAAAAATGGTGGGAACCGGTTTTAAAGTATGGTGACGTACTATCCAATGGTGCGCATCCAATAAACCAAGTATTAACCAAATCCAAGCGGGGTAAAGGGTTTCAAAAAGCTTTTATCTAAGCCCAACTGATCCATAACATGAAAAACCAAAAAGTCCGTTTTTCATCAAAAGTCATGCTGAAAAAAATGGTGGGAACCGGTTTTAAAGTATGGTGACGTACTATCCAATGGTGCGCATCCAATAAACCAAGTATTAACCAAATCCAAGCGGGGTAAAGGGTTTCAAAAAGCTTTTATCTAAGCCCAACTGATCCATAACATGAAAAACCAAAAAGTCCGTTTTTCATCAAAAGTCATGCTGAAAAAAATGGTGGGAACCGGTTTTAAAGTATGGTGACGTACTATCCAATGGTGCGCATCCAATAAACCAAGTATTAACCAAATCCAAGCGGGGTAAAGGGTTTCAAAAAGCTTTTATCTAAGCCCAACTGATCCATAACATGAAAAACCAAAAAGTCCGTTTTTCATCAAAAGTCATGCTGAAAAAAATGGTGGGAACCGGTTTTAAAGTATGGTGACGTACTATCCAATGGTGCGCATCCAATAAACCAAGTATTAACCAAATCCAAGCGGGGTAAAGGGTTTCAAAAAGCTTTTATCTAAGCCCAACTGATCCATAACATGAAAAACCAAAAAGTCCGTTTTTCATCAAAAGTCATGCTGAAAAAAATGGTGGGAACCGGTTTTAAAGTATGGTGACGTACTATCCAATGGTGCGCATCCAATAAACCAAGTATTAACCAAATCCAAGCGGGGTAAAGGGTTTCAAAAAGCTTTTATCTAAGCCCAACTGATCCATAACATGAAAAACCAAAAAGTCCGTTTTTCATCAAAAGTCATGCTGAAAAAAATGGTGGGAACCGGTTTTAAAGTATGGTGACGTACTATCCAATGGTGCGCATCCAATAAACCAAGTATTAACCAAATCCAAGCGGGGTAAAGGGTTTCAAAAAGCTTTTATCTAAGCCCAACTGATCCATAACATGAAAAACCAAAAAGTCCGTTTTTCATCAAAAGTCATGCTGAAAAAAATGGTGGGAACCGGTTTTAAAGTATGGTGACGTACTATCCAATGGTGCGCATCCAATAAACCAAGTATTAACCAAATCCAAGCGGGGTAAAGGGTTTCAAAAAGCTTTTATCTAAGCCCAACTGATCCATAACATGAAAAACCAAAAAGTCCGTTTTTCATCAAAAGTCATGCTGAAAAAAATGGTGGGAACCGGTTTTAAAGTATGGTGACGTACTATCCAATGGTGCGCATCCAATAAACCAAGTATTAACCAAATCCAAGCGGGGTAAAGGGTTTCAAAAAGCTTTTATCTAAGCCCAACTGATCCATAACATGAAAAACCAAAAAGTCCGTTTTTCATCAAAAGTCATGCTGAAAAAAATGGTGGGAACCGGTTTTAAAGTATGGTGACGTACTATCCAATGGTGCGCATCCAATAAACCAAGTATTAACCAAATCCAAGCGGGGTAAAGGGTTTCAAAAAGCTTTTATCTAAGCCCAACTGATCCATAACATGAAAAACCAAAAAGTCCGTTTTTCATCAAAAGTCATGCTGAAAAAAATGGTGGGAACCGGTTTTAAAGTATGGTGACGTACTATCCAATGGTGCGCATCCAATAAACCAAGTATTAACCAAATCCAAGCGGGGTAAAGGGTTTCAAAAAGCTTTTATCTAAGCCCAACTGATCCATAACATGAAAAACCAAAAAGTCCGTTTTTCATCAAAAGTCATGCTGAAAAAAATGGTGGGAACCGGTTTTAAAGTATGGTGACGTACTATCCAATGGTGCGCATCCAATAAACCAAGTATTAACCAAATCCAAGCGGGGTAAAGGGTTTCAAAAAGCTTTTATCTAAGCCCAACTGATCCATAACATGAAAAACCAAAAAGTCCGTTTTTCATCAAAAGTCATGCTGAAAAAAATGGTGGGAACCGGTTTTAAAGTATGGTGACGTACTATCCAATGGTGCGCATCCAATAAACCAAGTATTAACCAAATCCAAGCGGGGTAAAGGGTTTCAAAAAGCTTTTATCTAAGCCCAACTGATCCATAACATGAAAAACCAAAAAGTCCGTTTTTCATCAAAAGTCATGCTGAAAAAAATGGTGGGAACCGGTTTTAAAGTATGGTGACGTACTATCCAATGGTGCGCATCCAATAAACCAAGTATTAACCAAATCCAAGCGGGGTAAAGGGTTTCAAAAAGCTTTTATCTAAGCCCAACTGATCCATAACATGAAAAACCAAAAAGTCCGTTTTTCATCAAAAGTCATGCTGAAAAAAATGGTGGGAACCGGTTTTAAAGTATGGTGACGTACTATCCAATGGTGCGCATCCAATAAACCAAGTATTAACCAAATCCAAGCGGGGTAAAGGGTTTCAAAAAGCTTTTATCTAAGCCCAACTGATCCATAACATGAAAAACCAAAAAGTCCGTTTTTCATCAAAAGTCATGCTGAAAAAAATGGTGGGAACCGGTTTTAAAGTATGGTGACGTACTATCCAATGGTGCGCATCCAATAAACCAAGTATTAACCAAATCCAAGCGGGGTAAAGGGTTTCAAAAAGCTTTTATCTAAGCCCAACTGATCCATAACATGAAAAACCAAAAAGTCCGTTTTTCATCAAAAGTCATGCTGAAAAAAATGGTGGGAACCGGTTTTAAAGTATGGTGACGTACTATCCAATGGTGCGCATCCAATAAACCAAGTATTAACCAAATCCAAGCGGGGTAAAGGGTTTCAAAAAGCTTTTATCTAAGCCCAACTGATCCATAACATGAAAAACCAAAAAGTCCGTTTTTCATCAAAAGTCATGCTGAAAAAAATGGTGGGAACCGGTTTTAAAGTATGGTGACGTACTATCCAATGGTGCGCATCCAATAAACCAAGTATTAACCAAATCCAAGCGGGGTAAAGGGTTTCAAAAAGCTTTTATCTAAGCCCAACTGATCCATAACATGAAAAACCAAAAAGTCCGTTTTTCATCAAAAGTCATGCTGAAAAAAATGGTGGGAACCGGTTTTAAAGTATGGTGACGTACTATCCAATGGTGCGCATCCAATAAACCAAGTATTAACCAAATCCAAGCGGGGTAAAGGGTTTCAAAAAGCTTTTATCTAAGCCCAACTGATCCATAACATGAAAAACCAAAAAGTCCGTTTTTCATCAAAAGTCATGCTGAAAAAAATGGTGGGAACCGGTTTTAAAGTATGGTGACGTACTATCCAATGGTGCGCATCCAATAAACCAAGTATTAACCAAATCCAAGCGGGGTAAAGGGTTTCAAAAAGCTTTTATCTAAGCCCAACTGATCCATAACATGAAAAACCAAAAAGTCCGTTTTTCATCAAAAGTCATGCTGAAAAAAATGGTGGGAACCGGTTTTAAAGTATGGTGACGTACTATCCAATGGTGCGCATCCAATAAACCAAGTATTAACCAAATCCAAGCGGGGTAAAGGGTTTCAAAAAGCTTTTATCTAAGCCCAACTGATCCATAACATGAAAAACCAAAAAGTCCGTTTTTCATCAAAAGTCATGCTGAAAAAAATGGTGGGAACCGGTTTTAAAGTATGGTGACGTACTATCCAATGGTGCGCATCCAATAAACCAAGTATTAACCAAATCCAAGCGGGGTAAAGGGTTTCAAAAAGCTTTTATCTAAGCCCAACTGATCCATAACATGAAAAACCAAAAAGTCCGTTTTTCATCAAAAGTCATGCTGAAAAAAATGGTGGGAACCGGTTTTAAAGTATGGTGACGTACTATCCAATGGTGCGCATCCAATAAACCAAGTATTAACCAAATCCAAGCGGGGTAAAGGGTTTCAAAAAGCTTTTATCTAAGCCCAACTGATCCATAACATGAAAAACCAAAAAGTCCGTTTTTCATCAAAAGTCATGCTGAAAAAAATGGTGGGAACCGGTTTTAAAGTATGGTGACGTACTATCCAATGGTGCGCATCCAATAAACCAAGTATTAACCAAATCCAAGCGGGGTAAAGGGTTTCAAAAAGCTTTTATCTAAGCCCAACTGATCCATAACATGAAAAACCAAAAAGTCCGTTTTTCATCAAAAGTCATGCTGAAAAAAATGGTGGGAACCGGTTTTAAAGTATGGTGACGTACTATCCAATGGTGCGCATCCAATAAACCAAGTATTAACCAAATCCAAGCGGGGTAAAGGGTTTCAAAAAGCTTTTATCTAAGCCCAACTGATCCATAACATGAAAAACCAAAAAGTCCGTTTTTCATCAAAAGTCATGCTGAAAAAAATGGTGGGAACCGGTTTTAAAGTATGGTGACGTACTATCCAATGGTGCGCATCCAGATAAACCAAGTATTAACCAAATCCAAGCGGGGTAAAGGGTTTCAAAAAGCTTTTATCTAAGCCCAACTGATCCATAACATGAAAAACCAAAAAGTCCGTTTTTCATCAAAAGTCATGCTGAAAAAAATGGTGGGAACCGGTTTTAAAGTATGGTGACGTACTATCCAATGGTGCGCATCCAATAAACCAAGTATTAACCAAATCCAAGCGGGGTAAAGGGTTTCAAAAAGCTTTTATCTAAGCCCAACTGATCCATAACATGAAAAACCAAAAAGTCCGTTTTTCATCAAAAGTCATGCTGAAAAAAATGGTGGGAACCGGTTTTAAAGTATGGTGACGTACTATCCAATGGTGCGCATCCAATAAACCAAGTATTAACCAAATCCAAGCGGGGTAAAGGGTTTCAAAAAGCTTTTATCTAAGCCCAACTGATCCATAACATGAAAAACCAAAAAGTCCGTTTTTCATCAAAAGTCATGCTGAAAAAAATGGTGGGAACCGGTTTTAAAGTATGGTGACGTACTATCCAATGGTGCGCATCCAATAAACCAAGTATTAACCAAATCCAAGCGGGGTAAAGGGTTTCAAAAAGCTTTTATCTAAGCCCAACTGATCCATAACATGAAAAACCAAAAAGTCCGTTTTTCATCAAAAGTCATGCTGAAAAAAATGGTGGGAACCGGTTTTAAAGTATGGTGACGTACTATCCAATGGTGCGCATCCAATAAACCAAGTATTAACCAAATCCAAGCGGGGTAAAGGGTTTCAAAAAGCTTTTATCTAAGCCCAACTGATCCATAACATGAAAAACCAAAAAGTCCGTTTTTCATCAAAAGTCATGCTGAAAAAAATGGTGGGAACCGGTTTTAAAGTATGGTGACGTACTATCCAATGGTGCGCATCCAATAAACCAAGTATTAACCAAATCCAAGCGGGGTAAAGGGTTTCAAAAAGCTTTTATCTAAGCCCAACTGATCCATAACATGAAAAACCAAAAAGTCCGTTTTTCATCAAAAGTCATGCTGAAAAAAATGGTGGGAACCGGTTTTAAAGTATGGTGACGTACTATCCAATGGTGCGCATCCAATAAACCAAGTATTAACCAAATCCAAGCGGGGTAAAGGGTTTCAAAAAGCTTTTATCTAAGCCCAACTGATCCATAACATGAAAAACCAAAAAGTCCGTTTTTCATCAAAAGTCATGCTGAAAAAAATGGTGGGAACCGGTTTTAAAGTATGGTGACGTACTATCCAATGGTGCGCATCCAATAAACCAAGTATTAACCAAATCCAAGCGGGGTAAAGGGTTTCAAAAAGCTTTTATCTAAGCCCAACTGATCCATAACATGAAAAACCAAAAAGTCCGTTTTTCATCAAAAGTCATGCTGAAAAAAATGGTGGGAACCGGTTTTAAAGTATGGTGACGTACTATCCAATGGTGCGCATCCAATAAACCAAGTATTAACCAAATCCAAGCGGGGTAAAGGGTTTCAAAAAGCTTTTATCTAAGCCCAACTGATCCATAACATGAAAAACCAAAAAGTCCGTTTTTCATCAAAAGTCATGCTGAAAAAAATGGTGGGAACCGGTTTTAAAGTATGGTGACGTACTATCCAATGGTGCGCATCCAATAAACCAAGTATTAACCAAATCCAAGCGGGGTAAAGGGTTTCAAAAAGCTTTTATCTAAGCCCAACTGATCCATAACATGAAAAACCAAAAAGTCCGTTTTTCATCAAAAGTCATGCTGAAAAAAATGGTGGGAACCGGTTTTAAAGTATGGTGACGTACTATCCAATGGTGCGCATCCAATAAACCAAGTATTAACCAAATCCAAGCGGGGTAAAGGGTTTCAAAAAGCTTTTATCTAAGCCCAACTGATCCATAACATGAAAAACCAAAAAGTCCGTTTTTCATCAAAAGTCATGCTGAAAAAAATGGTGGGAACCGGTTTTAAAGTATGGTGACGTACTATCCAATGGTGCGCATCCAATAAACCAAGTATTAACCAAATCCAAGCGGGGTAAAGGGTTTCAAAAAGCTTTTATCTAAGCCCAACTGATCCATAACATGAAAAACCAAAAAGTCCGTTTTTCATCAAAAGTCATGCTGAAAAAAATGGTGGGAACCGGTTTTAAAGTATGGTGACGTACTATCCAATGGTGCGCATCCAATAAACCAAGTATTAACCAAATCCAAGCGGGGTAAAGGGTTTCAAAAAGCTTTTATCTAAGCCCAACTGATCCATAACATGAAAAACCAAAAAGTCCGTTTTTCATCAAAAGTCATGCTGAAAAAAATGGTGGGAACCGGTTTTAAAGTATGGTGACGTACTATCCAATGGTGCGCATCCAATAAACCAAGTATTAACCAAATCCAAGCGGGGTAAAGGGTTTCAAAAAGCTTTTATCTAAGCCCAACTGATCCATAACATGAAAAACCAAAAAGTCCGTTTTTCATCAAAAGTCATGCTGAAAAAAATGGTGGGAACCGGTTTTAAAGTATGGTGACGTACTATCCAATGGTGCGCATCCAATAAACCAAGTATTAACCAAATCCAAGCGGGGTAAAGGGTTTCAAAAAGCTTTTATCTAAGCCCAACTGATCCATAACATGAAAAACCAAAAAGTCCGTTTTTCATCAAAAGTCATGCTGAAAAAAATGGTGGGAACCGGTTTTAAAGTATGGTGACGTACTATCCAATGGTGCGCATCCAATAAACCAAGTATTAACCAAATCCAAGCGGGGTAAAGGGTTTCAAAAAGGCTTTTATCTAAGCCCAACTGATCCATAACATGAAAAACCAAAAAGTCCGTTTTTCATCAAAAGTCATGCTGAAAAAAATGGTGGGAACCGGTTTTAAAGTATGGTGACGTACTATCCAATGGTGCGCATCCAATAAACCAAGTATTAACCAAATCCAAGCGGGGTAAAGGGTTTCAAAAAGCTTTTATCTAAGCCCAACTGATCCATAACATGAAAAACCAAAAAGTCCGTTTTTCATCAAAAGTCATGCTGAAAAAAATGGTGGGAACCGGTTTTAAAGTATGGTGACGTACTATCCAATGGTGCGCATCCAATAAACCAAGTATTAACCAAATCCAAGCGGGGTAAAGGGTTTCAAAAAGCTTTTATCTAAGCCCAACTGATCCATAACATGAAAAACCAAAAAGTCCGTTTTTCATCAAAAGTCATGCTGAAAAAAATGGTGGGAACCGGTTTTAAAGTATGGTGACGTACTATCCAATGGTGCGCATCCAATAAACCAAGTATTAACCAAATCCAAGCGGGGTAAAGGGTTTCAAAAAGCTTTTATCTAAGCCCAACTGATCCATAACATGAAAAACCAAAAAGTCCGTTTTTCATCAAAAGTCATGCTGAAAAAAATGGTGGGAACCGGTTTTAAAGTATGGTGACGTACTATCCAATGGTGCGCATCCAATAAACCAAGTATTAACCAAATCCAAGCGGGGTAAAGGGTTTCAAAAAGCTTTTATCTAAGCCCAACTGATCCATAACATGAAAAACCAAAAAGTCCGTTTTTCATCAAAAGTCATGCTGAAAAAAATGGTGGGAACCGGTTTTAAAGTATGGTGACGTACTATCCAATGGTGCGCATCCAATAAACCAAGTATTAACCAAATCCAAGCGGGGTAAAGGGTTTCAAAAAGCTTTTATCTAAGCCCAACTGATCCATAACATGAAAAACCAAAAAGTCCGTTTTTCATCAAAAGTCATGCTGAAAAAAATGGTGGGAACCGGTTTTAAAGTATGGTGACGTACTATCCAATGGTGCGCATCCAATAAACCAAGTATTAACCAAATCCAAGCGGGGTAAAGGGTTTCAAAAAGCTTTTATCTAAGCCCAACTGATCCATAACATGAAAAACCAAAAAGTCCGTTTTTCATCAAAAGTCATGCTGAAAAAAATGGTGGGAACCGGTTTTAAAGTATGGTGACGTACTATCCAATGGTGCGCATCCAATAAACCAAGTATTAACCAAATCCAAGCGGGGTAAAGGGTTTCAAAAAGCTTTTATCTAAGCCCAACTGATCCATAACATGAAAAACCAAAAAGTCCGTTTTTCATCAAAAGTCATGCTGAAAAAAATGGTGGGAACCGGTTTTAAAGTATGGTGACGTACTATCCAATGGTGCGCATCCAATAAACCAAGTATTAACCAAATCCAAGCGGGGTAAAGGGTTTCAAAAAGCTTTTATCTAAGCCCAACTGATCCATAACATGAAAAACCAAAAAGTCCGTTTTTCATCAAAAGTCATGCTGAAAAAAATGGTGGGAACCGGTTTTAAAGTATGGTGACGTACTATCCAATGGTGCGCATCCAATAAACCAAGTATTAACCAAATCCAAGCGGGGTAAAGGGTTTCAAAAAGCTTTTATCTAAGCCCAACTGATCCATAACATGAAAAACCAAAAAGTCCGTTTTTCATCAAAAGTCATGCTGAAAAAAATGGTGGGAACCGGTTTTAAAGTATGGTGACGTACTATCCAATGGTGCGCATCCAATAAACCAAGTATTAACCAAATCCAAGCGGGGTAAAGGGTTTCAAAAAGCTTTTATCTAAGCCCAACTGATCCATAACATGAAAAACCAAAAAGTCCGTTTTTCATCAAAAGTCATGCTGAAAAAAATGGTGGGAACCGGTTTTAAAGTATGGTGACGTACTATCCAATGGTGCGCATCCAATAAACCAAGTATTAACCAAATCCAAGCGGGGTAAAGGGTTTCAAAAAGCTTTTATCTAAGCCCAACTGATCCATAACATGAAAAACCAAAAAGTCCGTTTTTCATCAAAAGTCATGCTGAAAAAAATGGTGGGAACCGGTTTTAAAGTATGGTGACGTACTATCCAATGGTGCGCATCCAATAAACCAAGTATTAACCAAATCCAAGCGGGGTAAAGGGTTTCAAAAAGCTTTTATCTAAGCCCAACTGATCCATAACATGAAAAACCAAAAAGTCCGTTTTTCATCAAAAGTCATGCTGAAAAAAATGGTGGGAACCGGTTTTAAAGTATGGTGACGTACTATCCAATGGTGCGCATCCAATAAACCAAGTATTAACCAAATCCAAGCGGGGTAAAGGGTTTCAAAAAGCTTTTATCTAAGCCCAACTGATCCATAACATGAAAAACCAAAAAGTCCGTTTTTCATCAAAAGTCATGCTGAAAAAAATGGTGGGAACCGGTTTTAAAGTATGGTGACGTACTATCCAATGGTGCGCATCCAATAAACCAAGTATTAACCAAATCCAAGCGGGGTAAAGGGTTTCAAAAAGCTTTTATCTAAGCCCAACTGATCCATAACATGAAAAACCAAAAAGTCCGTTTTTCATCAAAAGTCATGCTGAAAAAAATGGTGGGAACCGGTTTTAAAGTATGGTGACGTACTATCCAATGGTGCGCATCCAATAAACCAAGTATTAACCAAATCCAAGCGGGGTAAAGGGTTTCAAAAAGCTTTTATCTAAGCCCAACTGATCCATAACATGAAAAACCAAAAAGTCCGTTTTTCATCAAAAGTCATGCTGAAAAAAATGGTGGGAACCGGTTTTAAAGTATGGTGACGTACTATCCAATGGTGCGCATCCAATAAACCAAGTATTAACCAAATCCAAGCGGGGTAAAGGGTTTCAAAAAGCTTTTATCTAAGCCCAACTGATCCATAACATGAAAAACCAAAAAGTCCGTTTTTCATCAAAAGTCATGCTGAAAAAAATGGTGGGAACCGGTTTTAAAGTATGGTGACGTACTATCCAATGGTGCGCATCCAATAAACCAAGTATTAACCAAATCCAAGCGGGGTAAAGGGTTTCAAAAAGCTTTTATCTAAGCCCAACTGATCCATAACATGAAAAACCAAAAAGTCCGTTTTTCATCAAAAGTCATGCTGAAAAAAATGGTGGGAACCGGTTTTAAAGTATGGTGACGTACTATCCAATGGTGCGCATCCAATAAACCAAGTATTAACCAAATCCAAGCGGGGTAAAGGGTTTCAAAAAGCTTTTATCTAAGCCCAACTGATCCATAACATGAAAAACCAAAAAGTCCGTTTTTCATCAAAAGTCATGCTGAAAAAAATGGTGGGAACCGGTTTTAAAGTATGGTGACGTACTATCCAATGGTGCGCATCCAATAAACCAAGTATTAACCAAATCCAAGCGGGGTAAAGGGTTTCAAAAAGCTTTTATCTAAGCCCAACTGATCCATAACATGAAAAACCAAAAAGTCCGTTTTTCATCAAAAGTCATGCTGAAAAAAATGGTGGGAACCGGTTTTAAAGTATGGTGACGTACTATCCAATGGTGCGCATCCAATAAACCAAGTATTAACCAAATCCAAGCGGGGTAAAGGGTTTCAAAAAGCTTTTATCTAAGCCCAACTGATCCATAACATGAAAAACCAAAAAGTCCGTTTTTCATCAAAAGTCATGCTGAAAAAAATGGTGGGAACCGGTTTTAAAGTATGGTGACGTACTATCCAATGGTGCGCATCCAATAAACCAAGTATTAACCAAATCCAAGCGGGGTAAAGGGTTTCAAAAAGCTTTTATCTAAGCCCAACTGATCCATAACATGAAAAACCAAAAAGTCCGTTTTTCATCAAAAGTCATGCTGAAAAAAATGGTGGGAACCGGTTTTAAAGTATGGTGACGTACTATCCAATGGTGCGCATCCAATAAACCAAGTATTAACCAAATCCAAGCGGGGTAAAGGGTTTCAAAAAGCTTTTATCTAAGCCCAACTGATCCATAACATGAAAAACCAAAAAGTCCGTTTTTCATCAAAAGTCATGCTGAAAAAAATGGTGGGAACCGGTTTTAAAGTATGGTGACGTACTATCCAATGGTGCGCATCCAATAAACCAAGTATTAACCAAATCCAAGCGGGGTAAAGGGTTTCAAAAAGCTTTTATCTAAGCCCAACTGATCCATAACATGAAAAACCAAAAAGTCCGTTTTTCATCAAAAGTCATGCTGAAAAAAATGGTGGGAACCGGTTTTAAAGTATGGTGACGTACTATCCAATGGTGCGCATCCAATAAACCAAGTATTAACCAAATCCAAGCGGGGTAAAGGGTTTCAAAAAGCTTTTATCTAAGCCCAACTGATCCATAACATGAAAAACCAAAAAGTCCGTTTTTCATCAAAAGTCATGCTGAAAAAAATGGTGGGAACCGGTTTTAAAGTATGGTGACGTACTATCCAATGGTGCGCATCCAATAAACCAAGTATTAACCAAATCCAAGCGGGGTAAAGGGTTTCAAAAAGCTTTTATCTAAGCCCAACTGATCCATAACATGAAAAACCAAAAAGTCCGTTTTTCATCAAAAGTCATGCTGAAAAAAATGGTGGGAACCGGTTTTAAAGTATGGTGACGTACTATCCAATGGTGCGCATCCAATAAACCAAGTATTAACCAAATCCAAGCGGGGTAAAGGGTTTCAAAAAGCTTTTATCTAAGCCCAACTGATCCATAACATGAAAAACCAAAAAGTCCGTTTTTCATCAAAAGTCATGCTGAAAAAAATGGTGGGAACCGGTTTTAAAGTATGGTGACGTACTATCCAATGGTGCGCATCCAATAAACCAAGTATTAACCAAATCCAAGCGGGGTAAAGGGTTTCAAAAAGCTTTTATCTAAGCCCAACTGATCCATAACATGAAAAACCAAAAAGTCCGTTTTTCATCAAAAGTCATGCTGAAAAAAATGGTGGGAACCGGTTTTAAAGTATGGTGACGTACTATCCAATGGTGCGCATCCAATAAACCAAGTATTAACCAAATCCAAGCGGGGTAAAGGGTTTCAAAAAGCTTTTATCTAAGCCCAACTGATCCATAACATGAAAAACCAAAAAGTCCGTTTTTCATCAAAAGTCATGCTGAAAAAAATGGTGGGAACCGGTTTTAAAGTATGGTGACGTACTATCCAATGGTGCGCATCCAATAAACCAAGTATTAACCAAATCCAAGCGGGGTAAAGGGTTTCAAAAAGCTTTTATCTAAGCCCAACTGATCCATAACATGAAAAACCAAAAAGTCCGTTTTTCATCAAAAGTCATGCTGAAAAAAATGGTGGGAACCGGTTTTAAAGTATGGTGACGTACTATCCAATGGTGCGCATCCAATAAACCAAGTATTAACCAAATCCAAGCGGGGTAAAGGGTTTCAAAAAGCTTTTATCTAAGCCCAACTGATCCATAACATGAAAAACCAAAAAGTCCGTTTTTCATCAAAAGTCATGCTGAAAAAAATGGTGGGAACCGGTTTTAAAGTATGGTGACGTACTATCCAATGGTGCGCATCCAATAAACCAAGTATTAACCAAATCCAAGCGGGGTAAAGGGTTTCAAAAAGCTTTTATCTAAGCCCAACTGATCCATAACATGAAAAACCAAAAAGTCCGTTTTTCATCAAAAGTCATGCTGAAAAAAATGGTGGGAACCGGTTTTAAAGTATGGTGACGTACTATCCAATGGTGCGCATCCAATAAACCAAGTATTAACCAAATCCAAGCGGGGTAAAGGGTTTCAAAAAGCTTTTATCTAAGCCCAACTGATCCATAACATGAAAAACCAAAAAGTCCGTTTTTCATCAAAAGTCATGCTGAAAAAAATGGTGGGAACCGGTTTTAAAGTATGGTGACGTACTATCCAATGGTGCGCATCCAATAAACCAAGTATTAACCAAATCCAAGCGGGGTAAAGGGTTTCAAAAAGCTTTTATCTAAGCCCAACTGATCCATAACATGAAAAACCAAAAAGTCCGTTTTTCATCAAAAGTCATGCTGAAAAAAATGGTGGGAACCGGTTTTAAAGTATGGTGACGTACTATCCAATGGTGCGCATCCAATAAACCAAGTATTAACCAAATCCAAGCGGGGTAAAGGGTTTCAAAAAGCTTTTATCTAAGCCCAACTGATCCATAACATGAAAAACCAAAAAGTCCGTTTTTCATCAAAAGTCATGCTGAAAAAAATGGTGGGAACCGGTTTTAAAGTATGGTGACGTACTATCCAATGGTGCGCATCCAATAAACCAAGTATTAACCAAATCCAAGCGGGGTAAAGGGTTTCAAAAAGCTTTTATCTAAGCCCAACTGATCCATAACATGAAAAACCAAAAAGTCCGTTTTTCATCAAAAGTCATGCTGAAAAAAATGGTGGGAACCGGTTTTAAAGTATGGTGACGTACTATCCAATGGTGCGCATCCAATAAACCAAGTATTAACCAAATCCAAGCGGGGTAAAGGGTTTCAAAAAGCTTTTATCTAAGCCCAACTGATCCATAACATGAAAAACCAAAAAGTCCGTTTTTCATCAAAAGTCATGCTGAAAAAAATGGTGGGAACCGGTTTTAAAGTATGGTGACGTACTATCCAATGGTGCGCATCCAATAAACCAAGTATTAACCAAATCCAAGCGGGGTAAAGGGTTTCAAAAAGCTTTTATCTAAGCCCAACTGATCCATAACATGAAAAACCAAAAAGTCCGTTTTTCATCAAAAGTCATGCTGAAAAAAATGGTGGGAACCGGTTTTAAAGTATGGTGACGTACTATCCAATGGTGCGCATCCAATAAACCAAGTATTAACCAAATCCAAGCGGGGTAAAGGGTTTCAAAAAGCTTTTATCTAAGCCCAACTGATCCATAACATGAAAAACCAAAAAGTCCGTTTTTCATCAAAAGTCATGCTGAAAAAAATGGTGGGAACCGGTTTTAAAGTATGGTGACGTACTATCCAATGGTGCGCATCCAATAAACCAAGTATTAACCAAATCCAAGCGGGGTAAAGGGTTTCAAAAAGCTTTTATCTAAGCCCAACTGATCCATAACATGAAAAACCAAAAAGTCCGTTTTTCATCAAAAGTCATGCTGAAAAAAATGGTGGGAACCGGTTTTAAAGTATGGTGACGTACTATCCAATGGTGCGCATCCAATAAACCAAGTATTAACCAAATCCAAGCGGGGTAAAGGGTTTCAAAAAGCTTTTATCTAAGCCCAACTGATCCATAACATGAAAAACCAAAAAGTCCGTTTTTCATCAAAAGTCATGCTGAAAAAAATGGTGGGAACCGGTTTTAAAGTATGGTGACGTACTATCCAATGGTGCGCATCCAATAAACCAAGTATTAACCAAATCCAAGCGGGGTAAAGGGTTTCAAAAAGCTTTTATCTAAGCCCAACTGATCCATAACATGAAAAACCAAAAAGTCCGTTTTTCATCAAAAGTCATGCTGAAAAAAATGGTGGGAACCGGTTTTAAAGTATGGTGACGTACTATCCAATGGTGCGCATCCAATAAACCAAGTATTAACCAAATCCAAGCGGGGTAAAGGGTTTCAAAAAGCTTTTATCTAAGCCCAACTGATCCATAACATGAAAAACCAAAAAGTCCGTTTTTCATCAAAAGTCATGCTGAAAAAAATGGTGGGAACCGGTTTTAAAGTATGGTGACGTACTATCCAATGGTGCGCATCCAATAAACCAAGTATTAACCAAATCCAAGCGGGGTAAAGGGTTTCAAAAAGCTTTTATCTAAGCCCAACTGATCCATAACATGAAAAACCAAAAAGTCCGTTTTTCATCAAAAGTCATGCTGAAAAAAATGGTG
Organism: Unio pictorum; assembly: GCA_030141615.1. Lineage (NCBI taxonomy): Eukaryota > Metazoa > Mollusca > Bivalvia > Unionida > Unionidae > Unio > Unio pictorum. The sequence goes on along the minus strand of JARLTB010000448.1, from coordinate 17,729 downwards.
GGAACCGGTTTTAAAGTATGGTGACGTACTATCCAATGGTGCGCATCCAATAAACCAAGTATTAACCAAATCCAAGCGGGGTAAAGGGTTTCAAAAAGCTTTTATCTAAGCCCAACTGATCCATAACATGAAAAACCAAAAAGTCCGTTTTTCATCAAAAGTCATGCTGAAAAAAATGGTGGGAACCGGTTTTAAAGTATGGTGACGTACTATCCAATGGTGCGCATCCAATAAACCAAGTATTAACCAAATCCAAGCGGGGTAAAGGGTTTCAAAAAGCTTTTATCTAAGCCCAACTGATCCATAACATGAAAAACCAAAAAGTCCGTTTTTCATCAAAAGTCATGCTGAAAAAAATGGTGGGAACCGGTTTTAAAGTATGGTGACGTACTATCCAATGGTGCGCATCCAATAAACCAAGTATTAACCAAATCCAAGCGGGGTAAAGGGTTTCAAAAAGCTTTTATCTAAGCCCAACTGATCCATAACATGAAAAACCAAAAAGTCCGTTTTTCATCAAAAGTCATGCTGAAAAAAATGGTGGGAACCGGTTTTAAAGTATGGTGACGTACTATCCAATGGTGCGCATCCAATAAACCAAGTATTAACCAAATCCAAGCGGGGTAAAGGGTTTCAAAAAGCTTTTATCTAAGCCCAACTGATCCATAACATGAAAAACCAAAAAGTCCGTTTTTCATCAAAAGTCATGCTGAAAAAAATGGTGGGAACCGGTTTTAAAGTATGGTGACGTACTATCCAATGGTGCGCATCCAATAAACCAAGTATTAACCAAATCCAAGCGGGGTAAAGGGTTTCAAAAAGCTTTTATCTAAGCCCAACTGATCCATAACATGAAAAACCAAAAAGTCCGTTTTTCATCAAAAGTCATGCTGAAAAAAATGGTGGGAACCGGTTTTAAAGTATGGTGACGTACTATCCAATGGTGCGCATCCAATAAACCAAGTATTAACCAAATCCAAGCGGGGTAAAGGGTTTCAAAAAGCTTTTATCTAAGCCCAACTGATCCATAACATGAAAAACCAAAAAGTCCGTTTTTCATCAAAAGTCATGCTGAAAAAAATGGTGGGAACCGGTTTTAAAGTATGGTGACGTACTATCCAATGGTGCGCATCCAATAAACCAAGTATTAACCAAATCCAAGCGGGGTAAAGGGTTTCAAAAAGCTTTTATCTAAGCCCAACTGATCCATAACATGAAAAACCAAAAAGTCCGTTTTTCATCAAAAGTCATGCTGAAAAAAATGGTGGGAACCGGTTTTAAAGTATGGTGACGTACTATCCAATGGTGCGCATCCAATAAACCAAGTATTAACCAAATCCAAGCGGGGTAAAGGGTTTCAAAAAGCTTTTATCTAAGCCCAACTGATCCATAACATGAAAAACCAAAAAGTCCGTTTTTCATCAAAAGTCATGCTGAAAAAAATGGTGGGAACCGGTTTTAAAGTATGGTGACGTACTATCCAATGGTGCGCATCCAATAAACCAAGTATTAACCAAATCCAAGCGGGGTAAAGGGTTTCAAAAAGCTTTTATCTAAGCCCAACTGATCCATAACATGAAAAACCAAAAAGTCCGTTTTTCATCAAAAGTCATGCTGAAAAAAATGGTGGGAACCGGTTTTAAAGTATGGTGACGTACTATCCAATGGTGCGCATCCAATAAACCAAGTATTAACCAAATCCAAGCGGGGTAAAGGGTTTCAAAAAGCTTTTATCTAAGCCCAACTGATCCATAACATGAAAAACCAAAAAGTCCGTTTTTCATCAAAAGTCATGCTGAAAAAAATGGTGGGAACCGGTTTTAAAGTATGGTGACGTACTATCCAATGGTGCGCATCCAATAAACCAAGTATTAACCAAATCCAAGCGGGGTAAAGGGTTTCAAAAAGCTTTTATCTAAGCCCAACTGATCCATAACATGAAAAACCAAAAAGTCCGTTTTTCATCAAAAGTCATGCTGAAAAAAATGGTGGGAACCGGTTTTAAAGTATGGTGACGTACTATCCAATGGTGCGCATCCAATAAACCAAGTATTAACCAAATCCAAGCGGGGTAAAGGGTTTCAAAAAGCTTTTATCTAAGCCCAACTGATCCATAACATGAAAAACCAAAAAGTCCGTTTTTCATCAAAAGTCATGCTGAAAAAAATGGTGGGAACCGGTTTTAAAGTATGGTGACGTACTATCCAATGGTGCGCATCCAATAAACCAAGTATTAACCAAATCCAAGCGGGGTAAAGGGTTTCAAAAAGCTTTTATCTAAGCCCAACTGATCCATAACATGAAAAACCAAAAAGTCCGTTTTTCATCAAAAGTCATGCTGAAAAAAATGGTGGGAACCGGTTTTAAAGTATGGTGACGTACTATCCAATGGTGCGCATCCAATAAACCAAGTATTAACCAAATCCAAGCGGGGTAAAGGGTTTCAAAAAGCTTTTATCTAAGCCCAACTGATCCATAACATGAAAAACCAAAAAGTCCGTTTTTCATCAAAAGTCATGCTGAAAAAAATGGTGGGAACCGGTTTTAAAGTATGGTGACGTACTATCCAATGGTGCGCATCCAATAAACCAAGTATTAACCAAATCCAAGCGGGGTAAAGGGTTTCAAAAAGCTTTTATCTAAGCCCAACTGATCCATAACATGAAAAACCAAAAAGTCCGTTTTTCATCAAAAGTCATGCTGAAAAAAATGGTGGGAACCGGTTTTAAAGTATGGTGACGTACTATCCAATGGTGCGCATCCAATGAAACCAAGTATTAACCAAATCCAAGCGGGGTAAAGGGTTTCAAAAAGCTTTTATCTAAGCCCAACTGATCCATAACATGAAAAACCAAAAAGTCCGTTTTTCATCAAAAGTCATGCTGAAAAAAATGGTGGGAACCGGTTTTAAAGTATGGTGACGTACTATCCAATGGTGCGCATCCAATAAACCAAGTATTAACCAAATCCAAGCGGGGTAAAGGGTTTCAAAAAGCTTTTATCTAAGCCCAACTGATCCATAACATGAAAAACCAAAAAGTCCGTTTTTCATCAAAAGTCATGCTGAAAAAAATGGTGGGAACCGGTTTTAAAGTATGGTGACGTACTATCCAATGGTGCGCATCCAATAAACCAAGTATTAACCAAATCCAAGCGGGGTAAAGGGTTTCAAAAAGCTTTTATCTAAGCCCAACTGATCCATAACATGAAAAACCAAAAAGTCCGTTTTCATCAAAAGTCATGCTGAAAAAAATGGTGGGAACCGGTTTTAAAGTATGGTGACGTACTATCCAATGGTGCGCATCCAATAAACCAAGTATTAACCAAATCCAAGCGGGGTAAAGGGTTTCAACAGCTTTTATCTAAGCCCAACTGATCCATAACATGAAAAACCAAAAAGTCCGTTTTTCATCAAAAGTCATGCTGAAAAAAATGGTGGGAACCGGTTTTAAAGTATGGTGACGTACTATCCAATGGTGCGCATCCAATAAACCAAGTATTAACCAAATCCAAGCGGGGTAAAGGGTTTCAAAAAGCTTTTATCTAAGCCCAACTGATCCATAACATGAAAAACCAAAAAGTCCGTTTTTCATCAAAAGTCATGCTGAAAAAAATGGTGGGAACCGGTTTTAAAGTATGGTGACGTACTATCCAATGGTGCGCATCCAATAAACCAAGTATTAACCAAATCCAAGCGGGGTAAAGGGTTTCAACAGCTTTTATCTAAGCCCAACTGATCCATAACATGAAAAACCAAAAAGTCCGTTTTTCATCAAAAGTCATGCTGAAAAAAATGGTGGGAACCGGTTTTAAAGTATGGTGACGTACTATCCAATGGTGCGCATCCAATAAACCAAGTATTAACCAAATCCAAGCGGGGTAAAGGGTTTCAAAAAGCTTTTATCTAAGCCCAACTGATCCATAACATGAAAAACCAAAAAGTCCGTTTTTCATCAAAAGTCATGCTGAAAAAAATGGTGGGAACCGGTTTTAAAGTATGGTGACGTACTATCCAATGGTGCGCATCCAATAAACCAAGTATTAACCAAATCCAAGCGGGGTAAAGGGTTTCAACAGCTTTTATCTAAGCCCAACTGATCCATAACATGAAAAACCAAAAAGTCCGTTTTTCATCAAAAGTCATGCTGAAAAAAATGGTGGGAACCGGTTTTAAAGTATGGTGACGTACTATCCAATGGTGCGCATCCAATAAACCAAGTATTAACCAAATCCAAGCGGGGTAAAGGGTTTCAAAAAGCTTTTATCTAAGCCCAACTGATCCATAACATGAAAAACCAAAAAGTCCGTTTTTCATCAAAAGTCATGCTGAAAAAAATGGTGGGAACCGGTTTTAAAGTATGGTGACGTACTATCCAATGGTGCGCATCCAATAAACCAAGTATTAACCAAATCCAAGCGGGGTAAAGGGTTTCAACAGCTTTTATCTAAGCCCAACTGATCCATAACATGAAAAACCAAAAAGTCCGTTTTTCATCAAAAGTCATGCTGAAAAAAATGGTGGGAACCGGTTTTAAAGTATGGTGACGTACTATCCAATGGTGCGCATCCAATAAACCAAGTATTAACCAAATCCAAGCGGGGTAAAGGGTTTCAAAAAGCTTTTATCTAAGCCCAACTGATCCATAACATGAAAAACCAAAAAGTCCGTTTTTCATCAAAAGTCATGCTGAAAAAAATGGTGGGAACCGGTTTTAAAGTATGGTGACGTACTATCCAATGGTGCGCATCCAATAAACCAAGTATTAACCAAATCCAAGCGGGGTAAAGGGTTTCAACAGCTTTTATCTAAGCCCAACTGATCCATAACATGAAAAACCAAAAAGTCCGTTTTTCATCAAAAGTCATGCTGAAAAAAATGGTGGGAACCGGTTTTAAAGTATGGTGACGTACTATCCAATGGTGCGCATCCAATAAACCAAGTATTAACCAAATCCAAGCGGGGTAAAGGGTTTCAAAAAGCTTTTATCTAAGCCCAACTGATCCATAACATGAAAAACCAAAAAGTCCGTTTTTCATCAAAAGTCATGCTGAAAAAAATGGTGGGAACCGGTTTTAAAGTATGGTGACGTACTATCCAATGGTGCGCATCCAATAAACCAAGTATTAACCAAATCCAAGCGGGGTAAAGGGTTTCAACAGCTTTTATCTAAGCCCAACTGATCCATAACATGAAAAACCAAAAAGTCCGTTTTTCATCAAAAGTCATGCTGAAAAAAATGGTGGGAACCGGTTTTAAAGTATGGTGACGTACTATCCAATGGTGCGCATCCAATAAACCAAGTATTAACCAAATCCAAGCGGGGTAAAGGGTTTCAAAAAGCTTTTATCTAAGCCCAACTGATCCATAACATGAAAAACCAAAAAGTCCGTTTTTCATCAAAAGTCATGCTGAAAAAAATGGTGGGAACCGGTTTTAAAGTATGGTGACGTACTATCCAATGGTGCGCATCCAATAAACCAAGTATTAACCAAATCCAAGCGGGGTAAAGGGTTTCAACAGCTTTTATCTAAGCCCAACTGATCCATAACATGAAAAACCAAAAAGTCCGTTTTTCATCAAAAGTCATGCTGAAAAAAATGGTGGGAACCGGTTTTAAAGTATGGTGACGTACTATCCAATGGTGCGCATCCAATAAACCAAGTATTAACCAAATCCAAGCGGGGTAAAGGGTTTCAAAAAGCTTTTATCTAAGCCCAACTGATCCATAACATGAAAAACCAAAAAGTCCGTTTTTCATCAAAAGTCATGCTGAAAAAAATGGTGGGAACCGGTTTTAAAGTATGGTGACGTACTATCCAATGGTGCGCATCCAATAAACCAAGTATTAACCAAATCCAAGCGGGGTAAAGGGTTTCAACAGCTTTTATCTAAGCCCAACTGATCCATAACATGAAAAACCAAAAAGTCCGTTTTTCATCAAAAGTCATGCTGAAAAAAATGGTGGGAACCGGTTTTAAAGTATGGTGACGTACTATCCAATGGTGCGCATCCAATAAACCAAGTATTAACCAAATCCAAGCGGGGTAAAGGGTTTCAAAAAGCTTTTATCTAAGCCCAACTGATCCATAACATGAAAAACCAAAAAGTCCGTTTTTCATCAAAAGTCATGCTGAAAAAAATGGTGGGAACCGGTTTTAAAGTATGGTGACGTACTATCCAATGGTGCGCATCCAATAAACCAAGTATTAACCAAATCCAAGCGGGGTAAAGGGTTTCAACAGCTTTTATCTAAGCCCAACTGATCCATAACATGAAAAACCAAAAAGTCCGTTTTTCATCAAAAGTCATGCTGAAAAAAATGGTGGGAACCGGTTTTAAAGTATGGTGACGTACTATCCAATGGTGCGCATCCAATAAACCAAGTATTAACCAAATCCAAGCGGGGTAAAGGGTTTCAAAAAGCTTTTATCTAAGCCCAACTGATCCATAACATGAAAAACCAAAAAGTCCGTTTTTCATCAAAAGTCATGCTGAAAAAAATGGTGGGAACCGGTTTTAAAGTATGGTGACGTACTATCCAATGGTGCGCATCCAATAAACCAAGTATTAACCAAATCCAAGCGGGGTAAAGGGTTTCAACAGCTTTTATCTAAGCCCAACTGATCCATAACATGAAAAACCAAAAAGTCCGTTTTTCATCAAAAGTCATGCTGAAAAAAATGGTGGGAACCGGTTTTAAAGTATGGTGACGTACTATCCAATGGTGCGCATCCAATAAACCAAGTATTAACCAAATCCAAGCGGGGTAAAGGGTTTCAAAAAGCTTTTATCTAAGCCCAACTGATCCATAACATGAAAAACCAAAAAGTCCGTTTTTCATCAAAAGTCATGCTGAAAAAAATGGTGGGAACCGGTTTTAAAGTATGGTGACGTACTATCCAATGGTGCGCATCCAATAAACCAAGTATTAACCAAATCCAAGCGGGGTAAAGGGTTTCAACAGCTTTTATCTAAGCCCAACTGATCCATAACATGAAAAACCAAAAAGTCCGTTTTTCATCAAAAGTCATGCTGAAAAAAATGGTGGGAACCGGTTTTAAAGTATGGTGACGTACTATCCAATGGTGCGCATCCAATAAACCAAGTATTAACCAAATCCAAGCGGGGTAAAGGGTTTCAAAAAGCTTTTATCTAAGCCCAACTGATCCATAACATGAAAAACCAAAAAGTCCGTTTTTCATCAAAAGTCATGCTGAAAAAAATGGTGGGAACCGGTTTTAAAGTATGGTGACGTACTATCCAATGGTGCGCATCCAATAAACCAAGTATTAACCAAATCCAAGCGGGGTAAAGGGTTTCAACAGCTTTTATCTAAGCCCAACTGATCCATAACATGAAAAACCAAAAAGTCCGTTTTTCATCAAAAGTCATGCTGAAAAAAATGGTGGGAACCGGTTTTAAAGTATGGTGACGTACTATCCAATGGTGCGCATCCAATAAACCAAGTATTAACCAAATCCAAGCGGGGTAAAGGGTTTCAAAAAGCTTTTATCTAAGCCCAACTGATCCATAACATGAAAAACCAAAAAGTCCGTTTTTCATCAAAAGTCATGCTGAAAAAAATGGTGGGAACCGGTTTTAAAGTATGGTGACGTACTATCCAATGGTGCGCATCCAATAAACCAAGTATTAACCAAATCCAAGCGGGGTAAAGGGTTTCAACAGCTTTTATCTAAGCCCAACTGATCCATAACATGAAAAACCAAAAAGTCCGTTTTTCATCAAAAGTCATGCTGAAAAAAATGGTGGGAACCGGTTTTAAAGTATGGTGACGTACTATCCAATGGTGCGCATCCAATAAACCAAGTATTAACCAAATCCAAGCGGGGTAAAGGGTTTCAAAAAGCTTTTATCTAAGCCCAACTGATCCATAACATGAAAAACCAAAAAGTCCGTTTTTCATCAAAAGTCATGCTGAAAAAAATGGTGGGAACCGGTTTTAAAGTATGGTGACGTACTATCCAATGGTGCGCATCCAATAAACCAAGTATTAACCAAATCCAAGGGGGGTAAAGGGTTTCAACAGCTTTTATCTAAGCCCAACTGATCCATAACATGAAAAACCAAAAAGTCCGTTTTTCATCAAAAGTCATGCTGAAAAAAATGGTGGGAACCGGTTTTAAAGTATGGTGACGTACTATCCAATGGTGCGCATCCAATAAACCAAGTATTAACCAAATCCAAGCGGGGTAAAGGGTTTCAAAAAGCTTTTATCTAAGCCCAACTGATCCATAACATGAAAAACCAAAAAGTCCGTTTTTCATCAAAAGTCATGCTGAAAAAAATGGTGGGAACCGGTTTTAAAGTATGGTGACGTACTATCCAATGGTGCGCATCCAATAAACCAAGTATTAACCAAATCCAAGCGGGGTAAAGGGTTTCAACAGCTTTTATCTAAGCCCAACTGATCCATAACATGAAAAACCAAAAAGTCCGTTTTTCATCAAAAGTCATGCTGAAAAAAATGGTGGGAACCGGTTTTAAAGTATGGTGACGTACTATCCAATGGTGCGCATCCAATAAACCAAGTATTAACCAAATCCAAGCGGGGTAAAGGGTTTCAAAAAGCTTTTATCTAAGCCCAACTGATCCATAACATGAAAAACCAAAAAGTCCGTTTTTCATCAAAAGTCATGCTGAAAAAAATGGTGGGAACCGGTTTTAAAGTATGGTGACGTACTATCCAATGGTGCGCATCCAATAAACCAAGTATTAACCAAATCCAAGCGGGGTAAAGGGTTTCAACAGCTTTTATCTAAGCCCAACTGATCCATAACATGAAAAACCAAAAAGTCCGTTTTTCATCAAAAGTCATGCTGAAAAAAATGGTGGGAACCGGTTTTAAAGTATGGTGACGTACTATCCAATGGTGCGCATCCAATAAACCAAGTATTAACCAAATCCAAGCGGGGTAAAGGGTTTCAAAAAGCTTTTATCTAAGCCCAACTGATCCATAACATGAAAAACCAAAAAGTCCGTTTTTCATCAAAAGTCATGCTGAAAAAAATGGTGGGAACCGGTTTTAAAGTATGGTGACGTACTATCCAATGGTGCGCATCCAATAAACCAAGTATTAACCAAATCCAAGGGGGTAAAGGGTTTCAACAGCTTTTATCTAAGCCCAACTGATCCATAACATGAAAAACCAAAAAGTCCGTTTTTCATCAAAAGTCATGCTGAAAAAAATGGTGGGAACCGGTTTTAAAGTATGGTGACGTACTATCCAATGGTGCGCATCCAATAAACCAAGTATTAACCAAATCCAAGCGGGGTAAAGGGTTTCAAAAAGCTTTTATCTAAGCCCAACTGATCCATAACATGAAAAACCAAAAAGTCCGTTTTTCATCAAAAGTCATGCTGAAAAAAATGGTGGGAACCGGTTTTAAAGTATGGTGACGTACTATCCAATGGTGCGCATCCAATAAACCAAGTATTAACCAAATCCAAGCGGGGTAAAGGGTTTCAACAGCTTTTATCTAAGCCCAACTGATCCATAACATGAAAAACCAAAAAGTCCGTTTTTCATCAAAAGTCATGCTGAAAAAAATGGTGGGAACCGGTTTTAAAGTATGGTGACGTACTATCCAATGGTGCGCATCCAATAAACCAAGTATTAACCAAATCCAAGCGGGGTAAAGGGTTTCAAAAAGCTTTTATCTAAGCCCAACTGATCCATAACATGAAAAACCAAAAAGTCCGTTTTTCATCAAAAGTCATGCTGAAAAAAATGGTGGGAACCGGTTTTAAAGTATGGTGACGTACTATCCAATGGTGCGCATCCAATAAACCAAGTATTAACCAAATCCAAGCGGGGTAAAGGGTTTCAACAGCTTTTATCTAAGCCCAACTGATCCATAACATGAAAAACCAAAAAGTCCGTTTTTCATCAAAAGTCATGCTGAAAAAAATGGTGGGAACCGGTTTTAAAGTATGGTGACGTACTATCCAATGGTGCGCATCCAATAAACCAAGTATTAACCAAATCCAAGCGGGGTAAAGGGTTTCAAAAAGCTTTTATCTAAGCCCAACTGATCCATAACATGAAAAACCAAAAAGTCCGTTTTTCATCAAAAGTCATGCTGAAAAAAATGGTGGGAACCGGTTTTAAAGTATGGTGACGTACTATCCAATGGTGCGCATCCAATAAACCAAGTATTAACCAAATCCAAGCGGGGTAAAGGGTTTCAACAGCTTTTATCTAAGCCCAACTGATCCATAACATGAAAAACCAAAAAGTCCGTTTTTCATCAAAAGTCATGCTGAAAAAAATGGTGGGAACCGGTTTTAAAGTATGGTGACGTACTATCCAATGGTGCGCATCCAATAAACCAAGTATTAACCAAATCCAAGCGGGGTAAAGGGTTTCAAAAAGCTTTTATCTAAGCCCAACTGATCCATAACATGAAAAACCAAAAAGTCCGTTTTTCATCAAAAGTCATGCTGAAAAAAATGGTGGGAACCGGTTTTAAAGTATGGTGACGTACTATCCAATGGTGCGCATCCAATAAACCAAGTATTAACCAAATCCAAGCGGGGTAAAGGGTTTCAACAGCTTTTATCTAAGCCCAACTGATCCATAACATGAAAAACCAAAAAGTCCGTTTTTCATCAAAAGTCATGCTGAAAAAAATGGTGGGAACCGGTTTTAAAGTATGGTGACGTACTATCCAATGGTGCGCATCCAATAAACCAAGTATTAACCAAATCCAAGCGGGGTAAAGGGTTTCAAAAAGCTTTTATCTAAGCCCAACTGATCCATAACATGAAAAACCAAAAAGTCCGTTTTTCATCAAAAGTCATGCTGAAAAAAATGGTGGGAACCGGTTTTAAAGTATGGTGACGTACTATCCAATGGTGCGCATCCAATAAACCAAGTATTAACCAAATCCAAGCGGGGTAAAGGGTTTCAACAGCTTTTATCTAAGCCCAACTGATCCATAACATGAAAAACCAAAAAGTCCGTTTTTCATCAAAAGTCATGCTGAAAAAAATGGTGGGAACCGGTTTTAAAGTATGGTGACGTACTATCCAATGGTGCGCATCCAATAAACCAAGTATTAACCAAATCCAAGCGGGGTAAAGGGTTTCAAAAAGCTTTTATCTAAGCCCAACTGATCCATAACATGAAAAACCAAAAAGTCCGTTTTTCATCAAAAGTCATGCTGAAAAAAATGGTGGGAACCGGTTTTAAAGTATGGTGACGTACTATCCAATGGTGCGCATCCAATAAACCAAGTATTAACCAAATCCAAGCGGGGTAAAGGGTTTCAACAGCTTTTATCTAAGCCCAACTGATCCATAACATGAAAAACCAAAAAGTCCGTTTTTCATCAAAAGTCATGCTGAAAAAAATGGTGGGAACCGGTTTTAAAGTATGGTGACGTACTATCCAATGGTGCGCATCCAATAAACCAAGTATTAACCAAATCCAAGCGGGGTAAAGGGTTTCAAAAAGCTTTTATCTAAGCCCAACTGATCCATAACATGAAAAACCAAAAAGTCCGTTTTTCATCAAAAGTCATGCTGAAAAAAATGGTGGGAACCGGTTTTAAAGTATGGTGACGTACTATCCAATGGTGCGCATCCAATAAACCAAGTATTAACCAAATCCAAGCGGGGTAAAGGGTTTCAACAGCTTTTATCTAAGCCCAACTGATCCATAACATGAAAAACCAAAAAGTCCGTTTTTCATCAAAAGTCATGCTGAAAAAAATGGTGGGAACCGGTTTTAAAGTATGGTGACGTACTATCCAATGGTGCGCATCCAATAAACCAAGTATTAACCAAATCCAAGCGGGGTAAAGGGTTTCAAAAAGCTTTTATCTAAGCCCAACTGATCCATAACATGAAAAACCAAAAAGTCCGTTTTTCATCAAAAGTCATGCTGAAAAAAATGGTGGGAACCGGTTTTAAAGTATGGTGACGTACTATCCAATGGTGCGCATCCAATAAACCAAGTATTAACCAAATCCAAGCGGGGTAAAGGGTTTCAACAGCTTTTATCTAAGCCCAACTGATCCATAACATGAAAAACCAAAAAGTCCGTTTTTCATCAAAAGTCATGCTGAAAAAAATGGTGGGAACCGGTTTTAAAGTATGGTGACGTACTATCCAATGGTGCGCATCCAATAAACCAAGTATTAACCAAATCCAAGCGGGGTAAAGGGTTTCAAAAAGCTTTTATCTAAGCCCAACTGATCCATAACATGAAAAACCAAAAAGTCCGTTTTTCATCAAAAGTCATGCTGAAAAAAATGGTGGGAACCGGTTTTAAAGTATGGTGACGTACTATCCAATGGTGCGCATCCAATAAACCAAGTATTAACCAAATCCAAGCGGGGTAAAGGGTTTCAACAGCTTTTATCTAAGCCCAACTGATCCATAACATGAAAAACCAAAAAGTCCGTTTTTCATCAAAAGTCATGCTGAAAAAAATGGTGGGAACCGGTTTTAAAGTATGGTGACGTACTATCCAATGGTGCGCATCCAATAAACCAAGTATTAACCAAATCCAAGCGGGGTAAAGGGTTTCAAAAAGCTTTTATCTAAGCCCAACTGATCCATAACATGAAAAACCAAAAAGTCCGTTTTTCATCAAAAGTCATGCTGAAAAAAATGGTGGGAACCGGTTTTAAAGTATGGTGACGTACTATCCAATGGTGCGCATCCAATAAACCAAGTATTAACCAAATCCAAGCGGGGTAAAGGGTTTCAACAGCTTTTATCTAAGCCCAACTGATCCATAACATGAAAAACCAAAAAGTCCGTTTTTCATCAAAAGTCATGCTGAAAAAAATGGTGGGAACCGGTTTTAAAGTATGGTGACGTACTATCCAATGGTGCGCATCCAATAAACCAAGTATTAACCAAATCCAAGCGGGGTAAAGGGTTTCAAAAAGCTTTTATCTAAGCCCAACTGATCCATAACATGAAAAACCAAAAAGTCCGTTTTTCATCAAAAGTCATGCTGAAAAAAATGGTGGGAACCGGTTTTAAAGTATGGTGACGTACTATCCAATGGTGCGCATCCAATAAACCAAGTATTAACCAAATCCAAGCGGGGTAAAGGGTTTCAACAGCTTTTATCTAAGCCCAACTGATCCATAACATGAAAAACCAAAAAGTCCGTTTTTCATCAAAAGTCATGCTGAAAAAAATGGTGGGAACCGGTTTTAAAGTATGGTGACGTACTATCCAATGGTGCGCATCCAATAAACCAAGTATTAACCAAATCCAAGCGGGGTAAAGGGTTTCAAAAAGCTTTTATCTAAGCCCAACTGATCCATAACATGAAAAACCAAAAAGTCCGTTTTTCATCAAAAGTCATGCTGAAAAAAATGGTGGGAACCGGTTTTAAAGTATGGTGACGTACTATCCAATGGTGCGCATCCAATAAACCAAGTATTAACCAAATCCAAGCGGGGTAAAGGGTTTCAACAGCTTTTATCTAAGCCCAACTGATCCATAACATGAAAAACCAAAAAGTCCGTTTTTCATCAAAAGTCATGCTGAAAAAAATGGTGGGAACCGGTTTTAAAGTATGGTGACGTACTATCCAATGGTGCGCATCCAATAAACCAAGTATTAACCAAATCCAAGCGGGGTAAAGGGTTTCAAAAAGCTTTTATCTAAGCCCAACTGATCCATAACATGAAAAACCAAAAAGTCCGTTTTTCATCAAAAGTCATGCTGAAAAAAATGGTGGGAACCGGTTTTAAAGTATGGTGACGTACTATCCAATGGTGCGCATCCAATAAACCAAGTATTAACCAAATCCAAGCGGGGTAAAGGGTTTCAACAGCTTTTATCTAAGCCCAACTGATCCATAACATGAAAAACCAAAAAGTCCGTTTTTCATCAAAAGTCATGCTGAAAAAAATGGTGGGAACCGGTTTTAAAGTATGGTGACGTACTATCCAATGGTGCGCATCCAATAAACCAAGTATTAACCAAATCCAAGCGGGGTAAAGGGTTTCAAAAAGCTTTTATCTAAGCCCAACTGATCCATAACATGAAAAACCAAAAAGTCCGTTTTTCATCAAAAGTCATGCTGAAAAAAATGGTGGGAACCGGTTTTAAAGTATGGTGACGTACTATCCAATGGTGCGCATCCAATAAACCAAGTATTAACCAAATCCAAGCGGGGTAAAGGGTTTCAACAGCTTTTATCTAAGCCCAACTGATCCATAACATGAAAAACCAAAAAGTCCGTTTTTCATCAAAAGTCACTGAAAAAATGGTGGGAACCGGTTTTAAAAGTATGGTGACGTACTATCCAATGGTGCGCATCCAATAAACCAAGTATTAACCAAATCCAAGCGGGGTAAAGGGTTTCAAAAAGCTTTTATCCTAAGCCCAACTGATCCATAACATGAAAAACCAAAAAGTCCGTTTTTCATCAAAAGTCATGCTGAAAAAAATGGTGGGAACCGGTTTTAAAGTATGGTGACGTACTATCCAATGGTGCGCATCCAATAAACCAAGTATTAACCAAATCCAAGCGGGGTAAAGGGTTTCAACAGCTTTTATCTAAGCCCAACTGATCCATAACATGAAAAACCAAAAAGTCCGTTTTTCATCAAAAGTCATGCTGAAAAAAAATGGTGGGAACCGGTTTTAAATATGGTGACGTACTATCCAATGGTGCGCATCCAATAAACCAAGTATTAACCAAATCCAAGCGGGGTAAAGGGTTTCAAAAAGCTTTTATCTAAGCCCAACTGATCCATAACATGAAAAACCAAAAAGTCCGTTTTTCATCAAAAGTCATGCTGAAAAAAATGGTGGGAACCGGTTTTAAAGTATGGTGACGTACTATCCAATGGTGCGCATCCAATAAACCAAGTATTAACCAAATCCAAGCGGGGTAAAGGGTTTCAACAGCTTTTATCTAAGCCCAACTGATCCATAACATGAAAAACCAAAAAGTCCGTTTTTCATCAAAAGTCATGCTGAAAAAAATGGTGGGAACCGGTTTTAAAGTATGGTGACGTACTATCCAATGGTGCGCATCCAATAAACCAAGTATTAACCAAATCCAAGCGGGGTAAAGGGTTTCAAAAAGCTTTTATCTAAGCCCAACTGATCCATAACATGAAAAACCAAAAAGTCCGTTTTTCATCAAAAGTCATGCTGAAAAAAATGGTGGGAACCGGTTTTAAAGTATGGTGACGTACTATCCAATGGTGCGCATCCAATAAACCAAGTATTAACCAAATCCAAGCGGGGGTAAAGGGTTTCAACAGCTTTTATCTAAGCCCAACTGATCCATAACATGAAAAACCAAAAAGTCCGTTTTTCATCAAAAGTCATGCTGAAAAAAATGGTGGGAACCGGTTTTAAAGTATGGTGACGTACTATCCAATGGTGCGCATCCAATAAACCAAGTATTAACCAAATCCAAGCGGGGTAAAGGGTTTCAAAAAGCTTTTATCTAAGCCCAACTGATCCATAACATGAAAAACCAAAAAGTCCGTTTTTCATCAAAAGTCATGCTGAAAAAAATGGTGGGAACCGGTTTTAAAGTATGGTGACGTACTATCCAATGGTGCGCATCCAATAAACCAAGTATTAACCAAATCCAAGCGGGTAAAGGGTTTTCAACAGCTTTTATCTAAGCCCAACTGATCCATAACATGAAAACCAAAAAGTCCGTTTTTCATCAAAAGTCATGCTGAAAAAAATGGTGGGAACCGGTTTTAAAGTATGGTGACGTACTATCCAATGGTGCGCATCCAATAAACCAAGTATTAACCAAATCCAAGCGGGGTAAAGGGTTTCAAAAAGCTTTTATCTAAGCCCAACTGATCCATAACATGAAAAACCAAAAAGTCCGTTTTTCATCAAAAGTCATGCTGAAAAAAATGGTGGGAACCGGTTTTAAAGTATGGTGACGTACTATCCAATGGTGCGCATCCAATAAAACCAAGTATTAACCAAATCCAAGCGGGGTAAAGGGTTTTAACAGCTTTTATCTAAGCCCAACTGATCCATAACATGAAAAACCAAAAAGTCCCGTTTTTCATCAAAAGTCATGCTGAAAAAAATGGTGGGAACCGGTTTTAAAGTATGGTGACGTACTATCCAATGGTGCGCATCCAATAAACCAAGTATTAACCAAATCCAAGCGGGGTAAAGGGTTTCAAAAAGCTTTTATCTAAGCCCAACTGATCCATAACATGAAAAACCAAAAGTCCGTTTTTCATCAAAAGTCATGCTGAAAAAAATGGTGGGAACCGGTTTTAAAGTATGGTGACGTACTATCCAATGGTGCGCATCCAATAAACCAAGTATTAACCAAATCCAAGCGGGGTAAAGGGTTTCAACAGCTTTTATCTAAGCCCAACTGATCCATAACATGAAAAACCAAAAGTCCGTTTTTCATCAAAAGTCATGCTGAAAAAAATGGTGGGAACCGGTTTTAAAGTATGGTGACGTATTATCCAATGGTGCGCATCCAATAAACCAAGTATTAACCAAATCCAAGCGGGGTAAAGGGTTCTCAAAAAGCTTTTATCTAAGCCCAACTGATCCATAACATCAAAAACCAAAAAGTCCGTTTTTCATCAAAAGTCATGCTGAAAAAAAATGGTGGGAACCGGTTTTAAAGTATGGTGACGTACTATCCAATGGTGCGCATCCAATAAACCAAGTATTAACCAAATCCAAGCGGGGTAAAGGGTTTCAACAGCTTTTATCTAAGCCCAACTGATCCATAACATGAAAAACCAAAAAGTCCGTTTTTCATCAAAAGTCATGCTGAAAAAAATGGTGGGAACCGGTTTTAAAGTATGGTGACGTACTATCCAATGGTGCGCATCCAATAAACCAAGTATTAACCAAATCCAAGCGGGGTAAAGGGTTTCAAAAAGCTTTTATCTAAGCCCAACTGATCCATAACATGAAAAACCAAAAAGTCCGTTTTTCATCAAAAGTCATGCTGAAAAAAATGGTGGGAACCGGTTTTAAAGTATGGTGACGTACTATCCAATGGTGCGCATCCAATAAACCAAGTATTAACCAAATCCAAGCGGGGTAAAGGGTTTCAACAGCTTTTATCTAAGCCCAACTGATCCATAACATGAAAAACCAAAAAGTCCGTTTTTCATCAAAAGTCATGCTGAAAAAAATGGTGGGAACCGGGTTTTAAAGTATGGTGACGTACTATCCAATGGTGCGCATCCAATAAACCAAGTATTAACCAAATCCAAGCGGGGTAAAGGGTTTCAAAAAGCTTTTATCTAAGCCCAACTGATCCATAACATGAAAAACCAAAAAGTCCGTTTTTCATCAAAAGTCATGCTGAAAAAAATGGTGGGAACCGGTTTTAAAGTATGGTGACGTACTATCCAATGGTGCGCATCCAATAAACCAAGTATTAACCAAATCCAAGCGGGGTAAAGGGTTTCAACAGCTTTTATCTAAGCCCAACTGATCCATAACATGAAAAACCAAAAAGTCCGTTTTTCATCAAAAGTCATGCTGAAAAAAATGGTGGGAACCGGTTTTAAAGTATGGTGACGTACTATCCAATGGTGCGCATCCAATAAACCAAGTATTAACCAAATCAAGCGGGGTAAAGGGTTTCAAAAAGCTTTTATCTAAGCCCAACTGATCCATAACATGAAAAACCAAAAAAGTCCGTTTTTCATCAAAAGTCATGCTGAAAAAAATGGTGGGAACCGGTTTTAAAGTATGGTGACGTACT